>PVJO010000187.1:204394-293048 GCA_004026905.1 Hystrix cristata
CGACACCCAAAGTTAGGGGAAGAAAGGTTTATTAGCTCACAGTCTGCAGAGGTTTCAGTCTATAGTCCGCTGGGTCCGAGGCGGCGGGGCTGGCGTGGCGGACTCGCAGCCGGCCGCAAAGTAAAGTGAGGAAAATGCAAGGAATGTATGCAAATCAGCAATGCAAACAAGCAGCTAGTTAAGCTTCTTCCTGTATTATCTAGGCTACCTGCCCTCAGGGCAGCCCACACTCTAGATCCAGCTATCTCTCACCACATGAGGCTTTGGGGGGACATCTAGACACAAACCATAACAATGTCCTTGCTCACACCTTGTACCCAGACACACCTGCCTTGTCCTCATCACTGATACCGAGTGTCCCACAGGGTTTCAGCCTGGCTAAATTTAAGTACAGGCAACAAAAGGATACTTTGGGGCAGAATGTCTTGGTCATCTCTGTAGATAACCTATAAGGTTGAGATGTTTCTAAGAACTACTTTTCTACTTTTATTTTGCTGTCATTTCTAGGGTGAAACATTGTTTTTCTGGCACAAACTTGAAAGATCAGGAACTGGATAGTTGGTGCACCTGTGGCAGTTCAAAACCTTAACGCTGTTACCTGACTTAGCTACAAGTAAGTCTCTGCTGGCTACAGTTCAGATCTGGAACGTCCCCAAAGACCCACGCATTGAAAGCTTGGTCCTCAGCCCTGGTACTGTCAGGTGGCGGTGGAACCTTTAGGGTTAAGCGGGGCCTAGTTGGAGGAAGTGATGTCACAGGGGTGTGTCCTCGAAGGGGGTATCTGAATCCCTTCAAGAGGCCCCCTCCTCTTCTGTTTTCTTTGCCTTTGGGCTGCCATGGGTCCCCACAAGGATGCATTACCATGCCACTGTGAGCCCTAAGCAGCAGGCCCAGGAGACCATGGCCTGAGCCCTCGAAAGGATGATCCAAAGTAAACCTTTCTTCCCTTTTAAATTTGTATTTATTTTTGCGTGGCACTGGAGACCGAACCCAGAGACTCACATATGCTAGGAGAGCGCTCTACCACTGACACCCCCCACCTGCCCCACTCCCGGTTTTGTTTTGAGCCAGGATCTCACTGAACTGCTCAGGCTGGCCTCGGACTTGTTATGCTTCTGCCTCAGCTTCCTGAGTACCTGGGATTACAGATGTGTTCTCCCATACCTGGCTTTTATCCTTAAAATTTCAGTGGTAAGAAACACTTGCCAGGCAAGTGGTCTGCTACGGAACTCAATCCCTAACCTTTCTTCCTTGATTATGTTATTTTGCATCATAAAGGAAAACTAACACATACCATTTCCAAATTTTTGATTACCCTTGAAAAACTTTAAATAAAGTCTCCCAGTTAAAATATACATGCATGGATGTATGACAAAGGACAGAGGAGATCATATAAACTTGTTAATTTATTACAAAATGTCCACTCACAGAAAAACACAAGAAAATTTTTTATATTTTTATATTTGGGAAAAGAACTGGTGTCTCAGATACAAAATAATTTACACATAATCCATACAATTTTATTTTATATAGAAATAGGTCCTTATTACAACAGCTGTACAATTCACTACACTTCGTCTTATAATTACATAAAATCTTCTCTTTAGAAACATTCCAACATAACAAAACATACAAAAAAAGCAAAGTGCATTTGAAAAGGAAAAACCCAATCCTCGGAATCATCATGAGGAATTTAAGTAGAGACGCAGCATCCTCACCCAAGGGGGCTTCCTGGGGTCTGCACCCCTGGGTGGGGCCATGGCCTGGGACACCTCTTCCCTCTTAGTCTTAAGAGTTCTCTACAGAATTCTGGACCATCAGCTCCAAGGCTGTGTTTTGCTGGGAGTCCACCTTTGTAGTTGCAATCAACAAAGTAAACAGGAAACCGTCCAGTGTTAGTAGAAGGGGAATCACCAGGCAGGGCGTGGGCTGCAGGGCTCCCCTCTGGGAGGGTTTGGGTCTGCAGCTTGGTTCTGAACAGCCAGCTTTGCTGTCTGAGTGATGGGCTGTTTTTGTCACTGTGGGCTCCAAATAGTCATGAGACCTTATGATTTTTAAGAACAGAAAGTGCCTAAGTTATTTCCTCGGTGCAGCTGTGCAAATTAAAACAAAACAAAAACAACCATTTAAAAATAATGAAAAATAATCTCTTTATTCTCTCTCTCCAACAGATCCTGGACCCAGTCCTTCTCCAATGGAAAGGAAAGACGATCGAGAGAGTGAAGGCCAGCTAGGACGTGGGGAAAGGGCCAGTCTGTGCAGTAACCGGTGCCCTCTCCAGGGAGGCGGCCAGGGTGCCATCTCTGCAGGTAAACTGAGTCATGCTGCCTACCCGGGTGCTTGGTTTCGTTCAGTATGGCTGTAGAGGGTGCCTGAGAACCTCGTGGCATGGGAAACATGGCCATCCACTGTGGATCCAGGAGCTCTGAACTGTACGCAGGCGCCTGGAAGCCAGGGCTTCAGCTCAGACTCCTCTCCCTGTCTCCCATCACCACCCCTCGTCCACTGGTTAAAGCTGATTGTGTCCGACTTCAGTGCCAGAGCACTACCGGGGCAGCTGCTGGAGGCCCGACGACTCGGACAGACGGCTGACCCTGCGGGGTGGACGTGTGGGCTGGGGCTGTGCGGGGGGCGGCGGGGCGTAGCCCAGGGTCCCCGGCTGCTGGGAGTAGGTGGAAAGGAGCAGAGAGTCTGGCTGCTCGCTGTGCAAAGAGGTTGGTGCCTGTGCCGGGAAAGAAAAGAGAAAGGCTGTAGAACAGGTTGTGACTGGTCAGCTCCTCAGCATCCCTTCAGCGTCCCTTCAGCACCCTTGGGGCGGCAGCGGCTGGAGCTGTCTTCTGGCTGGGGACGACTCACAGGGAGAGGTGGCTCTGACTGCATCCAGGGGCCATGAATGGAGGCGAGTGCAGCCTTAGCTCTCCTGATGGGGGCACTCGTAAAGCCGCGCTGTCTGCCAACAGTAGGTTCCTTTTGGCCCAGGGCACCTGGGGCTGAGGCTGCGGGATGGTTTCTTGTGTGTTTGCACATCTGCATGTGGCCTGCCCTGTGTGGCTTTGGGTGATGGAGGCTGAGGCCTCGTGCAGGCGGCCGATAGGGCAGAATCTGCACACATGTGCAAGGTGTAATGGAAATGTTCAGCGAATACTTAGGTAAACATTGATTATAATAGAAGACACAGGGCTGGGGATTTAGCTCAGTGATTAGAGTGCTTGCCTTGCAAGCACAAGGCCCTGAGTTCGATCCCCGGCACCACAAAAAAAAAAAAAAAATAGAAGACACATTGCGATGAATCCTGCTAAAATGCCCCCCTCACTTCAAACACACTCATCTCGTGGCTCTTGCCACTTTCTGAAGCAGCTCTGGAGTCCTCTTTCGTGAGTGTCTTTAGGAGGGGAGATAAAAAGTACAGTGTCTGCTGCCGCCCAATGCCGTCCAATGGAAAGACAGCTTGTGCAAACCTGGTGTTGTGTCCTCATCTACATTATCCACCGGATCTGGCCGTGTGACTTTGAGTTTTTCCCCAAAGTCAAAATGACCACGAGAAAGAAGTATTTTGAATTGATTCAGGACATTGAGGCAGCCACAACAACACAACTAAAGACACCCATGAACAAGGACTTCTGGAACTGCTTTAGAAGACGGCGGGAATGAAGGGTAAGTGTGTTGGAAGTTGAGGATCAAACTCAAGGCCTTACGCTTGCTAGGCAAGTGAGCTACCACTGAGCTAAATCTCCAACCCCTATGATATGTTTTTTAAAGAATGTAAACATTCACCATATTTTTCGGCCACACCTCATGGGTCCACATGCTTTTCCCTGGTGGTTCTGCTCCTGTAACCATTCCGAGCACGACCACCCAGCAGCACCTACTAGGAAACACCCGGAAGTTCAGAAGCTTCTGCCTTTGGATGCTTCAGCCTCATTTCCCACTCTTCCTCCCAATCTGTGCCCCCTCTGAGGAACTCGGTCCCCTGATCCCCGGCCCTCCCTCTGAAGCTGTCCAGCACCCTTGCCTCCTTCTGGGTCCTTCATCTCTGCTCCTTTCCCACCCTTCAGGCATCTCTTCGATCTGCTGGGCTCTGCAGCAGATGTCTGCAAAGCCCCTCTCCCCAGTCTCTGCCGGCACCCCCACCCATGCTCCTGCTCAGCTGCACTTCCCAGAGCCTGGCTGTGCACTGTGGGTCCTGCCGCCCCCACCCTGAGGCCTCAGGGCAGCGAGCAGGTCCAGAGTTCTGCATCTTTGCCTGGCATCTGCAGGATGCTGCTACTGAGGGGACCCAGGCAGGCCTCTCCTCCTCACCTTCTCACTTTGTCCTCATCCTCCCCAAGTCCCCACTGCGCCCCAAGACTGGCAGATCTACAAAGCCAAGGCTGGAGGTGACACCCATGATGGAGGGGTCGGGATGCTGGAGAATTACACCCCAGGTGGGTCACAGTTTGGGCGGGAAGCTACATCCCACATCCTCGAGGGTGACACACTCCATCTCTCAGTCCCGCGTGAGACCCGTCTCATGGTCCTCAAGAAGTCCCTGCTACTGCACACTGTCCTCTGGCCTGGCCAGAGCAGGAGGCACTGCAGGACTGGGGTCGACCTAGGCTGCTGGAGGGGGGCCCTGGGCACACAATGAACAGGAGGCTGGAGCCCTCGGGCAGCCCATCTGAACCCCCAGACTGGGGGCTCCCACCCTCCCTGCTTCCAATGTCATATTTGACACTGCTCAAAATAACTTTTGCTTTCTAAGTAATAAATGTGCCCCAGATTTCCTGGCAAGCCCCAATTCCACACAACATTATACTTATTAAAGCAATTTGATGGGTATTTAAATGTGACTTAACTTCACATTTGTGTAAGACTTTTATTTTTTGTTATTTACTTTGGTTTTTTTGAGACAGGGTCTTGCTATGTACTTCACTGGCCTTGAACCCACTATGTGCCCCAGGCTGGCCTGGAACTTGCAGCGATCCTCCTGTCTCAGCCTCCCATGTGCTGGAATTTCAGGCATGTGCAACCATGCCTGGCCCTTGGGTTTCTTTTTTTTAATTTTTAAATATTTTTTGGTGCCGGGGATCGAACTCAGGGCCTTACACTTACTAGGCAAGCACCGGAACCACTGAGCTAAATCCCCAGCCCGCTGCTTTTTATTTTTGAGACAGTTTCACTCAGTTGTCCAGGCCAACCTTGAACTTCTTTTTGGATACAGAGTCTTGCTATGTAGCCCAGGCTGGCTTTGAACTCATGACAGTCCTGATCCTCCTGCCTCAGCCTCCGAACTCAGGCTCGAACTTGTGATTCTCCTCCTGTGGCCTCCTGAGTAGCTGGGACTGCAGGTGTGCACCTGGTTGTGTAAGACTTCATACATGTACTAAAAAGGCCAGCAACAAGAGTCACTGAGGCCTATTTCTGCTCTAAGAAATATGGACAGGTCAAGGTACAGGGCCAGAAAAAATGACTCTTGAAAAGGACCCTTTGAGCACAGACCCGTGTGAGGCCTACCAGGTGGTTCTTCATCTCTCATATTCCATATGCACAGATTTAAAGGCCTTCGGCATTAAAAGCAATTGAACTTGGCACAGCAGCTGCGCCTGTGACAGAGTGGCCTGGACGGCGGGGTGGGCCTTTCGGAGCCCGCGGTGTGGCCGGCCTTGCTCCCCAGGCCCACTGGTCACCTGGGCCCGTGCCCACCTGCAGGTAGTATGGAGGCTGCTGCTGGGCCGCCTGGGAGGCGGGGAAGCCGGGGTGCAGCACTGCCTGCCCCATCAGCAGGACCGGGGTCGCTGCGCTGCTGCTGGCCGGGTGCGAGTCCGGACTTGGAAACACGGCCTGGCTCGCTGTGAACCTGCTCATTTCACGGCGGGGAGGAGAAAAGAGACCCTTTAAGAAAGAGGCGTTGATGCCGGAATGGGTAAACCTGCATTGAGAACTTTGTACATCAAGGATGCTGTTAACAGCGGGGAAGGGTGGCCCGTGGGTGGGAGGAAACATTCGCAAACCCTGCGTCTGAAGAGCGATGGTGCTCAGCACGTGCCAGAACGCCTCTGGCTCGTCACCACCACTGCCACCCACCAATGATGCCCACGGCCCAACCAGAGCAAGGGGCGAGGGCTCGAGGGACATTTCCCCAAAGAGCAGATCCGCGTGCCAGACAGCGCATGATACGGTGGTCCACGCGGAAGTCAGCAGGGAAAAGGAAGTCAGAACTGTCCCGAGGCTGTGGGGAGACCTCACGCAGGGCCAGCAAGGTCGTCTTCACAGTCTCAGGACACCATGAGGGACCCTGGAGTCAGCTGGCCTCTGGCTCCACCACACGGAGCACGCAGCCTTAGAGGCTGTCGCCGAATCCCTTGAGGCTCAGTCTCTTCACGGATGAAAAGAAGGAAATGTCCCTACAGCAGGGTTTTCACTGGGATAATACAGGAGTCCCAGAAACACTCAGCTGCTGTTTGTGCAGGCTGCCGAGGGACCCAGGAAGGACTTCAGGATGGCCCGGGCTGCCCTGGTGGCCTTCCAACCCCAAGTTCAACCAGGGTTCAAACGAGACCGACTTTTATGCCACAGTCCTATTGTCACTGCCTTTCGAAGGGCCGGAAAGTGTTCTCCAGGGTGAAGGGTCCCCCCGTCTCCAGGAACCTTGTCCCTCACGACCAGGCAGCCGCACATCTGCTGTGGTCCTGGGGTACGAGGAACAGACGCTGGGGAAGGCTGTGGTTTGAATGTGGCCCCCAAAAGTTCAACCCCTGGAGTCCTATGCTAACTGTGTTGAGAAAAAGTCACTCACTAGGGTGGGAGAAAATCCCCAGGATGAGAGGAAGTCCCATGGGAGGAAGGCAGTCACTAAGGCAGGAGTCCCGAGGGTGAGAGCAAGTCCCATGGGTGGGGTGCCCAGGATAGCCCTGGTGGCTTCATGAGAAGAGGATGACAGACCAAGCCAGAACTCCCCCTCTGTCTGTCCATGCGGTGCCTCTGCCCTGTGATGACGAGGCAGGAAGGACCCCAGGGGCAGGGCAGACACGGGTGCCACGCTTTTAGACCCCCGGCCTCCAGAGCCGTGACCCACATAAACCGCCAATGTTATTTATTTTTGGTGCTGGGGATCGAACTCAGGGCCTTGAGATTGCTCGGCAAGCACTCTAACCACTGAGCTAAATCCCCCCACACCCTCCCAATGTTGTTGTTGAGACAAGGTCTCGGTACGCAGCCCAGGCTGGCGCTGAATGCTTGGCCACCCTCCTGCCTCAGCCTCCTGAGTGCTGGACTCACAGGTGTGCGCCACCGCAGCCAGCTCTGGAGCATCGTTCTAAGGCGCAAGGTGGAGGCAGGCACAGGGTCGTCTGTGCAGCTCTCAGCCCTCCTGCCTCCCCGGCCACCTACTTGATGTGCTGTCCCGTCCTGCTGGCCTCCGTGGGCGGCCTGGCATCGCAGGACCCAGGCATCATGGGCTGGATGGGCTGGCTCAGCAGCAGCCTTCGAGCAGAGGAGGAGAAAGGGCCAATGCGGTCAGCGGCCAGGCGGCCAGGGCAGCCGCTGGCCTTCAGGGCGGCCCTCGCCCCTCCCCACTCCATGCTCGGTGGGGGCCCTCTCCTGCCGCCTCCCACAGAGCCCGTGACATCTGTCTGAACTCCGCCTCCCTCCAAGGCAGGGAGGAGCGAAGAGGGTGCCTCAGTTTTGCTCTTCACCCACCTGAGTTGCCGGTCGTGGCTGAAGTCGGGGCCCGGCTGGCACTGGCTGGCGTCCTGGGAGGTGGGCACGGGGGCAGCCAGGCTCAGAGCTGGGGACAGCAGCGCCGAGGTGCTACTGAAGGGGGGCGGAAGGCTGCTGGCCGAGCGGCTGCTCCCCTGTACCACCTGGGGGCTGCGCACGGGCTTCAGACCCTGCAGCATTGTTGAACAGGAAAGAGAGAGTTTAGACTCGAGGTGGGCGTGGTGGTGCACATCTGTAAGCCCAGCACTCGAGGCGGCCGAGGCAGGAGGATCTCAAATTCAAACCCAGTCTTGGGCAACTTGGCCATTTCATGAGCTTCTGCCTCTAAATACAAAATTAAAAAAGCCTGGGGGTGAAGCTCAGTGTGAAGGCCCTGGGTTCGAGTCCCTGCAGCACAAACTAAGCAAAACGAAAAACAAACATTTTAGAGTCAGCTCAGGTCATCTCCACAGGAAACCTCCCCAGAGCTCCCCTACCCACCAGCTTTTCTTCTGTGTCACAACTGTCTTCCCATTGGGTGGAAGGCTCTGCAAGCAGCCCTGGAGCTCCTTGGGCCTTAGGCGCTGCCAGGCTCTCAGCGGCCAAGTAACAAATGTGCCTCAAACTGAACCCATCTTTTGCTTCACAAATTCTACCACGATGTACCAGGCCTCCCGCTGCACCAGGGCCTTTGCACGAGCAGATCCTCTACACGGGATGGTCTTCCTTGGTAACTGCCAAGGCTCCGCTTGCCCCCTCAGGTCTCTGCTCCTTCTCAGGGACGCCCCCAGCCAACTGCTAAGACCCCCCACCCCACTAGCCTTCCCACATCACCACTGAATGACTTACTGTGATTTTTACTTGTTTTCCTCGCTCCCTTCACTGGGAACAGAGACTCTTTCCCCTCCTTTTCTGTTTTGCTCGCTGTTCTCCCTCAGTGCCTGGCACGTGTTGGTCCAGGGAGTCATGACGGAACAAGGGGTGGCCTGGGTTTGCTTTCGTTTCCTGTCCATCCCACAGCTACACCACAATGCTTTCCTACAAACCTTCAGTATCTGCTAGTGCAAATTCTGTTTGTTTTCTTTTGTCCAGAATTTCCCTAGCTAATTCTGACCCATTCGTTTTTCTGATAAATTCATTTTTCTGATTTTTCTTTCAAAGTGAAAGGCTCTATTTTCAAGCAAAACCCTTAAATTTGGATAAGGATGGGATAAAGTCTCTTATATCCACAAATTCAGTCAACCACTGATCAAAAATATTTGAAAAAGCACTCTGCCTATACTGAACATGTACAGATTTTTTCGTACCATTATTCCCTAAATGGCACGACTCTACATAGCACTGCCATCATATTAAGTATTTTAAGTCATCTGGAGGTGATCTATCATCTAGAGGTGCTCTAAAGTGTACGGGGAGAGGGTGCAGCTCCGTGGTAGAGAACTTGTCTGGCATGTGCAAGGTCCTGGGTTCCTTCCCTGGCACTAAACAAATGTACACAGCCTACAGGAGGATGTGGGTAGCTTCTATGCAAATACTGGGCCATTTTATGAAAGGGACTTAGCACCCATGGCTCTTGGTACCCATGGTGGACCCTCACCCGTGTCCTCTGGATACGGAGGCTGACCGCAGTACCGATCCACACTGTACACCCCTGACGGAGTTCCAGTCTCTGAGGGCAAGGGCCCGGCCCATGACCTTGTCCCCTGTGGATACAGGCACTTAGCAGACACCCACAGAAGCCACAGCAGCCATGAGGACAGATGGTTCCCTGGCTTCCGGCCTGTGGTCTGGGGAAGCAGGTCCTTGAGACCTCTTAATTCCACTCCTCTCAAGCACCATTTATCCCCTAGTAGACTGGTGAGACGATGAGGTCACGGGTGGTGTGCACTGAGTGGCTCAGGCTGCAAGAGAAGGGCTTGGTGGGGACTGTGCGTGGCCTGGAGGAGCAAGGTGGTCCTGGGCAAAGGGACGGTGAAGGCTCCTCTGGTGGGGAATGGCAGAAACCAGCAATGGGGGACAAGTGTGTCTGGACATGTGGCCACCAGCATGAGCGTCTGGGGTGTTCTCTGCCTCCAATTATAATTCAGTATCAAAGGGGGAAGGTCCCGCTGCCTGGCGTCTTCAGGCGCAAAAGTGCAAGATACAGAAGGGAGCCAATACAACTTGGACCTCCGGAGTGACTTTAAAAAAGAAAATTAGAGAAAAGTCCACCACTGCGATCCACCGCTGTGCAGAGGAGCAGCTGTCATTTTCCAGGTCTCATGGGCTGCAGGGACCAAGTTTGTCTTGCCTGCAAGAATGTGCCCGCTGCAAGGGCGAGGACTGCAGGGAGCGCTTACCTGGGTGGCGATCACGCTGGACTCTCTCAGCAGGTGCTGGCTTGTGACCTGGGCCGAGGCCATCTGCCCTGGAAGCTGGGGGCTCACCACGAGCTGGGGCTGAGACGTGGCAGCCACCCTTTGTGGCAGAGGCTGCTGCTGCTGCGCCTCGGGCCGCTGGGCACTGCTGAAGCTCAGGGAGATGGCCGGCTGCTGCAGGAACATCTGTGGGCAGAGAGAAACAGCTGTGGGGGGGCAGGTGTGCCTCACAGGTGCGCGCCTGCTCTGTGTCCTGTCACAGGAACAGGGCGGGTCTGCCACTTCCCCTGACTGGCCCGGGAATGGTTTGTTGACTCAGCTATAGCCAGAGGGCACGGCCGGTGGCCAGCTAGGGACTGGACGGAGTGGTCAGGCTGGGGTGACACCATCTCTGGCCTCATGAAGGTCATCTCATGGCCGAGGTCTGACAGTGCGAGAGAAGCTGAGACCCGGGTGCTTTAGGAAGAATTTGACATGCTTGTTGATAGCTGAAATTGGCTCACTGGTTTCTAGCGGAAGGAAGATGTGTCTGGGGGGCTTTTTATCTCTGGGTTCAGCATCTGCACATTCAACCAGCATTGGATCAGAAATAGTTGGGAAAAAATTCCATCTGTGCTGAACATGTGCAGATTAGTGTCTTTATCACCATTCCCTAAACAATACAGGACAACAGCTGTTTACACAGCACTTCCGCTGGATCAGGTGACAACAGGTGGTAACCTAGAGATGATTTAGAGTGCATGGGGTGAGGGTAGGTTCTGTGCGCACGCCATGCCATTTTCCGTAAAGGACTCTAGCATTCGTGGGTTGGGGTATCTGTAGGGAATCCTGGGACCAAACCCCATGAATCCTGGAGGCTGAGTGTACTTAATTTAAAACAGATAAGTGCTTAGGAAGATTTTACTTGGTAGGTTTGTATGTTTTCTGTCAGGTCCGTGAAGTATTTGAATATACCATGCTCAGCCTTGGGCCTGGGACACAGTGATTGGCAGACACGAGCTGCACAATGGGGCAGGTGTGGCCTGGCGGGCAAGAGCGGGCACCCGGAGGTGCTGGGAAGAGCCTAAGGGGTGGGCGGCTCAGGGGCTCTTTCGCGGTGCCTGGGTTGCTAGGCAGCCAGGCAAGACAGAAAGGTGCTGCCCCTTCCGTTTGGTGTCTCCTCTCCTGTCCCGAGCCCAGCCCAGAAGCCTGCAGGCTTTGGACAGGACACTGTCAGTTAGAGGCTGGGAAGAATTTTCCCGTATCCGTCACCTCAGAGTCAGCACCCTGGAGTCTGAGGATGAGTGTGGTGCAGAATTCCAGCCAGCTCTGAGTGTACGGCTTGTTCCCCTCAAGCAGGTACTGTATTCCTCACCATTTCAGCAAAACCTAATACTCACACACACTCACCAGGTATGATTTGCGTAGGATATAATTTGTGTTGATAAGAATTTAAATAAATGTGTGTTTTATTTATGACAGGCATTCATTACAATGCAGCTTGCCACCCCACCATCTATTAGAGTATAACCTCGGGCAGTTTCATCACTCTTCAAAGGCTTCGTTTCCTCATTCACGAAACAACGATATTAACAGCAGACACCCATAA
The DNA here is from genome assembly GCA_004026905.1 of Hystrix cristata. Taxonomy (NCBI): domain Eukaryota; kingdom Metazoa; phylum Chordata; class Mammalia; order Rodentia; family Hystricidae; genus Hystrix; species Hystrix cristata. Next base: position 216,017 of record PVJO010000187.1, read on the forward strand.
AGGATTACATGGGGTCAATGCGTACAAAGTACCTGAGACTCAGTAAATAGTGAATAAATGTTAGGCAATAATAATCTATTTAAAGTGAAAGAAAAGGATGTTTTTGCTTCTTTGACTCTTGGGGCATGTTAAAGTTATCTGATGAATGAATGAATGAATGAATGAATGAATGAACGAATGAATGGAAGAATCCATGAAGGAACGAACGAATGAAACGTTCTGCTCAAACCATTTATACTAGTGTTACACAAGAGACAATTTCTGCTTCTCTGTTCCATTGATGTGCAAGTATGTTCCTGGACACTAGAAATTCTGTTCTGGTCATCATCATGTTACGTTCTTGCAGTGCTTAGCCAAGTGCTTGGTACATAATGAGTGTCTGCCAGATGGATGGATGGATGGAAGAAAGATGGGTAGATGTAGGAATGGAAGGGAAGATGATGGATAAGCAGCAGGATGGATGGAGGGACAGATGGAAGGAAGATGTGTAGGAGGAAAGGATGGAAGGAAGGATGGATTGAAGGAAGATGGGTAGATGAAAGAATGGATGGATGGATGGATATTAGGATGTATGGAAGGATAGATGGAAGGAAGATGGGTAGGAGGAATGGAAGGAAGGATGGAAGGATGGAAGGGAAATGGGTAGCCAGAGGAATGGATGGGAGGAAAGATGGATGATGGATGGGCAGTAGGATGGACAGAGGGGTGGATTGAAGGAGGATGGATGGAGGGGTGGACGGAAGGAAGATGGGTAGGAGGAATGGATGGATGGATGGATGGTAGGATGGATGAAGGGACAAGAAACATGTCATTTGCTGTTGCTACCCGCGTCCTTGTAGGCATTCCTCTGAGTAACCAGCAGAGGGTGCACATACTCTCAAAAAGAGCAAATGGTGGCCCTGCACGTGCACTCCCTGCGGGCCACAGGGCCTTTCTCAGAAGATCTGGGGCTCAACCGGGCCCCTCATGACCCCACCTGGATGCAAGCACCAGCAGCCTTGGAAGACCTTCCCTCATAACCCAATTAAAAGTTCATATTTAGCAAACATGGGAAGCACAGGTCTCATCGATAGTTTGGAAGCAGTGATGTAGGATCAGGAAACGTCCACCGAGCTAGGATAGAAAACCCTGAGAGGGGAGCCCTGGTGTGTTGTCACACACATCCACGCCTCTGCTGCAGGAGCAGTAAAGCAGAAGTGGTTTTTGTTGTTGTTGTTTGGTTTTTTGAGACAGGGCTTCACTGTAGTGCAGGCTGGTCTTGAACTCACAGTGATGCTTCTGTCTCAGCCTCCCAAGCACTGACAGTATAGGTGTGTGCCGCCACACCCAGCCTAATAAAGTGGAATTTTATGGTTTAGGAAGATGACTGCCCTAAAAGGGTTTTGGGATCAATTTTATAGAAAATATGTAAAAACAAACAAAACAAACTACAGTTCCCAATTCAGGGAGGAAAAGTTATCAGAAGGGGCAAAATGTTCAAGAACAAATCAGTCGTGTGCTCAGCTGTGATTTTTCTTTTTTCTTATCTGCTCACTTTTGCGAATTCTTGCCATTCTAAGACATATTAGAGGTGCACAGGCGGGGAAGCAGTACAATGCAACCTCAGGTGCTAATGTGTCATCTTCGGGCGTCACCAGGCATCAACATTTCATCATCCTTATTCATCTCTCTCCACTCCTGGAGTGGGGAGCTGGGAGAATTTCTACCTGCTTATTCTTTATACTTGAATCACATAGATTTTTTTTTTAAACAGATGTCACATTTTGGTTAAGCATTGTACAATAATTTCTTTAAGTCTTGTGGAAAACTGGGAAGACGGACTGGGGAGGAAGTGTTCTCTGGTTGACCCTCTGTGGATTTCCATGTTCTTCGGAAAATTCCACTTGGAAGATAAGGACACGGGAAGGAAAGAACACAGGGCAGAAGCGATGTGCCTGATGTCCCCATCACCCCTACAGAACTTGGGAGCTCTTTGACACAGGTGCTTTGCAGGTGAACAGAGCCCACCGGTCACGAGGGAAAACAACATCGTTCTTTACAACAGGGATTCAAGCAGTGACTCTGTTGCCCCCTTTTTAAAAAAAACCCTTAGAAAGGCAGGAGGCAGAACAGCCCCGGCACAGGGAGGGTGTTCTTGGGCCTACCTGGCGCTCAGCAGTTTCTGGCTCAATTTTCCCTTCCTGGTAGAGTGAAAGTACCATTAAAGTGACTGAGTCAGGCATGTTCTGAACTACCGATCTTGCCCTGGATTCAGCAAGAAAAACATTAGGATGGGGACAGAATAAGCAAACAGGGGTTTTGTAGTGACTAATGTGACAGCCTGGTGACCCTGTTTATGTGACCTCGTCAGTGTGGGTCATCACGGAGGCGGGGGAGGGAGCAGCAGGACTTGGGAGTCGCCCAGGCTGGTGTGGACACCAAGTGGTGTGGACACAGGGTGGGAAGGAGCAGCTGGTGTCCCTCTTGGGTCCCGTGCACCTCCAGAAAGAGCCGCGGGAGCCCCTGGGAAGCAGAAGGCCCAAAAGAGGCCTCTCCAGCCACCAGTGAGACCACAGACCCTGGATGTCTCAGGCTTCTGAGCTTCAGGAACCAGGCAGCCAGTGGGTGGGGCCTGTGTGGCAGGGATGGGACAGGAACAGGGACAGTCCTCCGTCACTTCTGCTCACTCCATCTCTCCTAAATGCTTGCTGTTCCCAGGGCAGAGCCCGGGTTGGAGAGGGGACATTTACAACAAGGGCAGGCTCCTGTGGTGCACTTTGAGCACAGCTGCCCTGGGCTGAAGTCAGTAAAACTTGTTTAAAAGAATCTACCCTTGAAAGAGATCCAGTCTATAAAGTTTTTCTCACCCCAAGAAATTGCTCCACAGGATTCCAAGAATGACACCTGGAGGTCACAGTGCTGTGGTTTCTGTCTAGATGCCCCCCAGAGCCTCAGGCACTCCTAGGCAGGGCTTTTGGAAGCTGACTGGATTGTGGGGCTTAGAGCTGACTTCCTGTTAGGAGGTGGGCTGGCTGGAAGAGGAGTGTCACTGGGGGCATAGCCTGGAAAGGTATATCTCCCTCGCTGGCTCCTCCCTCGACTCTGCTTCCTGTCTGCCGTGAGGTGGGCAGCTCTCCTCTGCCAGACCCTTCCACCATGTGGCTTCTGCCTGGAGCCAGCAGACCACAAAGCACTGGGGGCCACGAAAGTGAAGCTGTCCTGTGACTCAGGACTGAGGCTGGCATCCAGTGGGGTGAGCATGTGCCTGACACACGAATGACCATGCAGCTGGGGCAGGGAAAAGAGCATGTCCCCAACATGGCGGTGAGGGATGAGGGCACGGTGGGGATCTCCTGGGTGGCCTGGAGCTGGGGACATGAGTTGGTTCTGCAATCCATGATTTAAAGGTCTGTGGAAGGGATTGGGGAGCCCCATCCTCTGGGGAGCCTGACTGAGGGCCATCTCAGGACAGGGCGTCACCTGCACGCTGGAGTCCTGCACCAGACACAGTTGCTCCTGGATCTTGTGGAGCTCTTCCTGCTGCCACCGGATGTTGGCCTGCAGCACCCGTGTCCGCTGCTCCAGCTGGTCCTTGATGGTCTGGAACATGCTGAGCTGTGCAGAGAACTTCCCAGCAGAGGGAAGACACAATGGATCAGACAGTGATTTCAGCCTGGCAGTAGGTCTCCCTGCTGCAGTTCCCTCCGACCTAGGTGCTTCCGTTCCCATCCCCTTCCTTGAGTCTCCACACCACAGAGGGTCCTGGGGTCTCCCCCAGCTGTCCTTAGGCTGTGATGGCCATGGTGGTGGGGAGGCCCACAGATGAGAACAGGACCTGGTGAGCCATGCTCACAAACGGATGTTCCCAACTGAATCGGGTGGACAAAAAGCTTCGGAGATGAAGTCACAAACTGGGCGTCTGAGAGTCCCTCTAGGGTGTGGAACACTGTAGGTGACACCTGGATGGCATTTCTGTCATTATCCTAAATGTGATCCTGGCACTCTCCCAGGGGGTCTGGGGCCACAGAGGCCCTCTCCCCTCCCTCCCTGGCTCACTTGCTGCAACGCACATGCACACACATGCACACGCGCATGCAGAAGAGAGTGAGGTGAAGAGTCACTGGTGTCCCTGGGGTGACACTGGTGGGGACCTCCAGTGGCTGCAGGTCTGCCCTGCTCAGCGCACCTGGTCTCCCAGCTCTCAGGCCCTTAGTCCCTTCTGGGGACAGAGATAGTTTAGAACATCTTGGTGGTGATCTCCGCCCCATCACCTGTCTACCTCTGGCGCTGCTGTCCTGCAGGACACGTCAGGTGGGAGCAGGGTGCACTCCCTGGGCCCCAGACCTGCTAGTGGTGCTCTGGGCTGTGACTTGTCTTTTCTCTATTCTTTTCCTTTCTTTCCCTCTCCCTACTGTCCCATCTGCCTCTCTTCCTCCTTTCCTTCTCTCCTTTCTTTTTTACACTTCCCTGCATTCCCTCCACCTCTGTCCCCCAATCCCTGGTCTGTTTTGTGCCCACAGCCTTGCGAGTGTCTCCAGAACCTCTCTTTTCTTTCTGTGGCCTTCTGACCTCCTCTACTTGGGAAAGCAAGGAGACCCAGAGTTGAGAACACAGAAGGGACACTGGTCCCTCCCTTCTCACCTCCTGACTCTCCACTGGCAACCTCCTAGTTGTCCTTCTGAGGCCAACTCAGGTGCCACCTTCTCCAGAAGGCCACTGGGACTATCTTGTCTCCGATCCTACAGAAACACATGCTCTGTCATGGTGGTTTCTGTTTATCTGCCCATCTCTCCCTCTCCCTCTGGGGACTAAGAGCAAGGACCTTGTTGCACCTGCCTTGCATCCCCAGCCTCTTGCCCTCAGACTGGCCCATACAGTCACTCCCTGAACATTGCAGAAGCAGGGAAGGGATCACTTAGCAAAGCCGTAATCTTTTTTTTAAAAAAACAAATATCATATTTATACTCCTTGACCTACAGCTTTTGCATCCTTTCAGTCTTCTTACGACATTTGGCCTAATGCAGCTCTTTTCTAAAATGTCACGGCAGCTCTGGCATTGTCAACAGTGAAAACAATGTGAAAAGTGGCAGAGAGGTGAGCAGAGATGGTTGGGAGGGACCAACAGACACAGGGAAAAGAGCTCATAGGATGTGTGAGGTGTGGTTGAAAAATGGGGTGAAAGTTTAAATTAAAAAAAAAAAAACTTACAGTAAAAGACACATTGCCATTAATCCCCTCAAAATCCTCCATCTTCCTGTGAACACACTCATCCCATGGTTCTTGCCGCTTTCTGCAGCAGCTCTGGAGTCCTCTTTTGAGAGCATCGTTAGTTGCCTGGCTGTCTCGGTGTCTTGAATTGATTCAAAATGTTTTCCTTTCAAAGTCGTTTTGACTTTGGGGAAGAGCCAGAAGTCACACAGTGCCAGATCAAGTGAATAAGGTGAATGAGGACACAGCATCATGTTTTTATGAGCTGGATGGTACCCAGCAGCAGCATTCTCCATATTTTTGATCTCACCTCACAAAAACACTCGGGAAAGAGGGCTTCCAGAGCTGCAGCAGAAAGTGGTGAGAACCAGGGGATGTGTTCGAAGTGGAGGGGAGTATTTGGAGGGAAGTTAATGGCAGTGCGCCTTTTGCTGCAAGAAATTTTAAAGGTCAGAGCATTCCCTGTATACTGTGATCATCCCTGGCAGGTGGAGGGTCCAGAAGGGCAGACAAGGACCGGTGTGCAGATGAGCTTTCTTCCCTCCACTTGCCCCACCTGCACCTGCGGAGGAATTTCTCCATTACAGGGCCCTGGTGTGGCCTGAGTGTGTGACACACGTCAGTGCCACCATGCCCACATGCTCCAGAAGACATCACACTGTGTCTGGAGGCCACGCTGTCAGTCCCAAGTCCCAGACCCACCTGTGCCATGGGGGCAGGTGGGCTCTGCAAAACGGTCTGAGGCAGGAGCGGCTGTGTGAGGTCACAGGACGACGGCGAAGGCAGAGGCGCCTGGGAGAGAGTGGGGCTTGGTTAACCGGCACTGGATTCAAAACCCACAGGGGCTCCGGAGCTATGGGCTTGGGTTTGAAATTTTGGGCTTCACTTTTAAAATCCCCTTGGATTTTGTATTCTATACACATCCATATCAAATTTGTTACAAATATGTTTAAAATTAGCTGTCAAATAGATGACTTCTCATCCCACCTTCCCCCAGACCCTCGGCTTCTAAAGGAAGCCGATTCCCTGGGGAGAAACAGCATGCTGCCCGTGGCTCCGAGCCCACACCACGCAGCCGCACGCCCCCGCTGAGAAGTTTGGGTCACACTCGTACCTGCATCGTGGCCGCCTGGCTGAGTCCGGGCACTGGTAACTCTTGGGGCAGGGTGGCTGATCTTGGCAGAGCCGTAGTGCTGGCCTCGGCCATCAACTTGGTTGGAGTGGCTGTAAGAAAGCAGCGAACGAGCCTCTGACACACACGTCCTAGCGGGAGGTGACCGATGACTGTGTGTGGGACGCTGGAGTGTGGGTGGACCCCTGAGGACAGAAGTCGCCACGCATGGAAGTGGGCAGAAGCACCACAGATACTGTAATCCCCAGACCTCATTTCTACCCCTTGGTCCAGCCACCTGCTGGTCAAATACCTTCCCAGGGACCCTGCAAGTGGCCCCATTATCTGATCTGCTTTCTGTCGGAGGAGATGCACAGTGTGCACAGGGATCCCCGGAAGGAGGTGAGTGGAAGGAAATGAGGACAAGGGCTGTCGAGGCACAGACAGCCCTGGCTCAACATGGCCGGGTCCTCCACCCCGCCCCTCCCCAGGGTCACACTCACAGGCAGGTTCCGACACGGCCGTGTGTGCAGACTTGTGGGAACTCCTTGAGGACACGGATGGCGAAGGACTGGTGTTAACGCCCGGGGCGCCGGTGTCGAGTGTGGCAAAGTGCTGTGGGGGGTCCAGGCTGGAGCTCCTGTCCTGAAACACATCCACAGAAAGCCCACATCTGGCATCAAGGTCAGGCGCGTGAGGTGGCTTGCTTTCTGAATACCTGGAACAGTGTGGAAGCTGTTGAGACAAACCCACAGCTGTCTGGGGACAATGCGACACATCTGGAGGAGGAGCAGATCCACTCTAACCAGACCAGCACGGAGTGGCTGCCAGCCCTTGGGCAGCATTTGTTACACTTTCTCATCTTTGATTCTCATCTTCAGATTTTCCCGACCGACTTTGCATTTTATTTTTCCCTTACAGTCATCACCCATAATTTCAGCTTTTTGAGAAGAGGAGAAGAATCAGGTTCTAGAAATAAGGTGGTTGCCTGCACTGGATTGCTGATGTGTCCAACGAGACAAATGCCTGGGGACATTTCCAGGGTACTTCCCACCCCACTTCCGGCGACCCCAGTGGTCTCTGCGGCCAGAGTGACATCAGAGTGGAAAAACAGGGTCTCTTATATTTTGACCTCTGGCTCTTAACTGGTCCAGGCCCCCAGAATGTGTCTCAAACGCCTGTGATGAGAAAACAACTGTGATGTTCGACTCCGAGCGATGGCGTGCTTGTCCTCTGATTTGTGGTCAGAGCTGCATGGACACAGGGTTGTGATCATCTTCGTGATTACTTTCCTACTTCGGCTTATGAGGAAGGAGATGCCAGCACCACTGTGTTACCTCAACAGCTGGTTTCTGCTCTCAGTCTCAGGGATGGGCCTCATGTGTGAGTGCACCTGGCTATTATGTCTTTCAAGATGGAGCTCCAGGGAGGGTGGATGCCAGGTGCGTGTGTGTGCCTGCACACGTGTGCGTATGTGCACGAATACATGCAAGGCGGGCTGGCGTAACTGACATAGACTTTTGCGCAAAACTCAGAGTTACAGGAAGTGCCAGTTGTCAGACTTAGCTGCTTAGATGACGTTGCTCTGGAGGGTCCCTGGACCAGGAATGTGTGTCAGCTGTGTCCCACAGGTAGTTTGGAAACACTGTCCTAGAGCTTTTACTTTCAAAGGGGTTTCTAACCTGGTGTGCAGGATCGTGCGTGTGTGCCGATACGTGTGTGCCCGTCTGTGAGGACACGTCCCGTGGGGCTGGGACTCCCGAAGGAGCAGCTGGTGACGGGCTGTTGTGCCCGTTCCCTGGCCTGACGTGCGGTGGCTCTGCCAGCCCAACACGACACAGGGCGCAGGAAGTGACCCAGCCTCGCGACAGTCGCAGCCGTCAATAGCGGTAGCCGAACGGCATCCCCGGGCTGGTGACAGTCATACGCAATGAGCCAACACGCGGCTGTCAGCGGGCCAGGCGCTGCACACACCAACCGCCCTCTCATCTGCGTCTTGCTTTGTCTTTTTTAGGGCCCTGGGGATTGAACTCGGGGTCTCTGCACTGACTTACGCCTCCAGTCTTTAGAGATCGGGTCTCGCTAAGTTGCTAAATTGGTCAGGTTGGGCTGGACTTGTGAGCCTCCTGCCTCAGGCTCCTAGAGTGCTCGCTAACAGGTATGCTCCACCATGCCTGATTTACAGAGATTTTTTTTCTATCTGGGTACGGAACTTGAAGGGTTTATTTTCCCTTCTTTTTAAATGTGCGTGATACTGTGGGTTGAACCCAGGGCCTTCACATTGAGCTACAACCCTAGTCCTTTATAATTTTTTTTTTTTAGTTTGAGGCAAGATCTTGCTAAGGCTGAGTTCCAACTCGTGATTTTCCCGCCTCAGCCTGCCAGAGTGCTGGGATTACAGGGTGCTTTTTATGGGAATGACTCACACCAGGCTCTGCCCAGCTGATCTTTGCCTGTGCTCACAGAGCAGGGCGCTCTTACCTTCAGGGCCGAGGGGTGTAAGACCTCAGGCGGAGGGTCTTCCAAAGCCAGCTCCTGTCTCCTTTCCACGCGGACATCGGCGTAACTGCTCGGGACACCAGAGACCACATTCCAGGTGCCAGAACAGGCTCGGTGGGGCTCTCCCCATGCCACACTCTCCCAGAACAGAGGAGGCCCAGCTGCTGCCCTGCTCGGGGTGGGGCGGGGTGCTTTCCCTCCTGCCTGATTCCCCCGGTTGGTTCTCACAGGACACTCAGAATACCTCCATCCCCAGGATGATTTTACTCTCCTCTCCTTTACTTTTCTAACCACCACTCCACCCCGAAATCTTCACGCATAATTGCCTTTAAGGATGCATTTTCATCCGCGGCACAAACTTCTGCCTCTACATAAGTAGAAGCTGTTCCTCACACCTGTTCAGTCTGGACTTGAAACTCCTCGAGTAATTATATGTTACTTTTCTCGAAAAGTTTTCTCTCAAACAAACCCAGAAGTCGCCAGATCCAGGGAACTACTCGGTTCCTATGGTGGGGGACCTGGTCAGGCACAGTGACACGTGGCCTTCGCCTCTCAGTGCCGCATAGGGTGGGGCCGGAGAGTAATGTCTGCTCCTGGGCCACCAGGATGCTGTCACCTTCCTCAGCTCCTTCACTACGTCTCCAGAGTTGCTCTCTGAGGTTTGGGAGGTGCAGGGGAGAAAGCCCGAGGAGGAAGGTGGGATGGCGCCTGGGCTCCCTTGGGGACTCAGGGCCGTCTGGCAAAGAGCCAGGCTGAGTGCTGTGGGCAGCTGGCCATGAAGTCCCAAGCCTCTGGCTGCCCCATCCCCAGGGTGGGCTGGGAATTGAGGCATAATCTCTGGCACGCGTACAAGACACGGGTACTGGGATAGAGAGGTGCTCAAGTCCCTCTGTAAAGCAGCACCGTGTCTGCATATAATCCACACACGTCCTCCCACATGAGGAGATCATTTCTGAGTGACCCGAGACCCCTGACACAATACAGATGCTCTATACACAGTCAGCATGCTGTATGGTTTAGGGAACAGTGCTAATAAAAAATTTGTACATGTTCGGTACAAATGCAGTTTTTCTAAAAATCTTTTCAGTCCATGGCTGGTTGAATCCATGCATGCAAAAGCCAAAGGCACAGAGCACTGGCTGTCTACGACCTGAGCCCTTCCAGCCTTTCTTTGTCTTCCTCGAAGGGTCTTTTTGAAACCAGCTTCAGGGCGGTTTATGTTCTTAACACATCCGTAGTGGGGTGCAGGGGAGAACAGCTTTCCTCCTTCACCCCCGAAACTCAGGGCCACACAGCATGCGACTGTGACATGCTAGGTATGTGGCCTCCCTTCCAAGCCCGCCTGAGCCACTAGGGGCCCTGGGGACCCCACCCCCAGGGAGCCTGTCCCATGGGCAGCCGGGCCGTCCTTCGAACACTGCCTCCTCAGCGGCCAGCAGAGGTTTAAAACATGAAAAATAAAGAGAGTATGTTTAGAGGCAGTGTTTCAATTTTTGTCTCAAAACAGTGACAGGGAAGGCTGGGGGAGGGAGGGAGACAAGGGAAAAATATGTAAGTAGGTCAGGGAAGCAGGAACTTGCTAAGTAATATCCTGGCAGCTTAAAAGAGTTCAGGAGGCCTTCAAAGGGGCCTAATTGGAAACTCGATAGAAACCTTCAGAGGGAGAACAGGGCAGTGCGGGCACCTGGGAGGGAGCTGAGCTCGGGGCTGGGCAGGGGCTTGGTCCTCAGACGCAGGGGTCCCAAGGTGGCTGATGACCCCACATCATCGGGCCGTCTGCAGCCCTCCCAGGACCCACCCCACACGGTACCTGACCACCGAGTGCGTGCACACGATGAATTCGGGCTTGGAGTTCCACTGGTGGTAGGTGATGTAGTAGTGAGTCTGCAGCCAGATCCACTGCTGCCCCTTGGTCAGGAACCTGTAGCAACACGACTTCCCTTTGCCGAACTGCATCACTGTGGGTGGAAAATAGATTCTGTATGCAACACATGTTGATGCAAAAATGATCTTTTGCCCCCAAGAGCTATAGCTGAAATCCATGTTGGAAAAGACAATACCCAGCGTGGCTCATTCCCTGGATTGCACACTGTGTTAGGTGACTATCAGGGCAATGGTGGATGCTAGTGCTTCTTTTGTGTGTGTGTGGCACTGAGGATCGAACCCAGGGCCTTGCATGTGTCAGGCAAGCGCATGACCCCTAAGCCAAACCCCCAGCTAAACTCTAATGAATTCTTAAAAGACAGAAGCTTAATCCGTGTGCTTTTTCAACTGCTCAGAAGCTTAAAGAGATCTTCAAACAAGGGCCGCTGCAGACAGGTGGTCAAGCTGGAGGTTTAATTAGAGGCCTTGGTTTTCTCAGGGCTCTTTCTCCTGCCACGGGAGTCAAGAGAGCTGGAGGAATCCAGACGCTGGGAGTAGTGGACCCGACAGAGGCCTGAGAGCCAGCGAGTGCTGGACAGTCGGCTGTGAGTCAGCAGGCTCAGTCCACACAGCTGTAGAATAAAGAAGGTCTGGTTCTGACCCCTCTGCCCGGGTTCCCAAGGCTGCCCCGCTGCCCGCGGGCTCCAGGCTTGCGTGTTCTGGTGGCTTCTCTGGGGTGTCCTGATCTTCTACACTCGAGTGCACTCCTTTAGCCAAGGTGGTTTTTCTCTGTTAGAAGATCTGAAGTGGCCACAGGTTTAAAGCAGTCGTGCATTTCAATTCTGAGTGTGCATGAATCACTCGGGCGTCTCATGCCAGTGGATAATCTGACTCCAGGCCTGGTGGAAGCAGGCTGACCTACAAGTCCAACAGAGCCCTGGGGTCCATGCGGCCAGTCCCAGGACCATACTTAGGAGCAAGGAATTAAGGTTTTGAATGCTGGATCTCCAGTCCGTTCTCCCATCAGCAGGCAGGAAAGTCTTCATGGGCCCTGGGAACAGGGCATCTGCGAGGGTCCAGGGTTCGAGGTCCATGGCCGGGACCCAGAGGCCAATGCTACCACACACACTCCTGTTCAGGGCTAAGAGCTAGTACTGAAAATACAGCTTTTTGTTTGTTTTTTGAGAAAAGGTCTGGCCATGTAGTTCTGCCCGACCTTGAACTCACTTGTGTAGCCGAGGTTGGCCTCGAACTCACAGCCATCCTCCTGCCTCAGCCTCCACAGTGCTGGGATTGCAGGGGTGCAGCACCATGCCTGGCTGAAAACACAGCTTTGAGTTGTTATTTCTTGACTCCTCTTGTGAGGTAAGAATGGAGAAATGTGTCATTCTCACCCTTCCTCCTGTTTGCAGGCATGTCTGCTCTCTGTGACAGGCGCTCTTCCACTGGAAGCTCCTAGCATCCTGTACCCCTACAGAGTGACCTATTTCTGGATTTCTCAGCAGAGCTTGCTGCAGGGCAGTGCGAGAAGCTGACTGTGTTTATCAGCATCTCTGAATGCAAAGGAGAACCCTTAGGTGGGAAACTCAGGTGACCTAAGCCACTCGCGTGGGAAGTGCGGTGTCCGGAGAGAAAGAAGCTCAGCAGCTGGCCTGTGCTTGGTGACTGCTTCCTGTCCACTGGCTAGAGAATGGGTATGCGAATTCAGCATTTTGTCACTTAAAATGTCTCATATAGCTTGAAAAACCATTCCTGGTGTTGCCATAGTTTCTTATTAGGATTAAAGAATGTGTCTATATGGATGACACCAAGAAGGGGCTAGGGACCTGGCAGAGGGAAAGACAGGACACAGGGTAAAGGCCGGCTCGACCTCTGCCATGGCCCTGCGCAATGCGCTGCAGAGAAAGCTAAGTCCCCCAGCTCGAGAAGAAACCAGGTAAGGAGCAGACCTCTGGTGGCACACAGCCCTGCTGCCCAGCCCCCCGGGGGCACGTAGGCGGCCCCAGTGCCCGTGCTGGGTGGGCAGTACTCACAGTGCTGGTGGCACCTGGCCAGGAGCTCCAGGTCATCGATGTGGTAGTAGTCATACCCCGAGGTACCCAGCACTTCGAAGGGCAGGTATCCTATGATCGGAGGGGCTCTGTGGGAGGACAGAGGGACTGGCCATCAGGGCTCCCCAGGCTGGCTGTGATGTTCATGCACAGGGCGCGGGTCGCATGGGTTATGTAGCACATCGGGGCCTCATCTCCCAAGAACCAGGGGAGGAAAAGGCATCACAACAGTAGACACAGAGAATCTGTGTTTTCCAAAGGGCTCTGCTTAGTTTGGCATTTAGACACGCCATTTCCTTGGCTCGAGTAATAAGCAAACTTATTGCTGTTGAATAATTAAGAACAGCTATCAACTGGGCCAGCCCCATGGCCAAATGCAATGAACAGTTAAAGGGTCAGGGGGAGAGATTTCCAGCTCTTAAACTGTGAATAACCTTACAAAGGAAAGGAAAAAGTCGAGGCTAGAGGATCAGAGCGGGCAGGAAAAAATCAGAAGACAGATTTCCTTCCCCATCTGCTTTTGTCTGTCTGGGGACTGGAGAAGGCCCAAGTGGGTATCACCCAAAAGATGCCCCCGGTGTGCAGAATGGGGCCAATGCACAGAAGGGAAACCGTTTCCCCTTGGCTGGGGACAACTGCTCCCACGTCCAGGGTGTCCTTCTCTGTTCCTGGGCCAGGCTGGACTCTCCTCCCGGGGAGAGCCTGGCTCACAGGAACAGCACTTGAAAAGGACCCAACCTAAATATGTTTTTCTTTTCACAAACCTGTGATCCAGAAATAAAAATTTCCATTCCAAGCTGTGCCTCGAAGTGAATTCCTCTAAAGGTTCGTCAACGATGCACATTTCCTGTATTGGAAGGGGAAAAGCATAATGTCGCTTGGGGCGCCAGACACTCAGCCCAGGTTTGCACAAAAGGAAGGGAACGCTTGGTGGGGAACAGAAGCTAGAGCCGTTCCCAGGCAGTTTCCTAGTCATGTCGGACTGAAACTTGTCATCTGCGGCTAATTTCGGTATTAGCTGATACTAAATTTATTTCCCAAACTGGGGGAAGGTAGCTAGGAGCCAGAATGTCACACTACTCCCTTCCATTTTCTGGAAGTGTGGCACACACGAGGAAACAGCTTTTCATCTGAATGTGAATCACTCGTTTAACTCTATCCACACTCATGCCAGAGATGAAAGCAATGGCAGATGAGGGAAGATGACAAATCCTCTGTTTTTTGGCACTCAGTGCTGACCCACGCGGGCCCTGAGCAGGGTCAGGGCCAGTGCCAAAGGCGGAAAGGTGGATGGCATTGCCCAAGAGCACCTCCGTAGGCCGAGCCGCCCTCAAACAAGATAACTTGCAGGAATCCCAGGTAGGGACGGGGCAGGTGTGGACTGGTACAGAAACTCAGCATTTTAGATCTTACAGACCGAGTGGTACTTTGTTGCAGTTTAATTCTCTCCTGTATGGACAATGACTGAAACTGATCAAACTGACTGCAGCTGACGACTCAGCAGCCGACGCACCTTTAGGAACTGCGGTGTCGCCAGCCGGACGGTGGCGATGAAGCAGACCTCCTCTCCCAGCGGCATGCGGCAAGGTCTGGAGAGCGCCGTGTCAAAGCCATTACAGGAGGGGCTAACTGTGGCGGGAGGACACACAGGTTAGACCCGCTTGGTGACAGCAGCTCTGATGGCGACAAGCCAGGCATCGCTTCCAGGGCCTTACGTACACCACGTGATCAAAATATATAGCAAACGTTTAGATTTTTAAGAAAATTTATTATTGTAGAAGGCACATTGCCATGAATTCCCCTCATCATACTCTCCCTTTGCTTTAAGCACACTTATCCCGCCGTCTTGCCACTTTCTGATGCAGCTCTGGAAGTCCTCTTTCCTGAGTGTCTTTACGAGGTGTGATAAAAAAACACAGTGAATGCTGCTGCCGAGTGCCGTCAACAGAGAGGCAGCTCACAAAACATGACGCGGTGTCCTCTTCCACTTTATCCACTGGATCTGTCACCATGTGACTTCCGGCTGTTCCCCAAAGTCAAAATGGCCATGAAAGGTTGATGTTTTGAATCAATTCAGGACATCGGGGAGCCACAACAGCACAGTTAAAGACACTTGTGAAAGAGAACTTTCAGAACTTCTTCAGAAAGTGGCAAGAAGTTGGGGATTTAGCTTGGTGGTTAGAGTGCTTGCCTAGCAAGCACAAGGCCCTGAGTTCGATCCCTAGCACCAAAAAAAAAAAAGGAAAAAGATAACTCTATATACACAGAAAGTGAAAAGAACAACGGGATCTACGTGTTTGAAGCGAGCAGCGATATTTTGAGGAGGATTAATGGTAATGTAAAATTTTTTTACAATGTGAACATATACTGCATTTTCTCAATCCCATTTTGTATACTAACTCATTTTATAATATCTTACAACAATCAGATGAGGCAGGTACTCCTGTTATCCATCCCACAGACAGGGAAACAGAAGCACGGAGGCCAAACAGCTTTTGAGGGACAGAGTGTGGAGCCGAGTCCATGTAGTAACCCCCGCACCACCTGCCCCTCCCTGCAGTAGCCCCCAGCTCCTCGGTGCCTGAGCAGGGAGAAATGTTCTGCAGGATGAGTGGACAGCCCTGTTCTGTTGGAAAGGCCTGAACACTCACTGCAGCCGCTGTCTTAAGCATGTGGGATCCTCAGGGCGCCGACACTCCTTCCCCCACCGGCTCTGGCATGGCACACTGGGGGTACTGGGGCTCCTGCCCTGAAACTCAGCCTCCAGAGCCCAGGCTGGTGAGGGGCTGGGCCGCTGAGAAGGGGCCTCAGGGTTTGGGGTGTCGTAGCTTGGGTATAAAATGTCCCCCAAAGCCTGTGTGCTGAAGACGTAGCTGCCACTTGGCATTTGAGGGAGGTGTTGGAAACTTGACATACTGGGCCAGGTGGGAGCTTTTAGGTCACTGGGGCCATGCCTTGCCACGCTCCTCATCTCTCCTACTTTCTTTTTCACCCAGCCACGAGGGGAACAACTTTGCTCTACCGTGTGCTCTCTGCCACCGTGCATGGCCTGCTGCAGGCCCAAAAGTACCTGGGGCAATGGACCATGGATGGAAGCCTCTCTGAGCCAAAATAAACCTTTTATCTTTTTAAGTTGGTATTTTGGTATTTTATCACAGGTATTTTGTTACAGTAACAGGAACCTGGCTAACACCTAGGGTCACCCTAGAGGTACAGGGTGCCCACACATCACACAAGAGATCAAATCTGGTCCCACCCAACTTCCTATTTTTCCTCACAAGTCTGGGAAAGCTTTGTAGCCCTCACATTAGACAGGAGGAAACTGAGGCCCAGAAAGAGTGGCAATTAACCAAGGTCACTCAGAGTGGAAATAATGGAGCAGAGATACAGTGACTGGGAGAGCTGATTGGCCTGTGGGATCAGAAACATTCTGCTATCTTTAGGTGGAGCTTGGTAGGTGAGGAAAACAGTCTTGATAAATCCGAGAAAGCCAGTGTAGCATGTGCATGGGATTCTCCAATCTGACTCTACACGTGGTCCCCGGGACCTCTGCCCTGGCTACCTGTACCCCCCAAGCTCAGCCATCCAGAAACTCGGGGGCAAGGCCCAAGCATAGCATTTTCCAGCCCTCTGCAGGCCGCCAACCTGCAGCCAGGCTGGGACTCTCCAGAGTGGAGTTTGCAGCTCCTTCTCTTTCCAAAGTGTGGTGGATTGCAGCCGGCCCTTCATATCCAGGAGTCCTGAGTCTGCAGATGCCACCAACTGCAGGTGGGAACTATTTGCAAAAAAGAATCTGTATAGATTTTTTCCTTGTCATTATTCCCTAAACAACACAGTATAATGACTATTTACATAGCATTTGCATTGCACTATAAGTAATCTGAAGGTGATTTAAGGTATATGGGAGTATTATACTATTTATAGAAGGGACTTGGTCACTCTGGTACTTGGTATCTCCAGGGGTCTTGGAATGCACACCCTCATGGACTGTGTAACCTGTACTTTCTCAACTTGCAGATTTAAACACAATTATGTTTTCCAATCTGCAGCATCAGAAAACCGAATGCATTATAAGATGAAATCTGCAAGATTGTATTTGTATTCTAGCTTTCCAATCATTTTTTTGTTTTATATATTTATAGGTCCTCAGATAATTCCATAGTGTGGTCCTCTCTCGGCCAAATTCATTTGACCACAAATATTCTCTGAATTCATTCACACAAATACTCATTCATGTTTCTAAGCACGAACATAAAGTGTGTAAAGGAAAAAAACAGTGGTCTCTAGAGAGTTCATATCTGTCAGAAGTTGGCTTAGGCTGTTGTAGATTAATTTGCAGGGTGAGCCAAGACATTTATCAAGGGGAAGAAAAACAATTCCACATAAGGAAAGGGTCTGCAGATGTGAACATCTGTGTCATAAAAAAAGTCATTAAAAATTTCCCAGATGTGAAATACTCTCTGCTGAAATCTAAGAGACATTACCCAGCCAGATAATGATCTAATAAAAGTCTCCTGACAGTTCTGGAATACCAAGACGTCGCAAGCAAACTTCTGGAGACTTCGCAGGAATGTAAGAGGAGGCCATGAACTGTCTCTGTGCCCCAGCGGAGCGACCCTTCGGCCACCACCTTCATGTGCTCTGTTACCATCGGGCTTTCTCCCGATTTGTGGCACAGAAAAAAGATGGTGAGGTGGGAGGTGCCTGCCCGAGACTGCCTCTTGTCCCTTCTCCAGGGGCACCAAGACGCGGACTGCAGTCACTGAGCGGATGTTTTCCACAGCTTGCTCTCGGCCTGGCTGCCTCCCAGTGCCATTTTATCTGTTGTCTTATAACTTCAAAGGCTTCAAAGAGGAAAATGCATTCGCAAAAGGGAAGTTTCATTATTGCTTGAAGCCTGCACTTGATGAGCTACGTATTTCACAGATGGGTCCACAACTGAGCAACTTCTCGTCCAATAAGCTTTTCCCACCAAAAAGCTCAAACATCTGAGGGCTTGATGGGGTGACAGACGGTAAAACAAGGACGGATGTTTTAACAGACACCAAGAGGGAAACCTTGCGAGAACTGAGGAGAGAAGCCACGCTAAACATTTGGCCAGTTGGGTCTGAAATAACTTTTTACCCCCAGCACAAGCCTCAAGTCAACAGCACGGGAGCAGGCTGCTCTTCGAGACTTCACTGTCCTATTTAGCACTTGGAATAACTCTCTGGCTTCATATCCCAAGGTAGTTTAAAGCCGTTAATTAAGGATTCAATTAGTTGCTTCAATTTAAGTAACAGAAATATATATATCTAATTACTCCTGGCATCCTTGGCCTCTCTGAAGGATTCCCGCTAAATGCAGGCACAGATGGTTAGCGCCGATCCCTGACCACTCCCGAAACAGAGGAAAGGGATTCTTTCTAGCCTCATTTCCCTCCTGGAGTCTTCCTACTCAAGGCTGATCTCACTCTTGCCTAAAGCTAAATAGACCACTTTCCCATGGTGGGTGAGACTGGGCAGGGCTCTGTCTCCAGCATTGAACAGCTGGCCTGCACACAGCAGGGACTCAGTGTATGCCTGCTGGGTGAATCTCTCAGGAGAGGACCTTCCATCTCACATCCGAGCCATGGCATGAGGCTCAGCTCAGAAAGGCCTTTCTTCTGATCCTCGTGCTTGGGACCCCCCCAAACAGCTAGTTTTCCTGGGCGGCATGAGCTGGTCTTGCCACAGAGCATGATCTGGAATCGCTGGAACTACCACTTCACTGCCCTGCAGATGCCTGAACCCCAGTTAGGAGGAGGCTGGGGCGAGGAAGCTGTGGGATCTGCACCCCGCAATCCCCACTCTGCCATGGAAGCAGCCTAAGTGCCCATTGTGGGCTCCCCTTTGGACAGGGGCAGTGTCTTAGTTACTTTTCTCCTAGCTGAGACAAAATACCTGACACCCAAAGTTAAAGAAGGAAAGGTTTATTTAGCTCACAGTTCGTAGAAGTTTCAGTTCATAGTCAGCTGGCTGTAAGGCAGGGCAGCATGGCAGAGGAGCACCGCAGAAGAGAAACAGTCCAGGGAAGGCAAGCAGAAGGCAGCAAGCTGCAAGCAGCAGAAACAGCAAGCCGGCCTTCTTTCTGTTCCTCTATCTTTCATCCAGGCTGTAAGCCTATTGATGGGGGCCACCCACACACAGGGTGAGGCTTCCGTTATCCACACGATTAATCCCAGTATCACACCCTTAATCCACGTTCATACTCCCTAATCCAGCCAGCTTCGAAACTCCCCATCTGTGAGTGCATGAGGCCTTGGAGGGACATCTAGATAGCTGTAATAGGCAGTTTTGTGCCTCCATATTAAAACAGCCCACAGGTTTTCAAGTCCTGAGCCTTTCATGAGTCTCTAATTCCAGACACCCTGAAAGAGTTTTGCCTTGGGCTGGCATCCTTGGGGTTCCAAAAATAGGAGTCCCAAGGTTCTCTAGAGAGCCAGGATGACTAAGGTCTGCTTTATGTGGATGCACCTAAGAGGCTGGCTTCTAACTCTGTCCCATGACAAAGATCAGCCCCCAGTCAGTCCTGATGGGAACACAAAATGACTGCAGAGGCAGGGAGATCTCCATGGTGAGAGAACTTGTTTCAAAAGGGGCAAGAAAGAAGGAAGAAGCAGAGACTGCAACAGCTAACATTAGTTAACAGCAAAGAACAGAAACATTGAGACAACCCTGTTCTACCAGCCACAGGCTCGGCCATCAGATAACTAAGTGCTCTCATCAGAGATGGCCTGTGGATGATAAGTCAGTTCCAACAACTACAGGAAAACACAGAGTATGCAAGGAAAGGGAGAGATTTCTTGGCACTTTCTTTGGAAAAGGGAAAAAAACTGACAGGTGTCTGGGAAGAGGTGAAACAATCAAAGCAGAACTTTGCTCGGGGAAGAAGGACGTTCCTAAGTCTCAACTTTGCAAGCATCCTACACACTGGAGCTCAGTTTTTGGAATGCTGAAGGAAAAATATGATTTTCTGCACATTAATAGGGAATCATCCTGCATTAATGAGGTGCTAATTTCAGACTCTTCACTTTCCTTTTCCTGCCACGTCTCAGGCTTCTGCCTGGCCTGGGCACTGCCCTCCTTGCTCAGGGCAGGTAAGCTCTCTGCTCCTTCTTGCCAGCTCAGTTAGCAGAGGGAGGCCATGCCAGGAAGAGGGTGGAAGCCACACCACAGGGCTGCTGGTTTGTACTTTGCTGGTTTGAACAAAAAATTACTCTAAAGGGAAGCTACACGTCTTACTTAAACAATTCTTCTTCCTCCTGGCATTCGCTAACTGAATATTGTTTGTTTGTTTTTTGAGGCAGGGTCTTACTATGTAGTTCAGGTTGGCCTTGAACTCAATATCTATCCCAGACCGGACTCGAACTTGCGGTGATGGATTATAGGCATTTGCCTCCATCCCTGGCTTCACTCATTGAGTATTTTTAGAGGTCAGAGGATTGTAATGGCATTGCTAATGTATCCGCCAGAGGGTGGGTGTGGATAGGGTCAATTTATTTGCATGCCCTCTTAGAGGCCCTCATTCCTGTCTTCCAGGTGAATATCTTGTGTGTGCTCTTCTTACAATTGTGGGACAGAAGCAGAAAGACATGGTTGATATGCTCACCACCAGTCCTCATTGCTCCATTTTACTACAGACCTTAGATGCCTGCACAGGGCGATGCCCTTCGGTAAAAAGTGTTCTTCACCTAATCTGATCCCTGTGCAATCTAATCCAGGAGCAGTGACCCCCACAGGGGCAGGGCGTGCTGATGTCTGCTGTGTGGAGGGAACACTCTGCTCTCTCTTCTTTGGGCTGGGGATGGACACTTTAGTCTCTCTTTCCTCCAACCACCCAAGTTCAAGTCTCCATTCTCAGTGAATTTGTCTGGTGTGCACGTGCCTCAGTATCTTAACTGAGACATCTTAATTAGCTCACAGGAAAAACAAGACAGGAGAAAAACAAAAAAACAAAACACCCAAGAACCTCAAAGCCCTCGAATGGGGCAAGTTACAGAAATCCCCGGGACACACAGAATCGAATGTGAAAAGCTGAAAGGCCTCCCCTCTGCCAGGCTCACAAATCTGGTTGTGTGGTTAGAAGCCAGTAGGGAAAACGAGGGCAGGGAAACTTTTATACTCTGGTGTGTGGTTTCTGGAAAGCCCAGAGTGGAATGTTTGCTGAGGGTGACCTATTTGGAAGCATACCAGCCACTTTTGAAATACTGTGCTCTGGATTTCAGTCCGACCACATTTAGATCCAAGCCCGGGGGAGGAGTGAGGGCGCAGAGACAGGAGCTCTGCTCAGGGCTGAGGCTGCGTCTGAGCACCCCTGAAAGCGAGGGCTGCTCCTCCCACCCTTGATCACCCCCAGGTCTGGGCTGGGGTTTCCAGAAGGACCCCCCTGGGGGCTCCAGGCTTCCTCGGAAAAGTGCAAGGAGGGCTGGTGTATTTGTCCAAGAGCAACTCTGCACTCTCTCCTGACTTCCTCCTCCTCCTCCTCCTTGCTTTCCCTCACTCTTTCTCCCTTTTTCTCTCCCTCTCTGCTCTTCCTCCTCCTCCCTCTTAAGATGTCCATCGCAGGACAAAGTGGTTTCCGCGGCACTCTCTGAGTCTCCTTCTCATGGAGAGGATGGGACGGTGGTCACCAGTCCCCACCCAGATGCTCCAGGAACTCTTCCTGGACTGCTCACAAACTGTCCTCCTGCGAGCACTTGGGACAGAGCCCACCTCTGGTCCCATTTCACGGCACTCAAATCTCCATGTGTGTTGAAGCTCTAGGTTAAAGAGGTGAAGTCTGGCTCTCCCTCCTCCCAGCCTCAGGCCTGCTGGGGGCAAATGATGACATCCTAAGCATTATCACTTGCTTAGGATTGAAAGAGGGGGTCCTATTTGGGCAATAGTTGCCATGGTTACTGCGGGGAAGGGGGAGTGAGCAGGTTGTCAGCCTGGTGAGTCAGGAATCTGCCATTCAAGAGGGTGTCAACAGCAAGGACAAAGGTGCTCCTGTCTCCCTCTCCCCACAAATGCCCACCAGCTCAGTCCCCCAGCACTGGTTACCAGGCATGGAATCCCTGCAGCTATCTGGGCTAGCAGGCAAGCAGAGGGATGCTTATCTCTCCATTTAAGGGTCACTCAAAGCCCTTGGGGGCTCAGTCTCACCCTTTCTCTTCCCTGCCCTGGGGCCGTGCATTTCTTTATTCTTCCTTTGTTTCCTTAAATTGACACAGAAGGATTGCACAAATTAAAGCTGTGTGTGGTGGTGCACATCTGTAATTCCAAGCATTCTGGGAAGCTGAGGCAGGAGGATTTCAAGTTTGAGCCCAGCCTAGGCAACTTAAGACTCTGTCTCAAAAAGTCACAGAAAGGGCTGGGGATGTAGCTCAGGGTAAAGACTCTGGGTTCAATCCCTGGTACAGTGTGCACACGCGCGCACACACACACACACACACACACACACACACACAGAACTGTACATATGAATGTTGCCATATGACACTGGAATACATGCGCGAAGGGTGAAGTGTTTAAATCACAGTAAGCACACGTATCACTTGGATCACTCATCATGTCTTCATGGTGAGAGAATTCAGCGCCCTCTCTTCAGTGCTTGGAAATAGGCAGTAGCCACCCTTTTCTGCAGTCACCCGTCTGAGCAGCAGAACACCAGCTCTTACTTCCGCCTCACAGAGGAGCCCGGCGCTGCACGGTGGGTCCCCTGCTTTGGGGCTGAGGGCCCCGCATTTACATTTGGGGACTCTCCTCTCGACAAAGCCCTTTCAACTTTGGTTTCTGCAACACCGCACACTTGGTTTTACATTTTCTACTTTTAATGTTGGGTGTTAAGCAGTAACAGTTTTTTCTTTTAAAACACACATGATTTCCACACATTCTTCCAAGCAAAAAAAACTACAAGTGAGGTCTGGGGATTTGGCTCAGTGGTTAGAGTGCCTGCCCTGCAAGCACAAGGCCCTGAGTTCGATCCCCAGCACCAAAAAAACAAACAAACAAACAAACAAAAAAACCAAAAAAAACTAGAGGTGAAAATAAAGCCTTGCTAGTTAAAAAAAAAAATCCCAGGTATTCAAAATGAAGCCTGCTTGATTCCTTAAAATCCTCTAAGATGTGATAAATGACAGGTGCTTCAAAGGACTACCTGGCAGTGTCTACAGGAGAGTTGTGGAAATGTAAATTCATCAAGGCCACGCCTGCTGCTCACCAGCCAATGCGGGTGTGCACTGTTGTCATGGGGACACGTGGGGGCGGCATCCCATAATGCCCACAGCCTTTCCTCAGGGTCTATCACTTGCTAGATGTGTGCTCCACCACTGAGCTACTCCCAGCCCCCACCTCCTTTTTCTCCTCCAGTTCAGTACAACTCTGACTAGTAGCCACCTTCAGGGCACTTTTCATCTTGCAAAATTGAAACTCTGCTCATTCAACAAGTACTTTCCCCTCCCCGGCGTCTGGAGACCACGTTCTGTCTCTATGAATTTGACCATACTGGGTACCTCCTCTACACCTGGCTTATTTTAGTTGGCATAAGGTTCTTCAAAGCACTTTCATGCTGTAGCATGTGTCAGAATCTCCTTCCTTTTCAAGGCCGAGTAATACTCCACCGTAAGGACATAACACACTTTGCGTAAGGCCGTAACACACTTTGTTAACCCCTGATAGGCACTTCGGGTGCTTCTCCCTTATGGCTACTGCAAATGATATTCCACAATACCTTGGATCAGAATCCCAGATTCCTGGGCCTCAGCATTTTCAGGACAAGGCCTGAGGATCTGCACTTTAGCAAGCTGCCGCATCTTAAGATGCCCTATCCGGGGTCAGCTCAGTGTTGAGTTTTCCACGAGGTGCCTCTTAGGTCAGGTTCTCTAAGTGAGCAGCCCAGTGGTTGCCCCTTCCTTCTTTGTGTGGTCTACTAAACATTCGTCTCCTGAATTTTGGGCAAGCCTTTCGCGTGAGTGGGATTGGACACAGATAGGCCTTAGGGTTTTGCTTAGCCTAGATTTGGCGCCCCCTTTGGGAAATGGACTCCTGCTGATGTAGGAATAGGGTGTGGCCTGACCTGCTGGGAGGATGGACATGACCTTGGGGGAATGGCCTTGACCTGATGTCAGCCAGGGGCGTGAAATTCCAATCGCCCCTCTTCTCACAGGATGGGAAAACTCTCAGGAGAACAGAATCCAGAGAAACATGAATGGCGCCACGAGCTCTGCCCTTTTTTTTTTTTTCCTATGGCACCGCTAGGGAAGGAGCGCTCCTTGCTCTCTCCCGTGGAAGACAGTGTCTGTGTACCCAGCCCCAAGGCTATCATACCTTTTTGTGGTAACCCCTACGGTGCCTTTTAGGCCCGGTGCACATTTTGCTGTTTCTGTCGTTATGCTCAACTTTCCTTTACTTCTTTTCTCTATAATTTTAAATAAAACTTTAAAACTACTTTTTGTCCCTCTCATTCAATTCTCTGTTTGAGGAGGGGAAGAACCCAGGAATATTGGAACCCATCTGATAACACTACCACTTCCAATGGCTCAGGTGTCTGGACCGCTGGGTAGGCGGGGTTCTCTGGGTCTGTCGGCGCTATCCAGGCCAAAGTCCCGGAAGTGGGGCCCTAACCTCACTCTGATGGGGCCTTAATGTCATACGTTTAGCATGGAGTTGAAGCCTTTTAAACAGAGCTTATGTATTTATGCAAATAACCTGCCCCACAGGTCATTTGAGGCTGATGGAAAAATCCCAGTTAGCTTCAGCACCGGGACTCTGATGCCAGCACTTTGGGTGGCTCTCAGAGCCTGTGGGACTAAACGGCCGGGACACCGATGTAGGGGCGCCAGAGTTAAAGGACAGCAAGGAAAGCAGCAGGGATTGCACTGTCCTCGTTTCCTCTCTGCCTCTCTCACCTGCCCTCCCCTCGTTTCTGCAGCTCAGTCTTTGTTTTCCTTTTCCCCTCTTCTCTCCCATCCCCATTCCCTGTCAACACTTTCTTCTACTTTCCTCTGTCTTTGCTGTTTTATGAAGTATTAGCTCTTTCAAAGCTATTTGTTTTGCGTTGAATTTTGAGGAGTGCGGCAAACAAAACGCAGGCTTTCTGTGCTGGGCGTCTAACAGGTTTGGTTTCTAAATTCCTGGCACCAGGACTGTGTGTCCTTTTTACATGGGTCAAAAATAAAAAGGAATGCTAAAGTCTAGTTTAGAGTTCATGTCTGTGTAGTCAGAGTTTGGACAGTGAGTTATGTGGGTAATTTCGGAGAATAAGACTTCACTGCTTGTGTCTCCTGTTTGATCTCGTGTCCACTGCGGCCTGCAGGCTCCTGGGAGAACAGCCCACGCTGTGCATCAGGCCACGCTCTGTGGAAGACCCATGGCCAGGTCTGTTACAGAAGGCCGGGAAGCAGAGCTAACAGCGCAGACAGCAAGCTTGTGGATTTCCATATCACCGCGAAGGCCTCTGTGGCAGTGTGTGGGCTGAGCCTGTTTTTCATTAACTAAGTTGTTTCTCACAGTAGAGTTATTTCATCAGCTTGAAAATAAATAAACGAATCACATGCAATTCAGTGGGGCTGTGCACACTGGCAAAAACAGGTGTGGGAGTGTGTTCTTCCCGAATGAGGGAGAGCGTCAAGGGGCACAAAAACACAGCTCGGGAACAGGAAATCCAAATGCAAATATGAAAAGCACACATTCTCCCGCCTCTTCCTCCCCTGCGATTTCTTGGGTCCTCAAGTACACGTTTGCATGATAAAAGATACTGTCACAATTATAGGACAATTAGAGCTTACCATTGTTGTAAGAGCGAAAATTTCCTACAAATTTTATGTATTCATAAGTTGGAAATTCCTTTGGGTTCAAGCTGCCTCTGAGAAGATGGCAATAAAACTCTAAATCGTTGTCAGCTGGGCCGTGAAAGGAAGAAGAGGAGAGAAACGAAGACGAATGTTACCCAGACTGTAGACTAAACAAGTCTCGCCCTGCAAGCCCTGGTGGGAATCAGGCCAGACCCGGCCCATGTATTTCTCTCATTATGACTGACTTCTGAACCTGGCTTCTAACCTCCGTGGCAGTTTTCTTTCCATAGCTCATACATATTCTGCATTCTATACTTGGACCCAGTTAGTCTTAATTTGCCCACAGATGTCTGTGGTGGGTTATGTCGGCATCGATTAGTTCCGGTTGTTTCATACGGTATATTAAAATAAAGCTGCTCGTATAGAGCCACTCTCTTTAATTTAATCTTTTTGCTTTGCTTTGAAGTAAAATCAGATGTACAACAGGGCAAATTATTCATGGAAAGTGGGCTAAGGCCTGAAAAAAGCCAAGCATCCTTGCTACTGCATGTAACTCTACATGCCTCATTAAGTGACACAGTTCACCACCACCGAGGCCGCCTTCAAGCCAGGTTGCCAAATATTTTGATAAAAACTTTAAGAGCCCATTAAAACGCAAATGGATATAAATAACCAGATGACAGCCTTAGGAGGATAGAATTCAAATGTTTGACCTAATTATTCAGTTATCAGTTGGCTACTTGGTATTATACAAACTTAGCATTTTTGTGTCCCCTGAAATAGCAAAATTTTTCACTGGTTTTTGTACCAATTATTACTAAAAGCTTTCATGTAAAAAAAGAATCTCTTGTCGTACATGTAAAATAAGTTATCACCCTTAAGCTTTATGCTTTCAAATTTTCCAAATAAAAGCTGAATGTCTTACGTATTCCAAACTCCAGTTTTAGCTTGAAACTTAAAATACACCTCGAAGAATCTTGGAAATGTTCTGAGTCACGAGGAAAATTATTCTTAAGATTAGTCCTCCCTTCTTAATTCATTCTAACTTCATTTCAAAAGTAAAATTCTTATCTTTTTAGATCTGGTGAACCCAGTAACATGCAACTTACATTTTAGGAATTCAGGGGAAGGGGAATCCGTCAGAAGCATATGGGAGGAAAGCATTTTATAAACTTCGGAATGTTCTTGTTCTGGGAGGAAATTTAACAAATTCTGATCCATGACGTCCGACTGCAAAAGAAAATAAAGACCAAAAGTGCACACTCCATGAAAATGATCAATGAAAGCGAGGGCAAAAACTGGATGTTTTTGGAAGCTCAGAACTGGTCTCTGAAATGAGAAGTCCCAGCCGCGAATCTCCCTGAAGAGAATCCTGAATTGCAATCTGAAAGATTTGCCAGGGGCTGGGGCTGGAGTTGGGGCTCAGTGGCGGACCTTGTGTGAGGCTCTGGGTCCCATTCCCAGCATCATAAAATAGATCAATAAAATTAAAGCACAAATAAAAGGTTTTGGAATTGTCCCTCATAGCCTAGGACCTGCTGTGGGTGCCAAAGTCCATGGATGCGCAAGTCTCATATAAGGATGATGTATTATTTGCACGGAACCTACACACATCCTCCCTTATGCTTCAAGTTAGAACCCTTAATACAGTGTAATAAATGCTCCATAATAGTTGATGTACTTTATTGTTTAGGGAATGATGTCAAGAAAAAAGTTAATACACATTCAGCACAGATATAAGCTTTTTCAAACACTTTCAGTCTGTAGTTGGGATGGGAACCAGCGGACACAGAGGTGTGCCCCTGTACTCGAGCAGATGTTTCTGTCCAGGACTGAGCCTGACAGACACAGTGAGCAAAGACCCCTTTTGCGAAAGAAGTTCCACTTACCAAGGTTCTGCATTCCCACAGGGGCAGAGTGGGGGACATGCAGAGGGGGACATGCTGCCCCAGAGTCGCCAATTGCTTGTATAAATGGCCTTCCTTGGGGCTGGCAGAGGCCATCTACAGACTTCTCAAAGGTTTCTAATGGATGGAGTTGCCCTTTTTTCCTCAATGCCTGGCCACTGGTATACAAAATAAATGAAATACAGAGTCCGGATACAGTCCTGTCCAATAAAACCACCCGAAATGAGGGAACCAGCCTCTAACGTGCACTATTACAGGAGCTTCTGGCCACCTAGTTGCTGAGGAACTGATGTTTTAATCTCACTTAATTTTCATTGAAATCTGGCAGCTACCACACTGCAGAGAGCAGGAAGGAGCTCACCATGGAGAAAGGAGACAGGCACATTACTCTCTGCCTCAACTTCCCTCATCAGACTCACGCACTCCTACAGCTTCAAACACCACCTGTGTACACCTGGGTGCCCAGGGCTGCCACTCAGAGTCACATGTGTCCCCAAGGTCATCGTTTGGTTCCACCTACACCCTCCCCATACCCTGGTCCCATCTGTAAACATGGTATCACCAGTCGGCCACCTGGCCACCCGGCCACTCGCATAGTCACACTCAGCTGGCATCCTGCTCCTCCCTTTCACACTGGACCTCTCCCCCCAACAGCACCCATGTGCTGCCTGGTTCCCCCTCCAACTCTTCAGCTCTCCATCCTGTTTCCATGGCTTCAGCCACTGCCTGGACCATGTCGCCTCTCACCAGGGGTGATCTGCCCATGCTAGTCCTTCCCACCTTGGCTCTGGCCCCTGCTCACTGGCACCCCCAGCAGCCAGCAGGATCCCAGGGTCACATCAAGTCACTACTGGCACACACTTGTTCCCTGGTTTCTGGTTGTAGTAAATGTCGCAGGACACATTCTAGGCTCAGCACACAGTGGCTCAACCCGCCTGGGCTCCCGGGAAATCCAGCCTCCCCAGGTTGCTTTGTCCCTGGCCTTCGTCCTTGCCATCCCAGCCCGCGAGAACAGCCCACGCCTGCCCCATGTGTGCAGGGAACCTGAGCACCCTCAGGCCCCACATGGCATCGCGGTCTCCGGGAAACGACCTCTGGCAGCGCGTCCTGTCCCCGGCCGCTGAGCCCCTGTCCTCCTCTGCTGCCACGCTTGCTGTGCACGGGGGCACCGCCGGCTTCTGGGCCTCAGCGTGACCTGGTCACTGCGAGGTGATGTGTAGACACTGACTCTGCTGGTACCGTGTGTCTCTGCCTCCACCAAACAGCACACAGCAAGCACTGGATGAACGAGGGGTGATCAGGCGCTGCATGAGTGCTCACGGGGTGGCTCAGAAGTGACTCTACCTCAGTGGGCTTTCCTTTTTCTTTTTTGCCACCCTGAGGGTTGAAACCAGGGTCTTCATGCTGAGAAACATCTGGGGCCATTTTCGATTATTTTACATTTTGAGACAGGGTCTTGCCAAGTTGCTACTTTGCCCAGGTTGGGCTCAAATTTCTAACACCCTGATTCAGCCTCCCAGAGTGCTGGGGTTACAGGGGTGCATCCCTGTGCCCAGCTTCCTGCCGGCATTTTCTTTTTTGTGGATGGACTGACTATGTGCCTGTCTCCCTCACACCCACAGGAACTCCTGAACCTCACTCGCCTGGTATCCCTGGTGTCACAGTGTTCTCAGTCTTCAAAGGAAATGCAGCGACCAGCTGACAGAAGGGGCGGCCAGTAAGACAAAGCACCCGCCCAGAGCTTGCTGTGCTGAATCCCAGATCGGGGGCTCCCAGGGAATGATGCTCAGAGGAGGAATCCTCCTGCAGGGTCTGAGGGAGGAGGTGGGGGGTGCTCCAGGTAGGGTGCCTGGGGGCCACTAAACATTGTGTGTGTGTGTGTGTGTGTGTGTGTGTATGCATGTGATTGTCTACAGGAGGCCATGGAAGAGCAGGTTGTAGAGGGAAGCAGGGCCCAGATATAGGGGAGCCACTGTGGGGCCTTGAGGCAGGGAGGAGAAGGACAGTACAGATGTCTTGGCCTCAGATGGGCCAGCTTTGATATTCCCACTCAAGAAAGGTGCAAAAGCAATTTACAGTCATAGAAACTGCACTTGGAGTTTCGAATTGGGGGTGATATATAGTCCAACACTCTCTGGAAGTGCCAAGTAGTGACACTGAAGTGCAGCTCCAAGCAGGGCCCTGGGATCACAAGGGAACACAACGGACACTTGTGGGATGCTGTGCTGCTCAGCTAAGTTGTTCTGCAGCTTAGGAAGGTGCAAGACGTTTTTCCATCTGGGATAGTTACAACTCTCAGCCCCACGAAGCAGCACCCATAGTAAGCTGAGGAGCAGCTGTCACTGAGTGTTAAGGTGGTTCCACTATGGTCTGATGGGTGGGGCATGAGAAGCCAGGTTAGTGGTCAGAGTGTGAACAAGGCAGCCAGGGAGAGTGATGGAGGATCATTACAGTTTCTATCTAGCTGCCCCAAAAGCTCATATACCCTGAGCCGGGCTCTTGGATGGTGACTGCATTATCGGGGTCGAAGCTGGCTTGCTTTTGGGAAATAGGGTCTGGCTGGAAGAGGTGGTCACTGGGGCATGGCCTGAAGGGTTTACTCCCTCTCTGTTCCTTCCTTCTCCCTGCTTCCTGCCTCCATGTCCCCAGCAGCAATTCTTCCTTCTGTGATACCATATTGCCTTGGAGCCAGCCCACCACGGACTGAACTTCTACAAACCACGAGTTGAAATAAACCTCTCTTCCTTATTCTTGTGGATGTCAGGTATTTTGTCCCAGACATGAGAAAGTGACTCAGACAAAGCCAGAACCCAAGGCAACTCACTCATTGCCATACTCCAACCAGCATCACTGTGGACACCAGACAGCTGGCAAAGCCTGTGTCCCTGGCACAGCACCTTGATGGGTGGGATGTGGACATAGCAGGCAGGGACTGGAGGGCAGGAGGAGGGAGAGAAGGCCCAAGGGTGGCTTAGATGGGCGGCACCGGTTTTATCTCCATGGACATCTCCACCAGTTCTCCCCTGAGTCCGTGCCGTCATTGCTCAGCCTACTTCTCCACCTTCCTTCTGAGTTTTGATTTTATTTTAAGTCCATTCCCTCTAGCTTTTTTAGCAGATGACTAATGTTCAACGGATGACAGTCGCCTTTCTTCTTAAAGAGGTTTCAGACACTGTAGAATAACTAAGTCGCTCCACAGTCTTTTCTTGCGGGCCTTCATCTGAGGCTACTCCCCTGGGGGGTGCAGCAGGGGAGGAGGCTGGGGGCTCTCTGGCCTGGTGGCTCTTGGGGGAAGCCGTAGGCAAGTGGGTTAATCCACAGGGCCCAGAACTGTGCTTGGTTCCTGTATGACTATTATGCCATTTCTGTGTGCTGAAAACTGCCACAAACAGAGACAAACTGACAATTTAAACCCTAGTGCTGATTGGAGGGTAAAGTACATCTGCAGCTCAACTGCTCCTTGAATGAGCCAACCTCTGTTGATTAGAATAATGGCAAGTATGGGGATGAGGGAGGGGCAGCGCCACCTGCAGTGACTAAGTCACAATATCAGCAGCCCTACTTACCTGAGGCTCTCTCTCCCGACCTGCCCCAGGCCACGGCAGGCAGGAGCCAGCCCTCTGCTGAGCTGGCCCAGGAAGCCGGCCGGGAGTTCCCTACATGTCCCCCTCACATTTCCCCCATATGGAGCGCCCCCCTCTCCCCTGCAGGAGCTGCCACTGCAGCAAGACTGGAACCAGCAGCACCAGTTCAAGGGCACCAGCAGGTGAATGGGGCCTGTAACAAGGCTGACTGCAGTGGTGCATGCCTGTAATCCCAGCACTCTGGGAAGCTGAGGCAGGTAGGATGCAAATTCGAGTTCAACCTGAGCAACTTAGGGAGACCCTCTCTCAACATAAAAAAAAAAAGGGCTGGAATTACAGCTCAGTGAGATCTTGGGATCAATTCTCAGTAACACCAAAAGAAAAAAAAGGCACATGGAAATGGGCCATCTGTGTGCACACTCAGTCCTGGAACATCCCGAGGTGCCTGTCAGTTCTCTGGAGTCGGCTCTCTAAGGGACACGTGTAAGGTCCAGTTGGAAACACGATGGACCAGTCGCAGGAGCACTTTCCAACGCTTCTCCCTGGATGAATGCAGGGATCACAGCACAATCCCACAATGGAGTACGGGAACTCCGCGCCGTGATGAGAACCCGGGACACCGGCGTGGAGCTTTGGGAGGCGGGTGAGTCTCTCCAAGAGGCTCCGCACAAGGCACAGGCACACCAGTTCGTCTCCATTATGGAAGAGAACTTCCATGAAGTTAGGCAAAAGGCAGTGTGGGTTAAGCATTCCTGATGCTACATGCGGAAAATTTCACAGCACGAAACTGTTTCATGCACAAAATTCTTAAAAATATTGTACCAAGTTACCTTCAGGCTGTGCATATAGGTGTATAGGAAACATAAATGGATTTTGTGTTTAGATTTGGGTCCCATCTCCAAGATAGCTTTTTATGCAAATATCAAAGCACATGCAAATATATGCAAACTTTCCAATATCTGAAAAATCCCCATAGCTCTTCTGGTCAGAGCACTTTGGATAAGCAATACTTAAGCTTCTCCTGAATTAGTGATTAATTCGGAGTTGGTAAAACTACAAAGACAAACAAGCAAATGATTTTAAAATCAGGAAAACCAGTTGCCTTTTTTGGTGGTGGGAGCGTGGAGATACAGGGTGATTGAAAAGACAGGAGCTTCTGCACTTGGTCTCGGCTCTGGCCTCCCCCCTCCCCTTCCCTGTCCTCCTCTTCCTTTCTCTCTCTCTCTCTCTCTCTCTCTCTCTCTCTCTCTCTCTCTCTCTCTCTCTCATACCGGGGATTGAGTCTACAGCCTTTGCCCTGACATATATTCCCAGTTCTTCTCAATTCTGAGACAGGGTCTTGCTAAGCTCCCAAATGGCCCAGGTGCTGGGCTTGTACTCGCCACCCTCCTGCCCTGGGCTCCCAGGGTGCTGGGACTATAAGTGTGTGCCACCATGCCCAGCTCAGCCCCCTTCAGTTTTTTAAGTACAGTGACGACTGCCTGCATGTTCTCTCAGTCATTAAATTAAATACTGGACACATGCTTTATGCACACATCTGTATGTATATATATAAAAATCAGAAAGCATAAGAAAAATCTATCTAAGTCTCAAGACCTGGACTCCGCTAACCCATGATCCACTTCGAGCTGCAGCCACACCTGCTGGGCCTGGCCTGCCCAGGAGCCACCTCTGAGAAACGCCTAGACCAGGTGGCTCCTCAGCAAGCAGGGGGAGGCCGGGGAGAGAAGGGCTGAGGGATGCTTCTTGTTTTGTTTTCTGAGTCAGCGTCTTGCTTTGTTGTTCAGGCTGGCCTTGGACTCACTATGTATCCCAGGCTGGCCTCGAACTCATGGCGATTTTCCTGCCTCAGCCTCCTGCAAGCTGGGATTGCAGGTGTGCACCACCACACCCAGCTGCTGTATTTTATTTCTTGCTGATGTATTTTATGATAAAATAAGCCAGGGGCTCTGTCTTCCCCTTCTGTGACCTGCTTCCTTGCTTGTGACTTAGCAAGACCCTGTCTTCTAACAAAGAATTAAAATGGCTGGGGAAGCAGCTCAGTGTGAGAGCCCTGGATCCAGTCCCCAGTGCTGAAAAAGAGGGGGACTGCGCCCCATATCCCGTCTGATGCTCCCCTTCTCCTCGCCCTTCCATGGACACAGCCTGTGCCTGTGGAGCTCTCCCACGTCATACACGCCTGTGTCTTTTGAGATTTCCTTACGGTGAAACTTGGTCACCCACGTGCACACCTCTCACTTCTGCACGGTGCCCAGTCTGTGGCCTCCCAGAAACACACGCATTCCTCGTGCACCCTTCTGCCTCGACTGCCCGTGTGAGTTCCAGACACCGAGGAGGCCGCGGTGCTGGGCAATGCCACCGAGTGGTACCGACTTTATCACAAAATCACTTTCCACTTTGAGTCATTTGTTTCTCTTTCTTTTCTCTGTCAGACTAGCACAGAAAAGTTCTGAGTTTCATCGGAACATCGCCATGCCCAAGTCTACCGCACGCTTGCTTGTCAGGTCTGAGATTCCAGCGCCAGCAAGGAAGTGGAGAGACCTCAGCCTGCCACGACCCTGCCAGCCCCAGAGACAGAGCGGGCTCCTGCGCCGGGTGTGACACCCAGAGGCTGTGTTGTTGGGGACGACGATGGCCCCTGCCACACTGGGCTCAGCCAGCCAGGTCTCCCCCAATGCCGCCGCGTCCATACGGCCGTCTGACCACTGGCTCTCCACTCCTGCTTCCTATTGCCCGCACGCCGGTCCTTCTGCTCCACTCCTCCGTCCTCTGGAGAATTCTGTGTGGTGCCCGAGTACCACGCTCTGGAGCCCCAGTGACTGAGGTCAGACTGCAGCCCTGCCTCTGCCTGGCTGTGCAGCCTTGGGTAAAAGACGATACCTCTCTGTGTTGGCTACTGTTTCTCACCTGTGACAGGGGTAATGACTGCCTTACGAAGTCACAGAGCGACAGGAGAGCAGATGTGAGCCGAGCTTCCCTCTGTGCTAGGCACCGCCCAGGGCTTCACACACATGAAAACATGGCTGCGCCCCCTAATGGTGCCTGGCACATAGAAAGCACTAAGTAAATGTTAGTCCTTGATGGTCCAATGGGTGGAACCTCAACAAAACTGAAAACCAGGAAGGAAAGACAGTCTCTTTTGTTTCAGCACTGGGGACTGGAGCCAGGGCTTTCACACTGAGCTACATCCCCAGCACTTTTAATTCTTTGTTACAAGACAGTGTCTTGGTAAGTCACCTAGGTGCCCAGGCTGGGCTCCAATTTGCTATCCTCCTGCCTCAGCCTCCTGGAGTGCTGGGATTACAGGCTCGTGCCACTAAGCCCTCTGTGGATAGGTCCTGGGTTCACCCTGAGGAATGAGTTAGCACGAACTGAAGCAAAGGCGGAATTCCTGAGCTGCAAGCCAGAGCCCAGCCCTCAGTGATGGGATGGTGGGGGGTTGGTTGGGCTTGCTGGAAGCAAAGAGAAGAGAGGGTGTTTTAGCCCAGTCACCCACACATGATGCTCCTGGACTGCTGACACTCACAGTTAGGT
This sequence comes from Hystrix cristata, assembly GCA_004026905.1. Taxonomy (NCBI): domain Eukaryota; kingdom Metazoa; phylum Chordata; class Mammalia; order Rodentia; family Hystricidae; genus Hystrix; species Hystrix cristata. The sequence goes on from PVJO010000187.1 coordinate 250,546, forward strand.
TCTGCAGGAACCAAGGATGGCAGGAAACAGAAGGTTGGCCAGGGCCCTGTGAGGGACCCGCGAAGGTGGGTCCTCTGCTGGTCTGCTGCAGATCTGTGAGCTGGGGGTGACCCAGGAGCCAGCGGGGCTCATGCAGACAGAGGTAAGGCAGGGGTGGAGAGAGGAGGGAGGGAGGAAGGAAGGAAAGGAGAAAGGGAGGGAATGAGTAGGGAGGGACCTCTGTCTCTAGAGCCCGTGACATCTGTAGCCACCCAACCCCCAGCTTGCAGGGGCCACCCTGGCTGCAGAGCTGGTTCTCTCCTCCCAGCCTGCCCAATCCCTCTCCCTCCCCAAGTTCTTACGAGACCCACGCCCAGCAATGTCCTCCCAGGAATTGTCCCTGCTGCCAAACCCTCACCACTATCAAGCGTCACAACCTACCTGCAATCTCAACCAGGGCCTGGGGAACTTCCAAGCTCACCCCAGTCTGAGCCATCTTCTGCCCCTTCCTCGGGTCCCCCTTCAGTCGACCTGGGATATCTGGGGTCCTCTGTGGTCTGCTAACTGTGCTGCAACTCTGTGTCAAGACGACGGGCTGTGCCCACATCCCCTAGCCCAGGCCCCACTTCATGTCCCCTGCTCCAGGGTGACACAGAACCTCACCTGCCCTTCTTCAGGGACCCTGAGCTTGGTCTGGTTTGGTCCTCCAGGACTCCTGGCTCTCATGTGTCCTCCAGACAGACTCCCCCATACCTGTACCAGCTCCCGTCTGAAAAGATGACAATGCGCACAGTGACTCACCGGCAAGTGCCCGAGGAGAGGCGTGATGCTGTCAGAGACATACAGGATGCTGCCGTCTGTCGTCACCGCGATGATGAAGCCATCTAGTGCCTGGGGGAAATGCAACATCAGAAAGGTCCTTAGTGGGGCTCATGTCACTGAAGCCAAGGACCCCCATTCTGATGCAGGCTTTGTTGCGTAATCCTCAGAATATTTCCACGACGAGCTTCAGACCACTTTTCTGTCTTGCACGCAAGATGGTTTGCCGAGAATTTGCCCAGCCCAGGAGAAGTGCTTGCAAACACACTATTGGCTTGGTGGAAAAGTTCACCTCTTGGTATCATAAGTAAAATTCAGCCTTGGAAATTGCTTCAGTAGGCTTAATGATGGGAATACTACTGAGCTGAATTGTAAGTCTCATCATCGCCACTACAAGACATGAGCAATACCTTATAGTCCTCTCCCTTTGCGCAGTATCACAATGAGTTCAGCAGCAAACATTAATTGCAAAATATAAGACCTGATCGGTGCCTTACAAATAGAAACCAAGCCCGCTGGCAACGGTGGACCTGTGCCTACACTCACTGCCACAGAGGTAGCTCCTGAAGAAACCCTCTGAGTGTTCACATTGTTCCTAGCCTGGGAGGGGTTTGGTGACTCCACTGGCCATGTATGCATTTCTGAACATTGGAGAAAATGCTTTCAGGGAAAAATATCTACCGAGACCCTCTGCTGGGTGCGATGTTCTGGGTGCTTGTGATGTAGGTTTAGTGGGAACAATGTTTTCTCATGGAGCAGACGAGTTAGCTGTTTTGGTTTTAGAGTTTTACTGAGATTTATTTTAAGGTGGATTCTTATAATGTGTTTTCCATAAGACACATCTCAAAGTTGATTTCTAAAATTCAGATTACGTAACTCAGCTAAGGAAGAGCCGAACTGAGAACCTGTTGTCTGGGAAGAACCCAGGAGACGGAAGAGATTAAAAACGAAGCCCTCTCACCAGGAAGCCAACCAGCTGGGAACACACTGCCCGTGCGCCCGGGTGGCACCTGCTCAACACTGGTCACTGATGCTCTCTTGACTGGATCTCTGAAATATTACCTTCCTTGAGTCTGGGATTTTTCTGCTTTCAGGAGAAACATGAAGTATGTGCTTAGAAAGTTCTGGAGAAATTTTGTTTGCCTTCAACTAGATCCTCTGGGTGTTACTAGCCAAGAGCATGGCATCTCTGGAGTTAGGAGGCTGGGACTGGACATGGGCCACTCACCACATGCTGGGTACCTGGTGACATGCCACAATGAGAGGGCACCCTTCCACCAGGAAGACAGACAGAAGGCCCAGTATCATTTTACACTGATGTATGTGAGGCTTAAGACGGAAAAATACACTGATGCACATTTTGTCAACCTCACCCTTTCAGATTCCATCAGGGGCTCTCAACTGGGGGACATCTGGGGATGTTTGGAGATAGTTTTGGTTGTCAGTACTGGAGTGGGTGGTGCTGGTAGAGGCCAGGGATGCTACAAAACATTTCATAATGCACAACACAGTCCCCGTCCAAGGATCAGGTCCAAAAGTTTCATCATGCGAGGCTGAAACACTGGATTAGTGTATGGATTATGGAGAGCAAAAGAAGAACCCAGTGCAATGGGTTACTTGTTTTTCTCTCAATGGCTTTTCTAAATTATATTTTCTTTTATTTTAAAATTTAAATGGAAACTTTTTGTTTGCTTTTTGGGACAGGGTTTCACTATGTAGTTTAAGATGGCTTTGGACTCACTATGTAGCCCAGGGTTGCTTTGACTCATGGTGATCCTCCTGCCTCAGCCTTCCTAGTGCTGGAATTACAGGTGTGCACCACGAGGCACAGATATTTTTTTTTTTTTTTTGTGCTGGGGATCGAACTCAGGGCCTTGTGCTTGCTAGGCAAGCACTCTAACCACTGAGCTAAATCCCCAGCCGCCCAGAAAGAAATTTTAACTGATATGTGAGAACATAAAAATTGTACCTATTTATAGGATCCCATGTGACATTTTGATACATGTATAGATGGTGCAATGTTTAAATCTGGTTAAACATATCTGACCCCTCAAACAGTTATCCTGTTTTTATGGTGAAAATATTCAAAATCCTTTCTCCTAGCTTTTAAAAATATATAGTGCATGATCATCACCTATAGTCACCTTCTTGTGCCACAGTATATGAGAACTTCTTGTTCCCCTCTAACTGACACTCAGTGTCCACTGACTGACCTCTGGCCACCCCTCCCTCTGGTCCCCCCCACACTGCTCTCCACTCTTCAAAGCCCCCCTGGAGGTGAATGTTGCTAAAGGGTAGAGGACTGCCATTGACGTCAGCTGGACCTTTCTGGAAAAAAGTAGATTGGAGGGCTGGGGAAAGCCAGAGCTGCACAAATGATCTTTTTCCACAGCAAGCCCAGGTCCCTCTTGAGTTTGTCAAGTAAGTGGGTGTAAAAAGCTGAAGGTATTTATAGACAGAAGATCTCCTTCATCCACTCATTGGCATTTTCCATCAAATGTACAAGAACCACACTGAGTCATGGTGTGAAGGATGCTCGCTTGCCCTGGCCTTGGAAGCCCCGTAGCAGCACCCGAGAGGCAGTGGCCCAGAGTTTTAGGCCTGCACACACCAGAGAGAAATAAAAGCTCCTCCTCCTGCAAAATCTCTAAATCTGATGGAACATTCTTGTGTTCGCAGGGACAGATCCCAGGCTAAGAGAATAGATTGCTGTGGCTTTTTTGATTAAATTCAGCAATACAAACTCCCAAGTCCCAGACAGCAAGAGCTTTCTGTCCACTGGAGTCCACTTGTCCGAGCGCTGGGTTTTACACTTGACTACAGGAGCTGGTTGGCAACTTGGCCACTTTTATTCTTTCAAACTCCACAACTGTGGGTGTCCTCCTGAGTCTGGTTTTATGCTTTTTTGAGAGAAGAAGGTAGAGGAAGGAAAGATTCACACCCAGAGGCACCAGAATTTCCGGGGGGGCAAGAAGGCTGTCTCCTAGATTCCGTCCTTGTTGGGGAGAAGGGTCCTTCCCGGGCACCAGGACAGAGTGTCCGTTCCTCCTGGCCTTTGAAATGGCTCCAAGAAGAGGACAGTGTGTGCATCTGGAATGTGATCCATGAGATGATGACGACATCATTTGAGGGGGCTTATAGGGTGAGGGTGGGTGTCTCAGGCCATCCGGGAGGAGACGGGAAAACTCTGGCCACCCAGCACCAGGTCTGAGTTTACTGAAGAGCAGTGGGTGGGAGCAGAAGCCTAACCCAGCCCAAGATAATGGCAAAGCACCAGGTGGTGGATTTCCAATTTGGAGCCGTGGTGCACAGAGGCCACTGGTCACACAGGCTCCATTTTGGATCTGGTTCATTTGTCCCATGTGTCTTTCTTTCTATCCACTTCAATGAGTCTACACTGGGAGTGGGTGCAGGAAGAGCACAAGGACTATCTGCACGAATCCAGAAATACATTCATTTTTAACTTTATCGAAGTCGGCTTTCCTCAAATTCTTTTGCTACTTTGAAACTCACTGGAAAAAGGGAAAAGGCTGTGTGTGCTACCAGCTCTTAAAAAAGAGGCTGATGCCAGGAGGTTATGTGTTTTAAGTACTTTTCCATAATACAGAAAGATAAATCGACATATGTCAAGTAGCACAATGATGCATTAATTCAACATTATATCTCACAAGCTGCTTCAAATTTAACATACTTAAAATGCATTGCCTCTGCAGAAAGTTCTGTATTTTCTTTAAATATAGTTCCCATGGAGCATTAAGTAGCTTTCATTTTATGCAAATGTTCATTAATGCATTTATATTTCATAATATTTGGACATCCATATTCAGGCATTTTCTTATTCCAGTACTTTCTGTTTCTGCATAATCTATGGAAATCAAAGTTTACATCAGTCTAGTAAAGGCACATAGATGAGATACAGAAAGCTCTGCCCTAAGAAGTCACTCTCGAATCGCCCCGCCACCAGCCACTCCTCAGCACAGGGACGGTGATGCGCTTCCTCCTTCCGAACTGGCCTATCCCAGCTGTCCTTAATCAAGACGGGACAGGCCATGTGTGCGACTTTCTGTCTTCATGGTCATATCCATGCCCTCCCAGGCCTCCCACCAGCTTCAAAGTCAGAGCACCCAGCCTTACGGTCTGTGCAGCTGGCTCCCTCCCTGTCCCAAGGACCATCGTCACCTATGGGATAGATGTCCAACGCCGAGGGCCCCAACAGGCCAGGCCTCCACAGGCACAACCCTGTCGGTGAACTGGGCACCCGACCCAGCGGAAGGGACACGGGCAACTCAGCACAACAAGGGTGTGGGCTGAGCCGGAGGCACAGGGCCACTCGGTTCACCCACATGCCATGCTGATGTAATATGAGCTCAGCGTAAGAGCATAACTTTAAAAGAAGACTTATTTTCCAAATGTGTTTCTACTAAGGGAAAAATATAATCACTGCATTCTAAAGAGGAGACCCTGGGGGCTGAATGACAAGTGCAGAATATTGTGATTGTCCCCCCATTCCACTCTCTATCTGCCTCTGCCCCTGCCCCCTCTTGGCTTTGGCATTGGGGTCCCCTGTTGGGAGCCCACGAAGGGCCCCACCCCAAAGCCACTGAGGCCACAACCATGTTCGGTTTGGGAATTCTTGTTTCTATCGCCCCAGTCAGGCATTGAAACACGAGCAACTGCAGGCAGAGCCTCGGGACAGTATCTGTTTCCAGACCTCCTTCCAGGGTCAAGGCTGGCTCTTTCCTTCTGGCACAGGGATAAGCAGAGACAGTTTTATTTGCATCTGATTAAGCTAATTTGAAAAGGCATTCACCTCCAACATCAGCTGGGTGAATTCTTCATTACTAAGGAACGAAGGCTTCCAGTCTTGCTGAATGTCACAGATTTCCGTTTGTGCTGAGACTTCTAAAAACAAAACGAAACACAAATAAGCTTTTATATTCAAGGGCACCTTGAACAAATGAACAAATGAAACACGTTACTTCTATGTGGTTCTGTATAAACCTCTGTGCAATTTAATTAAAGGAGCCAGTATAAGAAAATGTTAGCCTGATTTCCAGAGACGGGGAACTTTGGGTGTAATAGGCTTAAAAACACTTTTGATCTTCTCGTGCCTCTAGAGAAGCTTCTGGGAAGACAGCTTCCCACCCTTGGCCTGGTGTGGGACCCGGCACTGGCAGGTGGCACTGTGCCCTTTGAATTAGGCAGATGCCACTTATCAAGGCGATGGGAAAAAAGACTGGGATGGTGGACATTTTCTTAAGCTGCTTCTTCATGGTCAAAGCAAAATGCTTTAGAGATCTGGGATTTTCAAAATTCCAAGGGCTGCGAGTGTAGCTTAGTGGTACAGATCTCGCTTTGCATTCGCAAGGCCCTGGGTTTGGTCCTCTGCACTACAAAAAAAGGAAGGTGGAGGGAAATGGGGGAGGGGTGTCAATAATTCGAACTAGAGAAAGAAATGAGATGTGGCCTCAGAACAGCAACGAGCAGGCTTTACTCATGTAGTAACCCAGCCAGATGGGAGACCTCTCAGGAACAAAGGAGAAACTCTCAGAGCAAAGGGGCTTCCGGTTTGTAATGGATTATGGCAGAAAGGGGTGTGAGAATGGGCTAGCCTGAGCTTTCTGCAGGGTCTTTGTTCCTCCTTATCTTAAGGCTGTGGGCCTTGGGAGTGTCCAGGGCCAGAGGAGCTGGAACACAACGGCCTTGGGAAGGTCTTGGAAGCTGAGAGTTGGTTGTTTCCCATGGGGCATTTAACTATGGCCATTAGTGTTTCTGACTAGGCCTGTTTAGAAACATTTGGTGATCAGAATATACAACAAGGGGGAAGGAAAAGGGGGGCAGGGGAAAGGGGAGAGGGGAGGGGGAGCGGAAGTGAAAGAGGAGGGGAAAAAGACGAAGAAGGAAGAGGAGGAGAAGTAACAACATTGCAAAAATCCAGAAAGTTCTAGGTTTATAGTAAATAACTCACTGGATCATGCAGAACATAACAGATTTTTCAGCATTTCCATTACCGAAGTATAATGTGCTATAAAAACACAGATTACTTGGTTGTTTTTAAGGACCAAACATACTCTTCTCCAAACTCTGGGGTTAAACTGTATCCATTTTATGTGATCATCTTGTATGGAAGATGTTGGTCACATTTGTTAATTTAATAATCATTGGCCTACACAAGACCCTTTCAATCTTCTAGCTCTTTTGTAATTTTCAAAATAGGGTTTGTTTTATTATTATCATTGATAAGATTATTACAGATGGCACAAATGTAGTGTCTTATACATTCGTTTTTTTTTCCTTCCCCTGTTTATTCTACATCTTAAACTAATAGCTTGCTCCACCTTATGTGGCAAGAGGTCTCTTTACAGATTATTTTCTTGGTGCCTGAAAAGCTATAAAAGCACATGACTTACACCCCAGAGAATAAAACTAACCTGTTGAACAACTTCCTGGAGAAACGCGAATTGTTCAGGCAGCTGAGCTATCTGCATTGGGAGAAAGATTTCAAGGCTCTCTACTTTGCCCTTTTTTTTCTTTGCCAGTGCCTCGCCCTGCACCCGTTTCTGGCAATCTCTCTTGGGTGCAGCAGGGCAATGAATTCTGCCATGTGGATGAATGAATCTGAGTGAATTCTGCTGGTTCTCATAAACAAGCAGGTGGGAAGGGCTGAGTCACAGACACGACTGTAAACTCTCACCTTTTCCACCCATCATCTAAGGTTTCTGCCGGTGCCAAGCTGTGCCAGGTCTTCTTCCTTCCAGTGTTTGAAAGGATAACTCATGGCTGTTGTTGTGAAAGACCGAATTTGTTGACTTTTGTGGTTTTAAAGGAGCACAAAAGTGCCACTAAGACCCTCTGGTAACTGAATACAGGAAGAAATCCAGGAGAGGAAACCATGCTGGCCCTTAGGCGGCCAACAGCACCCACCAGAGCTGACTTGAGAAGGCTGGTGTGTGGCTGCCTCACAGTGCTGGGAACGCAATGCACGTGGTGAGGTGCGCACAGGCAGGGGCCACACAGACATCTTGACCAGCGCGCACCCTGGGTGCTGCCTAGGCAGGAGGGAGAGCGTGAGACTCCCGGGTCTTCACACAAATGACTGCCATGGTCTGATCACTCAGAAAAGAGATGGAACCCATATATGCCCTCTCCTTTCTCCCCAACACAAATGAGGTGTCATCAAAAATGTATCACAACAAGACACATTGTTATTAATCCTCCTTAAAATATTCCACCTTGCTTCAAACACTTTTATCCCATTATTCTTGCCACTTTTTTTTTTTTGTTTGTTTGTTTGAGACAGGGTCTTGCTATGTAGTTCAGGCTGGCCTTGAGCTCACTATGTAGCCCAGGCTGGCCTCAGACTCTTGGTGATCCTCCTGCCTCTGCCTCCCGAGTGCTGGGATTACAGGCATGTGCCACCACACCTGGCTGCTGTTACTATCTGAACAGCTACGGAGTCCTCTTTCCTGAGTGTCCATCATTCTGCTGTTGTGGTTGCCTCACATATCCTGAATTGATTCAAAACGTTTCCCTCTTATGGTCATTTTGCCTTTGGGGAAGAGCTGGAAGTCACACAGGGCCAGATCCGGTGACTAAGGTGGACGAGGACACACTATGTTTTGTGAGCTCCCTTTCTGCTGGACAGCACTCAGCAGCAGCATTCACTGTATTTTCTATCTCACCTCACAAAGAACTCAGGGAAGAGGACTCCAGAGCTGCTTCAAAAAGTAGCAAGAATGACAGGCTAAGTGTGTTGGACGTGAGGGGGATATTTTGAGGGGGATTCATGGCAATGTGTCTTTTACTGTAATCGATTAAAATGTTTTTAAACGTTCACTGTATTTTTTGATCACATCTTGTATACTCATCTGAAAAACTCTTCTGACCATTAGCAACAAATTGTAGATGGTCCAGGAGAGCAGTCTCTCCAGCAGCCCAAATTTCACTTAGGGAGGGGGCCATTCAACTTGGTGAAGGAAAACAAAGACACCCTCACTTCGACATGAGTAACTTGTTGATCACTCCATATGACTACAGGCTTTCTCAACAGAAGCCCACCAATCCTGAGAGCAGCATCTCATTCACTGTGCATCTCAACAATTTGATTATAGTCCTGGAGAGTTAAGGCTCGATCCACAGCATATCAAAAAGATGTAAATTAGATAAGACGTCTCACAACAAGTAAAAAATGTTAGACTGGGAAGTCGAATTCAGGGTTATAATCACGTCTCCACTGGCATCTGACAGGACCAATTTCATAAGCTACGGGGGGGGGGCAGGAGTAACAGAAGTTTGATCAAAGTGACTTCTAAATAACAAGAAGGAGCAACCCCACGGGGGCCATTTTTACAGGAAAACATTGTAATTATGAGCCAGGCGTGCAGGTTCTGTTCAGGTAGAGCCTGGAGTTGTACAATGCGCAACTGCCATTGCTGCCTGTATGTCAGAATGAGGGGCAGGGCATCTTGCAGGTGGCCAAAGACAAGTCAGAAAATGGGCAGAAACCCAACTGTAGGGTAAATGCTGCCCAATCAAGGAACATTTATCTGTATTTTTAACCTTACCCCCCCCTACCTGGTAGTCACGAATGCAGACACACTGAAGAGGCCCTCGGAGGAATGGGGTTTGATGTTGGCCCAAAGTTAGATTGAACCAGCTGGCTACACACACAGAAAGAGTATGATGTATAGGCATCTGGGTCCTGTAGCACTAGCATTCAGACAGATGTGGATGGGAATGTCCAATATTCCCAATAATTATGTAGTTCAGAAGTTTCTCTCTTATAAGACAAACTGCTGACACAAAATCTCACTACAAAGAAACACAGTCAGATTCTTACTTTGATTTGGACTACTTCAAAGAGAATAAAAGTGCATTCCAGGATCAAGATTTATGTCCCAAGCTAAGAAAAAGGGATGCTTGGAAATATTATTGTGGAAAGAGCTAAACAGTTATAACAACTACATGACCTGATCACCTTTCCTTACTCATCTGAAGTCTGTCTTTAACCTGTGGGGCTTTACCAGGCTCTGTGGATTTTAAAAAAAGCCGCATGGATGGATGATTCTAATGGGCAGCCATAGTTGAGGACCCAGAGACTAAATGGTTTTAATAATGCAGCTAGGATGTTACTGTCTCTGAGGGTCCTCCACGCCACTGTCCTGGAGAAGGGGCCTAAAGACAGGGCTGCTGGGCTTACAGTCCCCATCTTCTTGGCTGTCCAACTGGGGCTAGTGACTCAGTCTCGTGCACCTCTACTGTGTCACCTGTGTGATGGGACAGACTTGTGTTGCTCAGAGGGCTTATGACACACAGAGCCCCTAGCACAATATGGGGCTCCCAGTTGCCCCAGATAAATGTTGAGAATCAGGATTCTCCATCCTGTGTGTATTCTTGTGGGGCTCACGTCTAGTGGATGACACGGAAAGTGAGTGCAGGATGTAACTGAAATATGCAGTGAATGTTTAAATTAAAACTTTACCACAGCGAAAGACATTAACTGCCATTTATTCCCTCAGAATACCCCCTCCCCACCTCGATTCAAGCACACTTATTCCATCACCAGAGTCACCTTCTGAAGCAGCTCTGGAAGTCCTCTTTCCTGAGTGTCTTTGCAAGGTGTGATAAAAAATACAACAAATACTGATGCCGAGTGCCATCCAATGGAAAAGTGCGCTTGGGAAAACATGGCAGTGTGTCCTCATACACCTTAATCACTGGAACTGGCACTGTGTGACTTCTGGGTCTTCCCTAAAGTCAAAATGACAGGAAAGACAGTTTTGAATCGATTCAGGACATTGAAGCAGCCATGACATTGCAACCGAAGACACTCAGGACCCCAGAACTGCTTCAGAAAGTGGCAAGAAGGATGGGATAAGTGCGTTCAAAGTGAGGGGGAAGATCTGAGGGGGATTCATAGCAACATGCCTTTATTGTGAGACATTTAAAAAAGGGAACATTTACTGTATTTTTTGATTGCATCACGTATTTATCTTTTGCCTCAAACCAATGCATTTTCTGCCTGCTTCTGAATGTGAAGTCACAGGATGAGTGAGACCCTGGAGGAGCCCACTGGCTTTGAAACGGGTTCTTCTCAGCCAGCCTTGCTCATGGAAAAGGGTAGGGTGAGCCTGCCCTCCTGGTGCGAGTGGGCTGCATTGCTGCTGACCTGTCCTGGCCAGGGCCCTGATTTGACAATTCTGTAATGCCACAGCAGAAGGCACTGCACATAAATGTCACGCTGATGAACTTGATCCCAGCTGTCCTATTTAACAGCTGTCCTGCTTCTCGGTGGCACTGACCTACTTTGAGTAATTTGCACAAAATATCTTGGCCATCAAACCAACGTGCTAGTTCGCTTGGCCAAATCATCATTTAGGAAATGGAACCATTTCGATGAAATTGCAAGGGCAATTGAGTACTGCTAATGCTTTTACCCAATCCTGCTTGATTGGTCTTCCCTGATTTTTAATGAAACAATTAGCATACTCCTTCCTCTCTCCTGGGCGGCATGGGAAAAACGAGGAGGATCCATCATCCCTGACCCATTCTTAACAGGTGTACACAATTATCCAGGAACTAATAAAAGAATAACAAGGATAATGAAACTTCCCAATGTCCTGGCAGTGCCCTCCTGCATGAAATCTTGTCTCAGAAAATGTTCAGTCGAGCAGCGGCACAGGAGATCTGTAATTACTTCCTCAACAATTCTGACATTTCTATTATGTCTGGTGTCTTGGTTAAGGCAAAATGAATTCTTATCTTCCTGCTTGTTAATAGCTCCCAAGTACTCTAAACTATTCTCCAGCACTAAAAAAAATATTTTTTTGTACTATCCAGGGTGAGTGGCAGGATAGGCAAAGATCGCCAGAGAAGTGAAAGGTCTGAAGAGAGTAAAAAGGAAACAGGGGATCTGAGAAGGACACAAGTTCAAGGCTAGCTTCAGGTGGCAACTTCATGTGATGGAATAGTATCTACCCCTGAATATGAACTAGCCGGAGGACTGGACGAGTGGGGACGACATCCATAGGTATCGTGGGTAGAATGCAATCTTCCAGCTGTCAGGTCCCTAGAGGCAAAACCTCGCCACAGGAGAGGAAGTCAGAATGGATCCTCCGTTTGGTGAAAGCAGAAGTGGATAGGAAGGGGAAGCCCTGGGGAAGTTTCTACTAGATTTCTGGACATGGATTTTTTTTTTTTTGAATGTGTGAGGGAAGACATTGGGATTGAGCCTAGGACCTTTATACTGAGCTACACCCCCAACCCTTTTCCATTTTTTCTTTTGAGACTGTGTCTTGCAAGTGATCCTGGCTGGCTGCCTCAGTCTCCCAGAGCCTCCCAGAGTGCTGGGACTACAGGTATGCCCAACCTTGCTGGCTCTGACTTGGGTTTTGATGCTTGCCTGCCCCAGGGATTCCTGACAAAGACCCACCCACTGGGAATGCCACCTGCACTGGCTGGGGGCCACCGTGAGCTGCTCTGGATGTCCCCTGGCTGACCAGGCAACCTAGGAGGCCAGTGTCCTCACCCCAGCTTGCTGGGCATGGGGCTGCCATAGAGGTGGAGACCTGCCGTGAGTGACAGGGCAGCTTGCCAGAAGGACAGCTCCCAGCAGGCCTGGTCTGACCGTGCCACCTCCAGGACAGGGAGAGTGGGACAAAGCTGAGAAGTGCGGCCCTTACCGTTGTGTTTCTGCAGGAAGCCGATGACCTTCTCCAGCACGGTGGTCTTGTCCATCTTGCGTGTGTTTCCAGGCAGCATGGAGCTGAGCTCTTTGATGAGCACATTGAACTGGTCCCGACGCTTCTTCTCAGACTTGTTTCGCGAAGCTCTGGAAACACAGGCGCTTCATTAAGGCTTTTCAAGTAAACGGGTGTTTTCTACCTGAGCGTGATCTACTGTGATCGCCTTAGCAAAGATGTTCAGGAAGGGCTCTCAGCCACAGGTCAGAGCTGAGCAGCGAGCAGTGGAGGACAAAGGTGTGCTAGACTTGCCGACCATGCGGAACCTGCGTGCGGCTGTCACGCTGCTGCTGAGAGGGGGACAGGTCTTTTTAAATGTGAAGAAAACTGAAGTGTGTATCAGTAGGTTGAAGAAGCCAGACTGAAAAAAACCACAAACTATTTCATTCCAAGCATGTGGTGTGATAAAAAATAGTCGACGTTTAAATTTAAAATAAACAAATTACAGGAAAAGACACATTGCCATGAGTCTCTCTCAAAACTCTCCCCGTTCACTTCAAACACACTTATCCCACTGTTCTTGCCACCTCCTGAAGCAGTTCTGGAAGTCCTCTTTCAGAATATCTTTATGAAGTGTGATCAAAAAACACCAGAGAACGCTGCCATCGAGTGTCATCCAACAAAAAAGCAGCCTTATAAACACATGACACTGTGTCCTCATCCACCTTATTTACTGGATCTGGCACCGTGCAACTTCTGGCTCCTCCCCAAAGTCAAAATGACCATGAAAGGTAGATGTTTTGAATCAATTCAGCCATAAGAGTGCAACTAAAGACTGGCTGTGTGTCCATGTGGGAAATCTCTGGACCTCCCAATTTTGCAGTGAACCTCAAAGTTCTCTAATAAAAGATGAAGTCTATTTAAAAAATGTCATCCTGATGTCATCCTGTCTGTAGAAGAGATGAAAGTGAAGCAGCTTAGTTTAAGGTGAAGGGACCTTCCCTGGGCCACCGAGCTAGCTCTGAGGAACCCCAGGCTCCACAGGCATTAGGCAGGAAGTCTGGGTTCTAACACAACCGAACGGGACCTGGTGATGGAGGAAGCCCAGAAGGCAGTGCTGCTCATGGGCCGTGGTCCTTAGCGACACCCACCAGCCTGCTCCGAGGGGACCCAGCGCTGGGAAAGCTGCACCTCCCCTCCCGATTACACTCAAGCTGGACTTGTTCTAGAAAACCAGCCCCCTCAGAGGGAACGGGGGTCACCATGGCACAGCTGTCACACACAGTCCAGGCACCCCAGATCCTGAGGTTAAGGTCCTTGGGGGAGCTGATCCCTCCTCAGGAGGCTCCTGGCTGAAGTGTGGTGAGGACAGCAGGTGCTGGCGACTGCAGTTTTCCTCCCTCGGGCCGGGAATGGTGTACAGGCCTCAGTATCAGTGAAGACCCAGCTTCCCCAAACAGCCTTTGGGAACACAGGGACATACCCGAGTATTCTTTCCCTAAATGTCACAATCGAGGTCATTGCTGTTTGCCTCTGACCACAACACAACCTGCCTTTATTTTAACACACGTTTGCAACCCCTCTTACTCTGGCTTCTCTCTCTCTGAGCTATTTCCTGACCATATACGAGCAACTACTCAAAGCTCACCACAAACGCATGGTCACCGGGCTCTCCTAAGGGTCTTCCTCTTCTCCTGACTTCTGCCTCCTTCCTGCCAGCTCTTGGGTTTTGGGTGAAGGGACATCTGTAAAGGCCTCGGTGCTAGCCACGCTGTCTCCTACCACAGGCTGGTGGCAGGCGTGGCAGGGCGATGCTGAGGTCCTTCTTGCCAGCTCAGGGTAAAAGCACAGTGTTCAAACACGAGAGAGGGAAGAAAGGAAGCTTTCGCTTTCTGAGCAATCGTCTATGCATCATAAATAATTTTTTGGCCTAGATTTTTAAAGAGTGACATGCAACCTCCTTAGCCAAAAAAAGCTCTGTTCCTGTCCTAGTTTGCCTATTATAAATTATTTGCGAGCTGATAACACCCCGCTCATTATTGTTCTGTTCTCTTCTTCAATGGGTGCGATGACAACCAACATGGCCTGGGAGAGAATCCGATGAAGCTCCTATCATTAGCGACAGAAACACAAGCTTGTTTCCGCCAGCCTCTGCCTGGGATGCGCCGTGTGCTCAGTGGAAATCGGTCAATGTCACTTGGATCCGCAGCTCTGAGTTAAAGAGAGCCAAGAGCTTGGGATGACCTTGTTTCCCATAATGAGGTCCACTTATGCCAATGCGGGGCGACAACAGGTTGAAGAGCACTTAAACAACTGGCCTGTGGGAGTTTTTTAAAAGGCATCATTTGTGTTCTGTAAAATTCATCCACCTTAAGTGTACAGTTTGGCAAATTTTGGTAATTGTGCAAACCCCACCAAGCCAAAATAATACCTTTCCTCTAAGAGGTCTCATCTTGTCTCTTGTTGATTCCCCTAATTGCAGCTACCTAGTTTTGCCTTTTCTAGAATTTCACATAAATGGAATCGCATGGTGTATAATTTCTGACCATCTTTTACATGAAGTTTTTGAGATTTAACAATGTTGCTGCACATACTAATATTTCATTTGCTTCTCTGCTGACTAGCATTCCACATGTGAATATGATGCAACTCTTGGGCAGTTTCCAGCCGAGGAGGATGAAGGAGAATACTCGAGTGCATAGACACAGGCACTCCTTTCCCTCGGGTGAATGCAGAGGCATGACATCGCTGAGTCATGTGATAAACGCATGCTCGGTGTATGAGACACTGCCACACTGTCACACAAAGTCGGTTATCCCTGGTTTTCCTTTTGACAGACAACAAATGCGAGTCCTTGTCAATGCTTGGGGTGTGTCAGTCATGCACTAAGCTTTAGCCGTTGCAGTGTTATCTTATGGTGGTTTAAATTGGCCTTTTTCTCATGACCAGCAATGTTGACACCATTTTCCATGCTTAAGGGCCATTCATAGGTCTCCTTTATGAAGTGTCTGTGAAAATCTTCTGCCTATGTTTAAATTGGGTTTTTGTCTTCCACATAACTGAGTTTAAGAGGGAGAAAGAGAGAGGAAGAAAAGAAGGCAGGGAGAAAGGAGGGTGTGCGTTGTGTTAAACACACATCCTTGCACACCCCACCCTTTGATTTTTGAATACAGGGTCACACTTGGCTGAAGGGCCCCCTCGCTGGTCGTCTCGGAAGGCCGGGTCTGGCTGTGTGGGTATCATTTACCGGGCTCTTACAGTGCTTCCCATGCACGGTTGAGACCGCACAACATTTCAGTCCACAACACCTCACATGCACAACAGCGGCCCCCAAAGACGGTGGCAGAGCTGAAAAGTTTCTCTTGCCTGGTGACACTGCCCTGCCATAGCACAGCACATCGCTCACGCAGGTAAACTCATGGCTCATGATTACCCGGGAAGGTGGGTACCATGCTCATTCCCTGTCCCTGTCTCCTGGGGGAAGAAGCCAAAGCACCTGGGTCTGTAACCTGCCAGCACCATGCAGTTTGGAAGTGGCCACGGAGACTCCTGCCTCTCCCAGCAGCCCCCCATGGGGCAACTCATTCTGGCTGCTTGAGTTTATAGCACAGGGAGGAAACGCCTTGCAGTAAAATGGGCTCGCACATAAACAGGATGGCAGCATCTGTGTTCCCTGTCGAGAAAGAACACTGAAGAAAAACTGAGGAGAGCCTCAGGAGGGAGCTGTGGTCATCTGTGGTCACTGGCATCGCTGTTCAACCAGTGTATCTGTTTTATTTTCTTTTAGCAAGAGTATGATTACGCTTCCTTGTCCCTGGAAGTTAGGTGTGGCTGTTTGTTCCCAGGCAGAGACATCAAGAGCCAGAGTAGAACATGTGATATTCTGCTTCCTACACTGGCAATGAGACAGGTGACACTTTTCTCAGCCAGGCTGCCTGCGTGGGGACACTTAACACCAAGGATCTGGCAGCCCTATGATGAGCATGTAGGGTTTCCCAAGAGCTGGCATGGAAGCAGAGGGGGGTGGAGGCAGAAAGTCAAACCCAGGGTGAAGCTCAAGGGCATTTACTAAGGTTAATAAGGATAAGGACACTTAGGATAAACAGAGACTCCCAAGGCAAGCAGGTGTCAGTTCCCCTTCCAGGTCCTCTATCTAGCAGTATAGGGACTTCTGAAAAATTCTTTTATTATTTGGAACAGATGAATCCTAATTAAATATATTTATGGAATAAAACGTGCTGTTTTGATACACGTGTACAATGTGGAATGGGTAAAACAAACTATTCCCTCACTTTCTGTGGTAAGAAATTTACGGAATCTGACATATAACATTAACAATAGTCACCCGCACTGTGCAGTAGAGCTCAGAAATTGAAATCTAACTGCAGCTCTGTACCCTTTGTACCTGCAGCTCTGTACCACATCTTCATGTTCCCCAACCCCTTCACTCTATGCTTTGGACGTGGTTTGTCCCTATAATGTTCATGTACTAGAAGCTTGGACTCCAGAGCAATGGTATTGAGTGGTGGTGGGACGTTTAAAAGGTGGAGCCTAATGGAAGATCAGTCATAGGGAGCAGGGCATAATACTAGGAAGAGACTAATACCCATCTAGTGGGAGTGGATTATTTATGACAACAGTGGGTTGCTATAAAGAACTTGGCCTTTGTCCATTGGCTCTCTTGCTTCTTCTCACCACAGGATGCCACCCCCCCACCAGTCCTGGTTTGTGATGCAATCTACCACTAGGTCTTTACCATGGGGTCAGTGCCATGCCATTTGGCCACCAGAACTATAAGCTACATGAACTTTTCTCTTTCAGGTACCTTGTATTGTGTCAGGCATTTTATTACAGCAACACAACACAGACTAATATCTGCCCCCAGCCACCCTCAGGGATTTCTTGTACTTCTGACACAAGAGATCTCTAGACTTTAGCAACAGGACAACTGTACTCTTTGATGAGTACCTGCTGGCCACGTTACTGAAGAGGCACAAACACGCAGGTCTCAGCACCCAACCAAAGGCAGCTCAGGGTCCAGAGACAAGACTGGAGTCACACAAACACAGCTGTTGTTATACAAGCATGACTTGGGCTATGTGCAAGGTTCGTAGCCAAGGGAATTCAACGGGTGGTGGTGGGAAGAGCCATGTGATGTGGTCAAGGAAGAAATGCTCAACTAGATATGGGCGATGGAGTCCAGGCAGAGGTAAACACAGTACTGAGAGCCCCTGGCCCCACCTACAGTGATAGGACCACCCTGATAGCCAGGGCTCATGTCTCCAGTTCCTTGCTTTAATGAGGAGCTCTACTTCTTTGGTGAAGAACCAATGAAGATATAGAAAGGGCATATCCAAGCAGAAAGTCCTGAAACCTGGATTCATATTTTCCTAGTAGATTTTACCCCTGAACGAATATTTTACTTATAGGTTTTTTCAGGCGTTGTTTCTTTTTACTTAAAATCTCTCCTTCCTTTTCTCTTTGTACCATATCCCTACTCATTGTTCATAGGCCGCTAAACTAATCTCTAGAGACCTCTGCCAGAATCAGACCTAATCTCTAGAGACCTAATCTCTGTTCATGACCTAATCTCTAGAGATCCCTGCCAGAATCAGAATCACAGTTTGCAGTAATTTACCTATATCTTTAATTAAGGTTTTTTATGAAAACATTCAGCATAGTGTATTACAGCACGCATCATTATATGTCTACCTCCTCACTACACTGAGACATAAGGACAGGAACTTTGTCACTAATTTTCTATCCCTTCCTTTAAGTTCTGTCACATAGTAGACTTTTAACAATGACTGCTGAAAGAATGACTGAATATTCTTCCTCCAAATGTCTCAAAGTTTCTCTGACTGCTTCACCAGAATTATTTTGCCATTTCTAGAATTTTGTACATATCAAGTTTTTAACAAGCTGTGTAGCGTTTTTTTTTTTTTTTTTTTTTTTTTTTTTTTTTTTTTTTTTTTTTTTTTTTTTTTTTTTTTTAATGAAGAGCCAAGTATCTCTCTATTGCGAGCAACAGTGGAACAGAAGCGGAAGAGCTGAACTGACAGCGGGTAGAGGAGCGCGCACGCCCTGCCTGGTGGCCGGGTACCCGCGTCCCTGGGGGCTGTCCGCGCTCAGCCCTCTTTGTGGACACCCTCCAGGGCCACGGGGGCCAGGCCCTCCCCCGGGGCCCCAACTTGCGCAGGCTGCTGGGGCAGGCGGCCAGCTCCTGGAGCAGGGACCGGGCGCAGGCGGTGCGGCTCCGGGACGCGCTGGGGCAGGGCGCCGTCGGGCTTCGTGACCTCCCGAAGGCGACGCGGCCACCTCGCTCCTTCTGCCTCCACGCGAGCCTCTTGGGGCTCCCTGCACTGCGGAGCGGGCAGGAACAGGCGCGAGAAGTGCCCCGGGGCCACGTCGGGCGGCGGCACTAGGCGCCCGCAGGCAGACGCAGGAGGCCTGCAGCTGCAGCTGCTCCGAGCCCTGACGGCGGCCTCGCACTCGCGCTCGGGTGGTCGTTGTGGCGGAGCGGCCCGGGCGCAGCCGGGTCCTCGTGGCGCCCCCAGGGTGGCCGAGGAAGCAGGCCGCTAGGGGCTGGCTCGGGGCGGAGGCTGAGGCGAGGTGAGGCCGAGGAGAAGCGAGGCCCAGGCGAGTCTGATGCAAGGCAGAAACGGAAGGTTCTAGAAGCAGGAGGGCCGGAAGTGGAAGCCCCTGAGGCAGGAGGGCCGGAAGTGGAAGCCCCTGAAGCAGGAGGGCCGGAAGTGGAAGCCCCAGAAGCAGGCGGTCGGAAGTGGTATATATATGTAATCTACTAAAGTTATGTTCCGGACTGTTGGGTCTATGTTCCCAAGAGGTATGAGTCCGTAGTTTTCTTTTCTCATCCTGTTTATGTCAGGACAAAGCTGGTCTTATGGAATAGGCTGGAAAGTATTTCCTTTTCTTTGAGACTTTCTGGATAAGACTGCATAGAACCGGTCATTTTCTTTCACTATTTTGGCAGAATTTGCCCATGCAACCATGTGGGTTTAGAGATTTCCTGTTCAGGTTTTTAACTACAATTCATTACTTATAGAGCTCTTGATGCTATTTTATGTTATGTGAGTTTGGTAGTCTATGGCATTGAACTAACTGGTCCTTCTGACCTAAGTTCTTGAATTTATGTGGATACAATGGATCATAGCATTTTTTTGTGGTCTCTAATGTCTGAGAGTTATGTAGTGATATCTCCTGTTTCATTCTTGCTCTTGGCAGCTTACATCTTTTTGGTCAGTCTCTAAATAGATCTATTTATTTTGTCAAAGAATCACTTTTTTGTCTCATTGATTTTTCTGTAATGTTTTTCTATTTTCAATCCTATTGATTAATGTCCTTATGCCTATTATTTGAATTCTTATTCTTGCTGTGAGTTTATTTGCTCTTTTGTTTTTAGTTTCTTAAGGTCGAAGTATGGTGGTTGACTTGAAACCTTTTTGTTTTTTTCATATGGGTATTTAATACTGTAGATTCCATCTAAGCACTGCATTGGCTGCAATCTACAAATTTTAAAATGTATTTTCATTTTCATTAAGAAATTTTTGAAAATACTCTGAGGCTTTCTCATTGATCTAGGGATGACTTAAAAGTTTGTCATTAAATTTCCAAGTTTTGGAGATTTTCTTCCTGCTGTCTTCATGCTTCTCAATTAATTTTGGTTCACTTGTATTTCTGTATATTTATTTTATGGAACAATAGTTGTTTTATCTTGGTAAATACTCAACAGGTACTTGAAAATATGTGTATTCTGATACTGTTGGGTGGGCCATTCTATACATTGAGATTCTGTTTGTTGATGGCTTTTCAGATCTTCTATATCCTTGCTGAATTTTGGTCTTGCTCTCCTAAGGGGAATATTAAAGACTTATCTCACATGTTCAGGTTGTGCTTCATGGATTTTGAGGCTGTTTTTAGGTGTAGACATGTAGAATTGTTTGTCTGTCTTGGTAAGCTGATCTTCTATCATAATCTATTGCCACTCTTTATTCCTGTACCTTGCTCTGCAGCCTGTTTTATTTGATAGTAACTCAGCCTTTCTGGCTTTCTTTTAATTAGTGTTTGTGTGGTAAATAATTTTCTATAGCTTTACTTTTAACCTACCTCTATCATTGTATTTTAGGTGAATGTCTTGTAACAGCACATACCTAGGTCATTTAAAAAATCCATTCTGGCAATTTCTTTTAGTTGGCATATTTATGCCATTTGCATTAAAATGTATTTGTATGTTTGGGTTTAAAACTACTATGCTACAATCTGATTTCCATTTGTTCACTCTGTGTTTTGGTTGTTGTTCCTATTTCCCTTTTCCTGTCTTCTTTTTGACAATTTAAACAATTTTTTTAGTATTTTATTTAATCTAACTTCCCCCTTTGTATTTTTATATAGTGTTTAGTATTAACTCCAGGGATTACAATGTACAAACTGTATCTTTTCAGAGCCCAGTTAGAGTATTTTACCATTTCTGCTATTTTTCCTTGATTCCTCACATTCTAAGTCTTTGCTTTACTTTCATTCCTGAAGGATATTCTCATTACATACAGAGTTTAGGGTTAACAGTTCTTTTCTTTTCTTTTTTTCTTTTTTTGGGGGGGGCGGTTCTGGGGCTCAAACTCCGGGCCTTGTGCTTGCTAGGCAAGTGCTCTACCACTGAGCTAAATCCCCAACCCCAGTTCTTTTCTTTTGACTTTTAAAAAATATTGTGGAAGTCTTCCATGGTTTCTGGTGAGGAAGAATCTGTGGTGCTGTGTCGATCATTCCCACATGGTCAGTCCTCCCTGCTGGCTGGTTTTCTGTACTGAAGCTCAGACTTGAAAGTCTACCTGCAGTCAGATCTATGCTGTCTTGCTTAGGGGTGAGCCCAGCAGCTCACAATCCCTTCACAGGGTCATTTTCTTCCATGGTATCTACCTGGAACCTCTGCTTCCCAGGGCTCCCTTTTCAGTCCTTTAGCCCAGAAGCTTTTTGTTTATCCTGCTCTGCCTCATGCTTCCTCTGTCTACACCTTTATTTTAGGCTAAGCAGTGTGAAAATACAAAGGGAGAAGAAGAAAAGCAACAGAGTTTCATCACCCCCTTGGAACTGAAGCTCCTCAGACTGGAGGGACAGGTTCTCCTCCACCAGCATTTCAGGTGGGTTCCCATCACCACTGTTACTACTGGTGCTCCTGGTGCCAGACCTTAAGGGGTGTAAGGAAATGAAGAAAAGGAAACAGAGTAGATTTCCTCTCACTGAATCTGAGCACCTGGAGACCCTGTTCCCACTCGACCAACTAGTCCTTGTTGCCTGGTCCTTTCTCTGCTCTTGCAGGTGCCTACTTCTGGGCTGGGGCTGCACTACACCTAGGCCAGGACACCCTCGTTGAGGGGGAACAGTGGGTCACCTTATCGCTCTTTTAGTGGGGCTTCAAAATATGCTACTTTCTAATCTGTGCCATGTTATTTATACTTCAGGGACTTTGAAAAGGTGTTCCCTGCATGCTGCCTAGATTTATAAGCATGTTCAGTGTGGTGGACAGGAGGAAGTAGCTGACTCCATCATACCCAAACCCAGAACCCCTGTGTACTTTTCTGTACTGTTTTTAAAAGGGCTATAAGAGAACTATTGGAATCAAAAGGAGTTGTTTAGAAGACCCTTCTGCAGGAAAGAATAGGGGGTAAGCAAGGAAGTAGTTACAGGAGACATCTGGGAAACTCTTCTAGAACAAGCAGAATGACAAAAGTGTGTCACTCTGACATGAGCTAACTTTTAAAAAGCATCATAAGGAAGCGGCCATGATAACCTTCTCTGTAGTCTGCTCAGCTTGTAATAAACTCAGTTCTGGGAGGCCCAGTGGTGCACCCTAGCAGCGAAGATGGTGCCTCCAGTCCTGGGAGTGTTGGGGTGGTTTGTGATGCAGCATCAGGTGCCCAGAACAGTGTCTACAATAACGATGCCCACGTTTCACTCTAGATTGGGAATTCTGGTGTATCTTACCCTGAGTGACACTGCCATGTTATAGGAGGAGGAAACCGTAAGACTGCAGATCTGAGCTTCTCCAATCTGAGTTTTATAAACCAAGCCAATGGAACCTGGATCAGCCTAGGTCTGATCCCTCCTCTGCAGGCTCCACAGTACCTGGAATGGAGGGGCTGGTTGCAGAAGGAAGCTGAATTGTTCTGAGTTGAAAGATACCAAACAGGCAGTCTTAGCAATGTGTGAAGAGGCAACTGTGGTGTGCAGTGCCCAGAGGCGTGAAATACATCTGCAGCATGCTTTATATTCCGACAGCCCTGTCCACAAAGGTGAGCTTTCCAGGAGGAGAAATTAAAGTGTAGTCATCTACACGAACAAGAGCATTCCTGTTAAAACTGGATAAAAATGTAGAAAAAGGGTTGATGGGAATTATACCAAAATATTAACAGTGGCTATCTCTAGGTGGGGTGCTTATAAATGACCTTTGCTTCCTTAAACACTTCAGTATTTTTCAGATGTTGCTTTGGCATTTTTTTATATAGGAGAAAATATACAAAAATGATAGGAATAAAGTCAATCTGTCTGTTGTACAAGACAGCATGGGTCAAGGGTCTCTTGTGCAAAATCATGAAGAATTGCTTAGAGAAAGGGGAATGACCATGGCCAGATAAGACTGTTCTATTGTTGCAGACAAGGTCCCCTCTCCCTGCTCCAAGTACTGGGCATTGAGTCCAGGGTCTTTGTAATGAGCTACATTTCTAGTCTTTAAAAATTTTTTTAAAGTTTGAGACAGGTTGCCCAGATTGGGCTTGGATTAGTGATCCTCCTGCTTCAGCCTCCCAGAGTTCTGGGATTATAGTCCTGTGCCACCATGTTGCCTATGGTGACAGGACTATATACAATGGAACAGACTTATTTATTTGCTAATTGCAGTCTTAGCATCTTTAAAGCCCAGTCCAAGCTTGTTTTGGGGGAGTAGTTCCTGGGATTGGCATTCCCCGAATACATTCTGGGTGACTTGGGCATAAAGCAAAGTCCACTGAAGGTCAGTATGGTCCCCTTCCTGGCCTGGCCTGGGTTCTGGAGACAGGCACACCCCTGTACCCTGCACACAGGGGCGATGGGGTGCAGGGGCCTTAAGCAGTTTGGTACAAAAAGATGTCATCTGGGTGTCTTGAGAGAAAAGTCTCCCCACAGGGAGCAAGACGGGTCACGTTGGTGTGCCTCCCCATCCCCCGGGGGAACCGGCAAGCTCTCTGCAGGGACCTGACAAGTGTCTAGGGGTGACAGAGGTTGCTCTTTCCTCCTGAGAGGTAGCAGGAATGTCTTTACCCTCAAGCACTGTTACCAGGAAATGTCTGGGTCCCAATGGGAGGTGGGCCTCATTTCACAGTGACTCTTGGTTAACCATCACATGGGCAGCTTTTAATTGGAGCGGGAGCCTTAGGAACTCATCACCAGAATCCTAAAAGGAATGTTTAAACTTTTCTACAGCAGGGCAGCATTTTTAGCATGGTGGACTTCTCACAGCCCTTTGTGCATTTACAAGTTATTGACATTAGTAAACAGGTTTTTAGTCAAGTGCTTCTTGCTTGAGATGCCCCAAAGAGAGGTCCTGGGTCTCCCCATGCTAAGATCTCCCCAGTTCCTAAGCACACACCTCTCCTGCAAGAGCAGGTCTCAGCTACGCAGCAGACCCCAGCAGGGGAAGCCCCTTTTCCATTCTTCGCTCATGGGGCCGCAGGAGGGGTAGCACTCTGCCTGCAAGGATAGTCCAGTTTCTCCCTTGCTTTCGAGACCAGAATCACTCACCTGGACATTACAGGGTGATGTAAATGAACTTTGTGTCCCACGACCTCCCTGTCCTCGTGCTGCCAGCTGCTACATTAGTCCCCACCAAACTAAAGCAGAAGCCACAACATTTCTTCTCCCTGGCCTGGTTCTCCCATGCTGAGCCTACAGAGATGAAAGCCGAACCTAATCCAGCGTCTAGGAAGGAAGCCAGCAGAGTGAGCGCCACGGGACCAGCAGGGACAGCAGGGTGCAGGGCACAGGCTCCCACGCCGGGCCCTACATTCCTGCCTGGACCAGGCCTGCCAAGTCGGCCACAGCTGTCCCAGCCGGGCTTGTTCTTTCAGACCTGGGGAATTCACACCCCAAGTACAAACGACCAATAAATACATGAAAAAAATGCTCAACATATCTGGCCACAAGAGAAATGCAAATTAAAACAACACTGAGACTCCATCTTACTCCAGAAAGAATGGCCATCGTCAAAAAGTCAAATAATAACAAGTGATAGAGAGGTTGCAAGGGAAAAAGGAACCCTTCTTCATTGCTGGTGGGAATGTGAAATAGTAACAACCACTATGGAAATGAGCATAGAGATTCCTCAAAAAACAAAAATAGAAATTCCATTCCACCCAGCTATTCGACTTCTAGGTATCTTCCTGAAAGAGTTAAAAACATCATATGACAGTGATCCATGCACACCCATGTTTAGAGCAGCATGACTCATAAGAGCTAAATCTTGGCACAGCCTAATGTCCATCAGATGAATGGATAAAGAAAAAGTGGTATTTATATAAAACGGAGTACTACTGTGCCCTAAAGAAGGGCAAATCTGAGTCATCTGTAAGAAAATAGATGCAACTTGAGACCATAACGTTAAATGAAGTAAATCAGACTCATAAGCTTAAATATAACATGGCTTATCTTAGATGAGAAACCCACAGTATAAATAAATGAAATAACAAAATAAAAGATAGATGATAGAAAACAGGGAGCTAGATCTTCTGCAAACAGGAAGGGGACCAAGAGACAAAGCGGGGGAGACAGATAAAAGAAGAATTAAGATGTGTTATGTACATGTACCAACTCTCCACAATGAACGTAGTCACTATGTACTGCAAACACATGCTAATAAAAATAAAAATAAAGAAATGGTATAAATGAGATGAGCTCAGTCCCTAGTCTGAACCATGAGCAGGAGGCTGAGGAGGAGGAGCTCCGGCATCTAGATCCTCTCCTGGCTTTGCTTAAGAGCCTCTGCAGGCATGTTTCCTCCTTTGCACTGGTTTTTGTGAACGGCTCCCTAACTTGCCAGCGGTATCAGACGGCAGGCTAATGCCATACGTCCTCTTCTGTCCTCTTCAGGCCTTAGTTAACACATGGAGAGGGGCTGGGCTAGTTGTTCGTCCACATCAGCAAACTGGCCCATGTCCTTCTTCTCCACCTGGGACGCCAGAAGAAACACCTTCTCTCTGGGCGGTGGGCACCTTCCCTCTGCCTCAACCCTGGTGCTCAGCGGCAGGTACAGCTCTTGCCTGCTGTGTCCCAGCTCCTGCCTCCTGCCCAAACCATTTTATCAGTATTGAGACTAAGAATTAGGGTCAAACAATGAAAAAAGCTTTAGTGTTTGTTTCAGAACTGGTGTTCAGTCATCTGAGAACCCCTAATCTTGCCTAACACACTTGATTCTCCTGCCAGAAACTCACCTCCTACCCTCCCGCCCTCCACTAAATGTGCAGGGCTCTGGAAACAGAGCTTCCTGGAGACAGGGTGATGAATTCCCTTAATACTGGGTCCGAGCAGGAAGCCAGTGAGCCGCAGCTGCTCCTCAGCCTGGACGAGCTCATTTACCCCAAGAAGCAATCAGCTGACTTCACAGACTGCAGACCTGCAGACACCCGGTTTCTTCGGGAAGCAAGGACTCCTGTCACCATTTACTTCCCCTACGCCTGCTTCTTAGGAGCCCAGAACTGAAAAGCTGGGGCTCGAATCTGACTGGCAGGGTGGTCTCTGAGCCTTGGGCTCTTCAACTATAAATAATAATAATGATAATAAATTTTGAGGGGTGCTGTATGACTGGAGAGCCACTGCGAGTGTCCACAAGCCTCAGCTGTTCTCAGTAGTCCTGTGTATGCTGCATGGTACCCTGTGCTCATACACAGCAAACTGGATTCTTATAATAACACCAGCAGAAAGCTGCCACCATCATCTCCCTTGTGTTACAAAAGAACAAACTAAGGCTGAGAGGTTTAGTGGCTTGTCCAAAAATAGGCAGCAACACAGACAAGAGCTCAAGCCAAGTTTGTCTGATTCTATCTAAGCCTGTGCACTTCCTGTCATACTATGCCACTTCCTGGAACACGCATACATGCACACACGCACACATGCACACACGCACATACCCCACAACACTACATCAAACCAGGATGAGAAAGACATGACCAGGGTTGGGGATTTAGCTCAAGTGGTAGAGCACTTGCCTAGCTCTGAGTTTGATTTCCGGCACCCCCCTCCAAAAAAAAAAAAAAACAAAAAGATATGACCAGGACACAAACTGGTGAACTGTGAACCTCGTTACCTAGGGATCCCAAATATCTCTCAATCAACCTGTTGCCCACTTGAGTACCTTCTGTGAAGGAAACAGCACGCAGCTGTGAACACACAACAGGCACTCGATCAACGCTCGCTGGAGTTACATAGAAACTCACAAGGGAAAGTGGAACCCAGTGCTGCTTTAGAGTATGTGATCGATCAACCCAAACACACTGTGAATTCCCTGCAGCTCAAAAGCCCGCCCTCGTGTAAAGTGTGTTCCCTGGAGACGGCGGGCTCTGATTTCAGGCTAAACATCTCTAATCTTACCAAGAATAATGTGTGAGTGTAAAGGGTGCACGCCAGGGCCTTGAATGGGATTGGGGAAGGGCCCCCATGTTGCTGCTACACAACCTGCAAAGTAGAGGCTTTGGAGTGGACGTGATCTCGGGTTTGGTTTGCTTTCCCCATCTTACAAAGGGTTCTGTGTTGGTGCCGCCATTTTGGCAAAGATCTGGATATTAACAAAAATCCTAAACCTACCACCCATCTGGGGATAGAGGAGAGAGGATAACAGCCTTTCTACACTGGCACCAAACAAAGGTGTTGTAGGTGGGGGCGGTGCTACAGTCTGGATGTGGTTTCTCCCCCAAGAGTTTGTGTGGTGGACCTTTGGTCCTCTGTGTGGCAATGTGAAGAGATGGCAGGCCCTTTAGGAGGTTGAGCCTGGTGAGAGGCAGAAGACAGGCCCCTCTCCTCTCTGGCTTCCTGAGAGGCAATGTGGTCTCTCATACGTGCTTCCCCTCTGATGCCATCTGCCAGGAGAGCCTTCCCAGAGCTCACCCAATGGTGGCCCCATGCCCTTGAACCTCTAGAACTGGGAGCCAAATAAGCCTCTCTTCTTTATAAAGTACCCAGCCCAGGGCATTTTATTATAACAGGCAACTGACTAATACGGGGGATAGGCCCATGGCCCAAAGCAAATGGGGTTGGGAATGAATAAAAAGAAACCACGGGAGTCAGCTTTTCATTGCTGTGACAAATACCTGATATAAATGAACTTAAAAGCAGCAAAGGCTTATCTTGCCTAATGGTTTCAGAGGTTTCGGTCCACAGTCACTTGGCACCATTGCTTTGGGCCTGTGGCGGCCCAGGACATCATGGCAGGGATTCATGGAGAAAGAGGGAGTGGAGCATGGGGCCAACGTGTCATATCCCCTTCCAGGGCCATTCCCAGGGACCTCACTTCTTCCCAGGCCTCCCCAAAAGCTTCCACCATCTTCCAAAAGATGGGTCTTTGGGAACCCCCAGATCCAAACTATAAACTGGACATAATCTGGTTTCTCTCTGGAGCTTCTGGCAGACATTTGGTGACTGTTGAGTGTGTGTGTGCCTAAACATCCCTCTTCTCTCTTCTTGATAAACAGTGCAGTGGAGAGGGTGGGGCCATGCGGGTTTAGGAGGGGGACTGTGCCAAAAAGGAACTCCCTTCAACTTCAGTCACATCAGAATGCAGGTTCTGGGCCTGCCAGAGAGACCGAATTTGTTCTTGTGCAAAGAGAATCTCTTACAGTTTGAGAGATAGGAGCAGAGTCTAACATTCTGACTGTTTGTTTTTGAGACAGGGTCTTACTATGTAGTTCAGGCTGGCTTTGAACTCATAGCAATCCTGCCTCAGCCTCCTGAATGCTGGGACTACAGTGATAGTGTAAGGTTAAGGAAGCCCATATTTAATGTCCCTTCTGCCCCTCACAAGGCCTTTCTGATCTCTGACGAGTTTCCCCACCTCTTTGAGCCTTAGTGTACTCATCAGTAGAATGAGACCAACACCAACACACACTGCGAGGAGGAGGCGACAGGAGGTCATGTGCATGGAGGCACGTAGTTGGGGCACACAAGAAATGGTCAATGAATGCTGGCCGCTGCTACTTCACATTATTGCTAGTAAGAGTACCGTGCAAAGGTATTGCGGTCAAGCTTAATTCATACTTAAAAGGAGCTACTTGGTGTATTTTGTGGCTGAGTCCCGAAACAGCCCCTGCGGAAGGCAGGACAGATGTGACTGCTTCCAGGCTGCAGGTGAGCAGGCAGAAGCTTAGACTCACGGAACCGTCTGAATTCACTAGCTCAGCGGTCTGTCCATAGCTTCCTGCAGGAACCAAGGCAGAAACATGCAGAAGCCAGGGCATCCTCGAGACAAGGCGAAGTCTGGGTCTCCAGGCCGGTATGCTGCCGTCTGTTTACTCATTCGTTGGGGCCTAAATGGATTGTGCGCCCTTGCAGGGTGTGACCTGCGGCTTGCAGGGTGTGACCTGTAGTTTGCAGAGCACTGCAGCAGAAAGCCGGGTTCTCAGCACCAGGGGACCCCGGGTGCTGCAGAATAAGCCTCGTTGTTTGCCTGAATTTTTACTGTGGGGATTTTGAGCGTATTAAAAAGGTCAAGTGAGAGTAAAATGAAAGAAAGGTAGAACTGAGTTCCCAGGACTGAGTTTGCAGCTTCCTAGTCCTTGTTCCACCCCAACCCCACTCTGTCTATGCCACTGGCCAAGGCCTCCGCTTCTGGATTGTTTTTTAAAGGAAATTTTGGGGAAGTTGAAAACAATCCAGACTCCCTGAGCTGTTGCAGATTTAGATCTAGCAGGTGTGGGGTGGCTGGTCCCCAGGTGACGTGGAAGGACAGCCACCCAGGAGCCGCCATGCAGGGTGACCACTGAGGGCTCCACTGTTTGCAGGTGACAGCCAGGAAGCGGGATCTGGGAAGGGAAACGGGGTCACGAGGGGCTGTCACAGAGGACGGAGGGCTCCGCCACACCCAGACGGTGGCAGCAGGAGGAATGACATGGAGGGAGGAGACCCGAGTCCACCAGGCCTGGGATGAGAGGGACCGTTCGGTGCCTCCAGCTCTGGGCTGGCCGTCACCCTGCGCCCTGCTGATCTGCAGCAGCTGCCCGATCGCTCCATTCTGTGCACTGTGCCTGGGCAGAAAGCCTCTTACTTAGTTTCCCCAGAGCTGAGCATGGGAAATGCCAACCTGGCAGATTGTGTGCAGTTGTGACATTCAGCCATTCTTGAGCTTCAAATTGTCAGTGTCACGACTCTACCTTGTGTCTAGTGGGTACTCTGTAAATGGGCAACGAGGGAACAGACACGGACAGAGTTCTTAGACCACCACTGTGGCAGCTACCAAGCTGGTGTCGCTGGGTGACCCACCCATAGTACAAAGATGACACCCCCCCTGCACGGAGGGGAAACAGCCTGTGAACAGGAAGGTGCTCAGCACTGTGCTGGGTGGTCGGTGGGGGCTGAGCCCGATGGAGCGGTTTCCCTGGTGAGGGGCAGCGTGCAGCCTGTACCCAGCCCTGCAGCTGGTGTGAACAGCCTGAGGGCCTGAGGTTCCGGCAGCCAATCGACCCCAGAGGGTGCTGTGGAGCGAGGAACGTGGCTCCTGCTTACCTCTTGGCTCTGTCTTTCTCATCTTCATCCATTAGATTTTCTACGCAGTTTTTCCTGCAAAACAAAACAAAATCCAGATGATTACGGTCTGGGTCTGGGTCTTTCCCCAGGTCTTAGGTCGTCATCATTTTGTCTTATCTAATCGACATCCCTTAGGCCCACAGCTCTCCAACTTTTTGGCCCCAGCACCCCTTTGTACCCTCAAAGAACTGAGTGGCCCAGGGGTACTTGGGTCCATGTTGGGAAATGTTCTGGTAGATACAGAAGCACTCTGCCCTTAGGTGCCACAGTGGTGATGTCATCAGATATCAAGTGGCTTCTGGAAAAGTCCACAGTACACTCATGTGAGGAGTTTTTTTTTTCTGGTTGCTGTTTTTAATTAAATTAAATTAAATTAATTATTTTTTTTGGTGCTGGGGATCGAACTCAGGGCCTTGCACTTGCTAGGCAAACATTCTACCACTGAGCCGAATCCCCAACTCCGGTTGCTGTTTTTTTAAAGCAAACAGTTCTTAGGAAAACATGTTTTGCCCTCATGGATTCCAGTGTTCCTCAGAACACACTCTGAGAACTGCCGTGGAGACCTGGCGCAGTGAAGCAGCCTCAAAAATCCAGCATCCAAAGCCAGCAGGTGCCTCCTGGTGGATGTCCGTGCCCTGCTGGTGACACTGCACCCTTGAGTCATTCCTTCCCCCGCAGGACGCCAGTTACTGTGACACCGTGAAGGACAGAGCATATTTGTTTATCTTCCTAGTCAGATACACAGAGGCTCTGCCCTGTGGCCAGGAGGACTCGCCCCAGAGGATCACGAACCCCAGACTTCACCCAGACGCATGGACATCTGGACTCTGCGCTCACAGATGTGAGAACAAGTGAGAACCCAGAGAGGTTCTTGCTGCCCGCGTCGCCAGGGCTCCCTCCGTGCCAAGAGCTTCTGCCATCCGAGCTGCCCTCCAGGACCCAAGGGCCCTGCGCAGCCCTGGGGTTTGGTCCGCCCGCAAAGCATACCCGATTCCTGCTTTCGTTCCTGTGATTCCCAGAGCCCTGCCTCTTGCCAGGACACGAAGCAGAAACATTCCCAGGTGTCACGAGGCCAGAGGACGCACTGGACAAGAAGGTGGCAGTAGTTGAAAGGCAGTGACTGAGATGGAGGGTGGGGACAGCAGAGAAGCTGCGTCACTCTTTTTCTTTGTTTTGTTTTGTTTTTTGAGACAGGGTCTCACCATATAATCCAGGCTGGCCTTGAACTCACTATGGAGCCCAGGCTGGCCTCGAACTCATGGCTACCCTCCTGCCTTGACCTCCTGAGTGCTGGGATGATAGGTGTGCACCACCCTGCCCAGCAGCTGTGTCACTCTTGTGCCATATTTTGTTTTCAACACAGAGCATTTGAGGTCATAGCTTCCAAACCCACGTGTTCAAATGCACTGGCAATTGTGCTAGAAATCTAAAGCTGTAGATGACTCTGTGTGTGTGTGTGTGTGTGTGTGTGTGTGTGTGTGTGTGTGTGGTGCTGGGAAGGAATCCAGGGCCTTGTGCATGCTAAGCGAGCACTCTCCACTGAGCTACAGCTCAGCACGAGGTAAAAATGTTAAGGGAGTGTGCTCTCAGATGACATAGTCTGTGACTCTGGTCACCCATGTGCACAGGAGGCTGCAGACATGGCCTCTGTTCATGTATGGGGCCCACTCGGTGTGTGGCAGGTGCACCAGGGACGGATTCATGAGGACCGCGTTCAGCGTCTGTATCACAATTAAAATGGGGTCAACACATCTGGAAATAGGTGTGCACCTAATGTCTTCCAGATGCAGTCTGCTCGAAGGTCTATGGCATGGAAAATAAGGTGTCCATTCATTCGGCGACACCCCACCCGAATCCTGTGCTCCCCAAGGAGGTGGTGGCGGCCCAAGTGCCCAGGCCAGGACCCTGTTGCCAGCAGCCCCCGACAGTGCGGGCTCACAGAGGGCTGGCGGCCCGAGGTACTGGGGTCCTGTGTGGACAGTGGGTTGCTTAGTCACATGCTAAACACTGAAGAGTGACTAACAGCTATTCTCTTACTAACCCAGTCTTCTCCGATTTACATTTCCGGAATCTGTGAATCCTGGATGAGCTGCAGCCACTTCCTTTCTTCCCTGTCCCTCGGGGCCCTGCCCCGACGCCACCCACTTGAGCCCTGGCTAAGCCATTCGGCTGAACTGCTCCCATGTGGGAAGGGGCATCTCAGCTACCTGCGGCACCTGCCACAGAAGCGCCACATGGCATTCTGTTTTATCACCGCCATGTCTTCCCCGTGCATTTTTATTTTACTTAAATAATTACAGTGAAATACGCATAATAAAACTCACCACCTTACCCCCTTGGAAGGTGCCAACCGGTGGCATTTTGCACACACGGTTGTGCAACCATCTCCACCAACCCGGCAGCAGAAGTCTCCTCATCTTGCAAAACTGAAACTCTGCATCCATGATCTGGTAGTGCCCCCTTCCCCACTCACTCTAGCCCCTGGTAATCACCATGTTACTCCCTGTCACTATGGATCTGCCTACTCTAGATACCTCATGCGAGTGGCATCATACAGCATTGTCCCACTGGGGCTAGCCTGTTTCACTTCGAGCAATATCCTCAATGTTCATCCAGGTCATAGCATGTATCGGAACATCCTTTTTGCAGGCAATATAATATTCCATTGTATGCACAGGCTACATTTTGTTTATCTGTTCATCTCTGGAAGGACACCTGGGTCATTTCCATTTCTTGGCATTGCAGGAAATGAACATGTGGGCACATCTTCCCATATATTTATTTATGAGTCACTTCCTTACTTCATAATATAGAGGAGCTGGAAAGGATCAAAGGCAAACGAGGACCCAGAGGAGGAAAGGAAGTCCTGGGAGGTCCAGTCAGAGGGAAGCAAAGAGGTTTAGGAGTAATAAGCTTAGATAGTCAGTCTAAAGGAATGTAGCATTTAATAACTCCTCAAGTGTGTGAGGGTTTCCAGGAGGAACATTTTTGAGCAGCTATTTTTGATAACAGAATGCCAGAGAAGTGAGAATTAGCTTAAATGAAGGAGATGAGATTCTATGCTGAGGCAAGACCTGTTGATGTGATGAACCCTCAGAGTGGACCGTGTTGTAAAGCAGGTCACCACACTCTATGTGGTCCCACGTTCACGCCGCTCATGAGTCAGGGACCCGACAGGATAGATAGCACCATCGGCACGCTGGCAGGAGGGCCGGGTTACAAAGGGCTATTTGCAGAGGTGTGAGTGGGGACAAGGGGACAGAGAAGGGTGCTCTTGTCACCTGGGGCTGGTAAAAGCAATGCTAAGATGACAGAGGGTGCCAGAAAGGGAAGCAGCCTTTGGTTGTGGGACACAGCTGAAAAGAGAAAAGTTCCCTCATCTCATCATCCCCCATCCTGAGAAGGAAACAGGCAGATGGCAGAGAAAGTTCCCACATGCCCGGCACTCAGTTTTCCCTGTTATCAGTATCTTCCATAAGTCTGGCATGTGAATTAAGTGAGAACGAATCAATTATGCTGACACAATACTATTAAGCTAAGTTCATACTCTCTTGAGATTTTCTTAGTTTTTACCTAATGTCTTAGTACTTCGCCATTGCTAGGACAAAATACCTGACACCCACAATTTAAGGAAGGGGGGTTTATTTTGGCTCACAGTTTGTAGAGCTTTCGGTTCTTATTGACCGATGCCAGGGCAGAGAAGCATGAGGGAGGGTCTGGCGGAGGGGAGTTGCTCACCTCATGGCAGCCAGGAAGCAGAGAGTGAAGGGAGGACACTCCAGCAGGGAGACACACCCTTCCAGCCCCACCTCCTAACAGCAAATCAGCTCTAAGCCCCACAATCCAATCACTGCCCACAGCCCCACCTCTGAGCGCAGGAGGCTCTTGAGGAATGTCTAGATAGAAACTGCATCACCTCGTGTCCCTTTTCTGTCCCAGGATCCCATTTGTGACATCACATGACATTTTCTTGCCATGCCCCCTTAGGCTCTTCTTAGTCAGATCTGCCCTGTGCTGGAACACCTGGATGGCTCTAAGAAGCGTTTGTAGAATGTCGTCCAATCTGGGGCCGTCGGATGTTTCTTGCATGGTCAGTCTGCGCATGTGGGCGTTGGGAGGAACACCCCAAAGGAGAGGGCCTCCTATCCCCTTGTGCCATCAGTACGACTGCCCACTGAGGCTGTGGCCTTAGTCACCTGGTGGAGGGGCGATAAATTACCCGGAAGCTGTATGTTAGTTGCACTTACACGTAGGATGTGCCATATGTTTTTCTTCAAGTTTCAGGTATCTTTTTACAGGTAAAGAAGTTCTAAATTTAAAGCAGTAAATCCAATTATTAATCTGGAAAAAAAAGTACAAACATACAGCTTTCCCTTTGATTTGCACACTGACTGTAATTATGTCAGATTAGTGATTGGGGCCATGGTGCTACACCTACAGGTGGCTCACCTGGAAACACAGTATTTCACTAGGAAATGTAACTACCTGCTCTTTAAGCCAAGTTCTAGTCCTGGCTCTGCCACACCCAGGCCTGCCTGTCTATTCCAGCTGCACCGGGCTTCTTTCCTGCAGTTCCCTAGCAGTTGTTGATATCGACATAGCATGAGCCTCCTGAAGCTGCTTTCCTCTTTCCAGATTGCCTTGGCCATTCTAGGTCTCTGCATCTTCATGCACATTTTGGAATTAGCCTGCTAATTTCTATAAAGGCGCCTGCTGCGATTTTGATTGCACTTCTATTGAACCTAGAGATCAACTTGGGGGGAACTGATGTTAGCAATGTTGGGGGCTGTGGTCTGTGAACGCAGTATCTCTTTGTAGTTGCTCCTTCCAAGCTGTGACAGCTAAGTGTGCTCTGCACAGTGAGAATTGTGGCCTCTGTGTGTGATGTTCAGTAGTGCCACAGATGGTCCCCGAGGGCCAGGACAAAGGAGAATTGGGGGAAGTGTGGTGGTGGGAGGGCTGTGGTAGGGTGGGGACTCTTGGCTTTGGTGTTTTGGGGGATCATGGAGGGCCTCCTGGAGAAGACACCATGGGAACTGTGATGAGGGAAGTAGGGAACCAGCCTGAGAACACTCAGAGAAGCCCTAGAAAGGAAGAAGAGCCCACATCAGCCAAGAGCCAGCGTGGTTGGTGGAGCTGTTGCCAGGGAGATGAAGTCAGAGAAGTGAGGGGTGCATGTGGGAGACAGGTGCAGTTTGGCTTTTCATCCAGGTGGCACAGGAGCGAGAGGTCCTAGTCTTGTGGTTCCAAATGAACTTGGGTTTACAAAGGTTGGTCCACAGCAGGCACTCAAAACTAGGATCCTTGCTGCTCTGATGGCAAGAATTAGCATAATGCATCTTCACTCATTTCATGATGTCGAGCCAAGCTCCCAGGGCAAGGTAGGTGCTCAATAAATGTATAAAGAATGGAGAAAGAGAGAAGGGAAGGGCAGGAGCAGCCAGGGCCAAACCCCTCTCTGAATCTCTGCGACTGCTTAACCTCACTCCCACAAACTGTCTGGCAAGCATGGCGGGTCCAGGGCAACAGCTCTTGTGGGTCTATTTGATGGTATAATTATGACCTTGTGACATAATCGTGTTAAAACAAAAACTGTGCAGGAGCTGTGGACTAGAGGGAACGCCACTGGGGCAGAGATGACAGCAGTGCCCAGCGGCTCCCTCGCCAGCCGTTGGCTGCTGCCAAGTTCCGAGGAGAATTCTCACCTCATCTCCATGCAGCTCTGCAGGCCGAGCTCGGCCGCAGTCATCCTGTGCTGGTCCATCCAGATGCATCACCCCCGCATGCTGCACACAGCGCTGCCCACAGAGGGGCTCGGGGGATAGAGGGGAACCAGACTCTCACTTGGCGTCTCTCCACGCAGTGCCACACAGGATGGCAGTTTCCAAATTCAGAGCTGCCTGATTTAAATTTCCACTCAAACTGACTTGACCTATGACATCGAGCAAGTTCCTTAAGCGCGGAGAGTCTGTTTCCCTCATTGCCAACAGGAGGCCACCACGCACCACTCAGGAAGTGTGTGTGCACCTGTGTGTGTGACACCCAGAGCACAGATGGCCACGGTGAGTCCTGCTGGCCCCCACCTGCCTCTCCTGACTGTCCTACCCTTTAAATGCACACCATGGTCACCAGGCTGCTGTTGTGCCAACAGTGGCCTCATTCTTCCTTCTTGCCTGCCTCGACTTTCATTTTTCTATGCTATGCACTTTATTTTATAAAAATTGATTTACGGGGATCAGTGTGATGTTTTGACACACGTATGCATTGCGTAATGGTCGTATCAGGGTAATTAGCATATCTACTACCTCATTTGTTTATCATATCTTTGGGGAAGGAACATTCAAAACCTCTCTTCTAGTTATTCTGAGGCACACATTACCATTAACTACAATCATCTCACTGTGCGACACAACACCAGAACTTCCTCTTAGCGTCTTCTAACTTTGTACCCATCAGCTGGCCTTTCCCCACCCTGCTCTTCGCTGCCTCCAGTACCGACCATTTTACTTCCTGCTCATACAGGATTAACTGTTTTAGATTCCACATATGAGCAGGATCACATCATACTAGTCTTTCTGCACCAGGCTCATTCCATTTAATGTAATCTCTCCAGGCCCTCAAAAGTAGACTTACAACAGATCAACAGGCACAGGAGAAAATGCTCATTCGGCAGCACTAGTTTTCAGGGAAATGCAAATCAAAACCACCGTGAGATACCACCCACTCCAGTTAGAATGGTGGAAGATCAAAAGACAAAAGATAACAAAAGCCGTTATCTTTTGAAAAGAAAAGAGAACCCCGGCACTGTTGGTGGGAATGTAAGTTACTACAGTCGCTACGGAAAACAGTATGGAAGCTCTTCAAGAAATTAAAAATAGAACTACCGTAAGATCCAGCAATCTGACTCCTGAGAATATATCCAAAGGAAGTGAAGTCAGTCTGTGAAGACATATCCGCACCTGCATGTTTACAGCACTAGTCACAACAACCAAGATTTGGAATCAGCCTAAATGTCCAACAATAGATGAGTGAAGGAAGAAAATGTGGTTTATATACAAATGGAATACTATTCAGTCATAAAAAGGATGAGATCCTCTCTAGAGATGGACCTGCCTTGAATACCCATGAACGCATTCTGTGCACAGAAGGGGTTGCCATGTGGTGAAACAGACACGGTCATGGAGATCTAAGGTGTGGCAGAGAGACACATGTATGCACACAGTAGTGCTGTCTTGGGTGGTGGACCTGCTGGTGGTAGCTCAACAGCAGTGCAACAGGCCAGTGTGAGGTTGTGAGGGAGGGAGGGCGATGGAATAAATACAGGTGGGAGTGCAGGATGCTCAGTAAACAGTAAGTGTTCAATAAATGCACAGCAGGCCTTCAGTGAACACATACTGACTTTAACTGGACTGGAGGCCAAGAGCAAGGCATGCTGCCGACATCCACACAGCCAGGTGAGAGCTCTGCTGTAAGGGCTCCAGAGCACTCTCTCACGGCCACCGACTACGCAGTGGATCGGAGCCCTGGCTCTGGGTGAATGGGGGCTGGCGAATGATGATGTGACTACTTTCTTGTGCCACATCTGTGCTGGGCTCACAGGGACATCTGCAGCAAGACAGGAAGTGAGTGAATCCTGTGGGTGCCAAGGACTCCCTGGGGACCGGCAGCCCACACCTGGGTCTCCCAAGGAGATGCCTATGGTGCACACGGAAGGGCAGGTTCTTTCGCTAAAGTCAGATTTGGCAACACTTCTCTGTAAAGGGAGACCTAGTAAATTTTTTAGAAGCAGATATACAGTCTTTGTTAAAACTGGTCTACTCTGCCATTGTCGAGCAAAAGCAGCCACTGGTGATATGGAATGAATGAGCGAGGCTGTTTCAATAAGATTTTATTTAAAAAGGCAAACTGGAGGCCAGGTTGGGCTCCCACACAGTGGTTTGCTGGCTCGTGTTAAAGTACGCTAGACTCACTGACCTACCTTCCTCTTCAGTGTCTTTTAATTCAGAATCTTTTTTTTTAAATTTTTTATTTCTTTTTAAATTTTTAACCAAGAACATGTATTGGTACAATGTACATATAATGATCACATTCATCACATTTATTTTGTACCTGTACATGATGCATCTTGGTTTTCCTCCCTCTTCCCCACCCCTCTGCGTTCCCTCCATCCCTATTTACAGCAGGTTTATTCACATTTCTCCATGAATTCCCTTTCCGCTTTCTTTCCTTTTTTCCCTTCCTGCTTTTCCCCTTCTCTCTTTCTAGTTTTCCTCTCCTTTGTATATTATCTTCCTATTATATCTATTACACTTCTTTGTCCTATTTACACTTACGGTTCCTCATATCAGAGAAACAATTCGATGTCTACTCATGAGTGTCTGATTTATCTCACTTAATAGTATGTTCTCAAGGAACATCCATTTACATACAAATGACTCTAGTTTATCCTTTTTTATGGTGGTGTAGTACTCCATTGTGTAGAAAAACCACATCTTCTTTAGCCATTCATTAGTTGTTGGGCATTTAATTATTTGAGAGATGCAAATCAAAACAACGTTAAGATTCCATCTTACTCCAGAAAGAACCGCGTTTATGAAAAAATCAACCAATAACAAATGCTGGCGGGGCTTTGGGGAAAAAGGAACCCTCCTCCGTTGTTGGTGGGAAGGGAGACTGGCCACTGTAGAAATCAATATGGAGATTCCTCAAAAAAACCAGAACTAGAGGTTCCATTTGATCCAGCTATTCCCCTACTGGGGATCTTCCCAGAAGAATTGGAATCGTCATATCATAGGGATGTGTGCACAACCATGTTTACAGCAACACAATTTGTAACAGCTAAGTCTTGGAAACAACCTAAATGCCCAATTAATTCAGAATCTTTCAAACAGTCTCTCTAGGCCCAGTAGAAGTCTGTATCGTCCTGAATGTTCCATGAAATGACTACCATAAGCCTGTCATGATTCAAGGCCAATATTTTTACCAAACAAAATCATGTTTTCAAAGTGGCTGAGAAGTGGTTTGAATTACAGGCGGCAGGCTTGCTGGAAAATCCCAATACTCCTCCCCACCATTCCAATGAAACCTGGTGCATTTAGTTATTAAGAAGAAAAAATCTTAACACAAGGACAAGTTGAAATCGAGAGAGGTCAACCCAAGCACACACATCTCCCAGACCAGTGGGGTTTATCTGTGGCCCGGCAGCACGTCTACTGTCCTCCCACTTGGCCCTGGTGCCGGCCTCGAGTCCCGGATGCACGTCTGTGTTGCACGCGTGGGAGGGAGCTCGGCAGTGATTCTTCTTCATTGTGTTGAAGAAATAATGTTCTAAGGCTGTCGCTGACGAACCACGAGGCTCATTCTGCCTCCCTTTGTCACTGGGGGGAAGCTAGGAAATTACTTCCACGTCTTGATTCTTCCTCCCTGGGGAATGGCTTTTTGGTTGCAGTGATTCATTCACTGGGGAAAAAATAGTTTTTCTAAGGCGATCGGACAGTGCAAACTGGAGAGCCAGCTGGCCCGGGGATCCCAGCTGCCCTTCAGCTGAGGGATTCTCAGCACATTCTTGGAGCCAGGCGGCGGGGCCAACCTTAACTGCAGCCTCCGGAGGCACCTGTCCCATCCCCACCGGCCATGGCTCAGGGCACTGGCTGGGGCCAGACCCCCAGAGGAAACCGGGAGCAGAGCCCCTCGGAGCTCCCGAGACGCACCTAGTACCGCAACACACACCTAAATGGCAGTGCTGGGCTCTGTATGCCGGCGGCGACTGCCATTCCTCCTTGCTTGCCTTTCTCCAAGGGGCTGGTGACTCATTTTTCAGGGAAATGGTGATGTAGGCAGTGAAGGAATGGATGGAGAAAGTCAGACAATCTGTCATTAAGTAGATTTACAATGACACTGTTTGGCCGGCAGAGAATTTCCAGAATAGAAATGGTGGCAGTCTCTGGGTTGAAGGGCCAGCCTCAGGAGACACATTATTCTTGCGACCTTTGACACGCATGTTCCCATCGCTGACGACTCCTAGGGGGGGCCTTTATCAGGAGTTCAAACCGAACGGTGTCATGCTGAGTGGACGTAGAACCCGACGGGTGACAGTGTGTGGTCAGAGTGTGGACAATAGATGAGAAAGCAGTCAGCAAGCAGGCAGGAGATGAATGAGTCACGCTTGAGCTGCGTCAGTGGGAGCCTTTGTTGGGAGCCGCAGCGCTCTGCTGCAGCCGATGAACTGAAAGAGTCCAAAGTACAGCTCAGCCTGCATCCCCGCTCCTCGGGATGGGGGCTCCAAGGGCTCTTTTCGGGCAGGGAAGCCTCATGCTAAGGGAGCTCAAGGAGAGCCGAAGGGGAGAAGGTGGACTCTGAAGGAGCCTGGAGACTGGTTCTGGACACCCGGCGGAGGAACCTTGGGTTTGATGTCAGAGCTTCAGGCTCTGCTGGAGCAAGACGTGGGTGCTTTTCACTGACTGCTGATGGGGAAGCTGTGGAGCTGGTCTGGGCATGAACCAGATGGAGGCCTGAATGTCCTCTGGCCTCTTCCCTTCGCCACGGCCATGGCATTTGCCAGAGCCTGGGAGTGGTGACTTCATCTGTAAGCGGAAGAGGCCGAGACTCACTTTGCACAGTGGAAATGTGGAGCCTTTGGGATGCCTAGTCACGGATCGAACGCCTCCTCCGCACAGCACTGCGGTCAGAAGCTGGCACCCTCACGTAGGGGCAGCGGGGACCTGGGACCACCAGCTGCGGCTCTCGGGCTCTCGGTGGGGGAGGCGTCCTTTCCCTGCTCCCGTCCCCACTGTTTCTGTGAAATGGAGACGTGTTGTCTGTTGCACTGTCACCTGGCTGCACAGCATAAGCTCACGGGCTGCAGGTGGCCCCACGGGACGTCCAGGACAGCATGGAGGTCTCTGCCTTCACCCAGCCTGATGCTACTGTGATTTATTCAACTTACTCACTTTGAGAGGTGTCTAAAGTTAGAGTCTCTCCTTGTTCCTTCTGTTGCCTCTCCAGTATAATTCATCACAGAACGGGAGAGGCAGAGAGAAGGTGATTTAAAGGCCCTGGGGCACAAGAGAGCTGGGAGCCCCTGAGGTAGCACAGAGAGCTGCATCTTTGCCTCATGCCCCAAGGAGCAGAATTGACACCTGTAGTCCTGCCTGGAAATCCTTCGCCTCTCCTGTCCCCTAGGTCCCCCTCAGACTTGGGCCCATGGGAAGACCTGCACAGTTTGAGAGCGGGGAAGAGCAACAGCATCCCTTTTATTCCATACGTGTATTTAGTGCACGCTAACTTTACACAGTACTGGGTTTCAGGGTGGCATTCTCATACATGCACGTAACGTATGTTGATCATATTAATTCTCCCATGTTGTGGACTTACTGTGGTCAACTTGTGCCAGAACACCCAGCTAGACGGAGTTAGTGTGATTCTGGGTATAGAGGATCCACCTGAGGATTGTTGCTGATGCAACATAAAGCAGACTGGGAGCAGAAGCTAGTTGGTGGGCCATTTCTCAGGAGAAGCTCTGCTGTGGCTGGTTCTCCTGAAAGGAACTCGGCTGTTCTCGCTGAGGAAGGAGCTCAGGGCCTTGCTGTCATCGAGGATGGTTGCTGTAGCTTCGGGGGAGCTCTGGTTGTCATCTCTGGTGTGAGCATCATATCCTGGCTTCAGTAAAGACTTCTTCAGCCGTCATCTGCAGACATGGACGCACATGGGACAGTGCTGTGGGCTCCCAGCCCTTGATTGGAACTTTCGGGTCTCCAGTGCAGATAGACATTCGGCACTTCCTGCATTTGGCTTGTGGGTGAATATTATAATTTACAAATGTCCTGTATTAAATCTGCTCTCTTGCAAACCATTGACTCTAGAAACGCTAAGGTACTCCCTTACCCTCCCCCCTTATATATCCCACCCTTGTCCTTTCCGTCTTGCCTATAACAGTCTTCCTTCTACTTTCTTTTGAAATTGTGTTTACAAGTCCACGTTTGCAGTACAGGGTGATCACATTCACCTCAGGTAGCTGCTGCACACAATGCGTCTTCATCCTCTTTACGACCCCTCCCTCCATCCCTGAGGCCTGCACGATTTTGCACAGAGCCTTCGGGGCTGGAAACTGTCCGGGAGGTCCTGACTGGCTCCTTTGCAGACCTTCAGTAGAAATCCAACTGTGCCATACCTCCCCATGCCCCGCCTCCCCCAGACACCCCTGAAGCCACTTCCTCTGAGCCTGCCCACCCTGCACATGGCAAGCCCACCTGG
>PVJO010000188.1:0-19222 GCA_004026905.1 Hystrix cristata
TTTTTCCCTGTGGTGCTTTATCAGAGCTGTTAAATGTCTGTTATTTACCAAATATTTGAAATTATCAGACCATTTATTAATATCTTTTTTTCTCTTGGAGATGACGATTCTACCATGCTTCAGCTCCAATTGGAACTGGTTTCTGCTTCCTGGGTGTGTTGGTCTACTCACATTCTGCGACTTTCCTTGGCTTCCTGTCCATTGTTGTTTTTTTGTTTTCTTTTTTTAAATTTGGGGAGACATTTTATTTCCCAAGTATTTTTAATAAAGATGTAATTTTTAAATTTTAAGTACTACTCCCTGGGTTTATACAATACTTTATATTTTTAATTAATGGTGCACTCTGTAAACACTGTATATTTTTGACAACCCCTTTGTGTAAATCATTTCCACCAATCTGCTCATCATACCATACAGTATGGCAGGCCATAGTAATTCCTTTTCAATTAAAAATGAAAATACAGTTCACGTCTCTTATTTTTAAAATATGAAAATTTGTTTTCACATTTGGTAAGATGAACTCTGAACAAAAATCTAAAGGGAATCATAGCTGGAGCTTAAGGTCTTACCATTTTCTAGAAGAGAGTAGCAGGAGTAAAAGTGCCCACACCAATGTGAGTGGGTGTCGTGCAATCTACTAAGGGCTTGATCCCCTCTCCATCCTTGATTTGTTTTATCCAGTCCTCAGACATTGGAGCTCCTAGGTCTCGGGATCTGGGGGATTATACCAGTGACTTGTCATCTATTCTCAACTCTTTGGTCTTGGACTGAATCATGCCTCTAGCTTTCTTCACTCTCCACTTACAGATGGTGGATCTGGAGCCTTCTCATTGTCTGTGATGGGATGAACCAATGTCCACCCATATTTGTATTACATAATGACATTTTTGTCAAAAACAGAACACATACATTGATAATCCTATAACCTGTCCATTGTTTTATTTGAGTTTGCTGGGTTTTGCTGGAGCTCGTGCCAAAATAGCTCTATAAGAAGGGGTCCTGGCTTTGGGTATTCAGCTCAGTGATAGAGCACTTGCCTAGCAAGTACAAGGCCCTGAGTTTGATCCCCAGCATCCCACAAAAAAAGGAAAGGGTCCTCTCATGTTTGATTTGATTTTTTTGTGTTGTTGAGCAATATAGTTTTATACTGGAAAATAATTTTTTCCTCCATGTAGAAGGTGTGACTCTTTTTCTAGTAGAATTTAGTGTTACCATTTCAGGCATTGTTATCATAGAGCATTTGTTAAATGTCATGCTAGTAATCATGCAGGTGTTGCTACGTGTTAATGTTTCACTTAAATCTGTTGTTGGGTGATAATTCTCCATGGCTCCCTTACATTTCTGTATGAGGTGAATGGAGAGCCCTTGTTTCAAGGATGTTGTACAGCATACACATAGTATCTCCCTCTATAGCAGTAAGCAAGTGTGGCAGGGTTCTTCTGTGTGTGCCAGCAGCCCCTGGCCCTCGTCACATCACTTGTGAGAATTTTTGCTTCAGAAACCACTGCAGAGAAGAAAGGGCCTTTGTTTAGTAGAGTTGTTGTGCATAGTAATCAGTTTTCTGTCTGTTCCTGGAGTTGTGTATCTTCAGTCAGCATTCAGGGAGGCTCATATCAGGACGTTTTGTGTTTCTTTTTATTATTCATATATTTTCTTTAAATGATGCATAGTGGTTGTATCTGTAAGATGCTTCACAGTTCTTGACATTTACTTTCTCTTAGAAAATTTCCTTAGCTACTAACCCATAGTGTTACTCCTCCTGTTATTCACTTGATTGTAGCATTTCGTAGTTTATCTTTTTCTTGATTTGTTTTCCTCCCAAAGACATTTTACAATGAAAATAGTTATCTACTGCAATGCACAATAAATATCAGGTGTTGTACCGGTTTCTCAATTATAGATGATTTTAAAATTTAGTTGAGTATACAATATGTTTATATTCAGTTGTTTTGGTGTTGGGGATTTAGCTCAGTAGCAGAGCGCTTGACTAGCAAGCACAAGGCTCTGAGTTCGATCCCCAGCACCCCCCTAAATATCTAATATAAAAGATGTTTGAAAAAAAAAGTACATTATATTTAGTTGTTTTGCAAGCCACATACATGGAGCATGAATGGATAAATGGGTACTAAAATGTCTTATGTTTCTGTATAATTATGCTAAAATATTTATCAAGGTGTGTTTTTGATTCAAGCACTTACTATTTATTTTGGCTTTTGATAGCATTTATAAATTGCTGTTTGGCAATTACTGAGTATTGGGCACCATATCATACTTGTGACATGGATTATCTTGTATAGTCTTCCTTTGGTCCTAAGAAGAATATGTTCTTACTATTCCCATTTTACAGAAGAGTACTACTTAGAAGTTGTATATAACATGCTTGAGGCTATAAAATTGGCAAATACTAGAATT
The DNA here is from genome assembly GCA_004026905.1 of Hystrix cristata. NCBI lineage: Eukaryota > Metazoa > Chordata > Mammalia > Rodentia > Hystricidae > Hystrix > Hystrix cristata. The sequence goes on from PVJO010000188.1 coordinate 2,413, forward strand.
GATATTTACATTCAAGTATTTTTATTTCCTTGTTTTAATTTTTAAAATTTTAACTCTTGAACCTATGGTCTTAACCTCTATACTCTGCAGTAAAGTGAAAAAAGGGAAAAGAAACATGGAATTTCTTCAACACTGTCTAGAACAATATTATAGCTTTTAGATATTGATTTGACATGCAGAATAACTGAGCGTCATTTATCATGGTTACAGTGGAATCCAGCGTGTTTGTTACTGTTATCAAAAGTAACTACGTTCAGTCATAGATCTTAAACAAGTACCCAGACAACAAAACCAAGCCATATGGGAGAGATACTTATACATCTAGCAGTTGAGAAATTCTAAGTTGTGGTTCATGCAGCAGCTGTGGGTCAGCCTCGGGGCAGCGAACTCTTCAGGCCAAACTGAAGCCCACATGCAGCTCTGTGAAATAAACTCACCGTGCTCCGGGGGCCTGATGATGGCTGCAGTGGGAGTGTGAATGTGCAGATTGCCAGTTAGGGGTGATCACTGGCATTGGGGGCATTTCATTTATGTGGCTGTTTCAAGGTATAGCTTAGGGGTTTCAACTTGACATACATCTTGATGGCGTTTCTTAAATTATTAATCCTGAGACAATATCTCTAATATACGATTATTTTTATGTCTTATATCTGGTTCGTAAATGGTCGCTCTTGCTCCCCTCCCCTCCCCTGGTCCCAGTGGAAAAGCATCATTTTGGGAGTTGGTGTTTACACTCAAAGTGCTGTTCCCAGGCAGGTTCAAGATGCTGTTAACCTTTGAGACATATTATGTGCTGTGCTTAAGAGAGATAGATGACTGAGAAGTAGGTATTAGAGCCTCTCAAACCCGGGATCATCCATCGTAGAGGAGCCTGGCTGCACACAGCATACCCCGTCAGGCCTCATGGAGGGCATCTGCAGCTCCTGGAGAGGCTGGGTACATTTGTGGACCGAGATTCTCGGGAGAAACGCCAGCGGGGCACTGTGAGTGAGCGTGCGCCTTCCTCGCACCCTTCAGTGATTTAACATGATGCTTGTCACTACGTCTTGAGCCTGTGGCTCTTGCTCATCATTTTGTTGATTGATATCTCTGTTGAGGACTCTGTGAGTCTGTCAAATACATGAATAAAAATACAAAAATCTTCTCCAGCGATTGACTTTCCTAACATAGGGAGTTTAATAAGTTCACAACAGCATCAGTGATGCCAAATTTCTAAAGTAAAAAAAAAAAAAAAAGCAAAACATAGCAAATTGTGTGTATACATAAAGAATAAATTACACATGTAGACTTCCAAGAAACAGATCAAATACATTTTACTTCTTTGCTTTGTGACATCCCCAGAGATTCCTGGAGATGATTTTGTTTTAATTAGCAAAATATTTACAGAGTACTTAATAGGTGCCAGACCCCAGGGATCTCAGGTAAAGTACACATGGGCCTCTTTACTGTCGGATTTGGAGACTCGGAGTCTTTGCTAAATGCGCTGTTTTGGTTAGGGGAACATTGATATCAGTTAGGCGTGTTTATTCAAATGCTCTTGAAAAGCCAACCTGAGTGTTAGTGAACTCCTTAAGAGACATTGGCCAAGATGATAAATTCAAGAATATTCTTGAATGGCATTTCATTTATTCCTTTGAACTCCCACACTGATCCCACTTGGGCATTTTGTAGCCCAGACACACTTACCCAGTATCTCCAATGCATTAGACACATAGCACTTTCGTCAAAGGAAGGAGGCAAATGTGGCGGCTGATTCCATTGCTATCTGTGCTTTCCTTTATGCTTCATCCTTGAGAGACAGAAGTTATTCTTTATGGCCAAGACCTTAATGCCTTTACAGATAACTCTAGAAAATTGGTTGGTTAAGCTAACTTCATGTGAAATTTCCTGGGATGAAAGATTTTAGTTTGAGATTATACTTGCTCCCTGCTCATTTTGGGTGTCTGAGTTAGTAGGAACTAAGGAACTGACACATAATGACCAAAAATTTCGGTAATGACAGGTTGTGATAGTCTCAGCTGTCTTGATTCATAAAAATTTTTAAACATATGTCTCCAGTGTCACTTATTTGTTTGTTATTATATCTTAACATTTATAGTAATACGTACCTACTTCTCAACACATATCCAAAGAAATTTAATTAAAATAATGAGTGAAGAAAATTGAAGTTCAATGTTCTTTCCTTCTCCAGTAATATCTCGTTCGCCTCCAGGGATGTGCTAAAGTTCAGCTTTTTACATTCGCGTACCCATCTTATCAGTAGTAGTCATCCTCCATGGAGAAGGATCTAGTTCATATGATCATCATGCCCATAGGACTCCGGTCTTAGCTTCCTTTCACACCATAGAAACAGCCCTAACAGAGTGCGCTTTCCCTTGTGTCTGTGGCCTCTAGGAGGAGGACGGGACAGAGGAAGACAGCAGCCGGGTGGAGCCAGTGGGCCATGCGGACACCGGCTTGGAGAGTGTAACCAACTTGTCTCTGGAGTAAGTTACTCATGGTTTTAACTAGATTTGTCATAGTCATGTAGCATCATTAATTGCAACAAGTATTCTGAAAGCATATGGCATGCGGAATGTTTGTGCTTAGTTAAAAAACATGCCTTGCATTGATTTGATCTGCTAAAGCACATCTTTCTTTTGCTGAGTTAACTCTGTGATATAAGCAGCATAGCACGAATGTTCACATGCACCTGTCCTGAGTTTCATGCCTTGGCAAATACTATTAAGTTAGAATATCAAATAGTATTTGATTGTAAATGTTCTTCATGTTAATAGCACTGTAAACACAGTAACTGTTGTCAGATTGCTTTGTTGATATTTTGGTCATTCGTTTGTTCTTCAACTTTGCTAAATTAAAGAAAACCATAGATACACATACTTGAAAGACTAGTTGGATCATGTAAACATTGGGCATTAGGGCATAAATGCTTTCAGTTGAGGAAATAATCTTTCAAGATACTTGATGAAAAATTAGAAGTCATAGGTTAAGGACCTTGAACATGATTTTAAATATAAGGACAAAGAAAATATTTTTCAATATTATCAGAACCTTCCAATTATCTTCAATATTGATATGTATGAATTGGACCTTTTTCTTTGACAGCTTAGAGCAGGGAAAACAGACCTCCCATAGTCCTTCTTTGACATTGGTAAAAGTTCGGGGTGTCGAATAAAGTAGTATATTAACATTTCTACACTTCATTTTGTCTTCTCTTGATCTTCCAAGGGACACCTCTGAGTATGTTTTTGGTGAGATTAAGATGTCTGTAGAATTAGATAACGCTCAGATATTCAGCAGCTAGCCCTTGGAGTATTGCTATTTAAAAGATACTTGCCATGCCATAGTTTTTTTTTTAAAAGAATGTTAGAAGAAAATAAATTTCAATGAAGTTTATTCAGTTAAGTTTAAATTTTATTCAGTTAAGTTTATTTCACCATTCTTAGTTGACAAGCCAGTGGTGGAGATGTTGAAATTGTATTAGCAGTGTCTAAAATAGGATCGCTTTCGAGAATGGAGTTTTATAGCCCACAGTTCCAGGGCTCATGTAGCAGTTAAGGAAATGGCGACTCTCCTTCATCATGGAAGAGTGAGCAGTAAGGACAACTGGAATCACCTACCGGGTGAAAACTTTGATCTCATTGCTTTATTGAAAGGATCAGTGATGTGACATATATTAGCACACTTTCTAAATTAGTGAGTGCTGTGTAGCTGTAATGCTTTTATTCAGCTAGTCTTTAGAGTCCTTGAACCGGATACCAGGGTGACACACTTTAAGTGGAAGTCTAGAGATTAGACTTTCAAAACTTGAACTCATATTACACCCAAAAGTATGGTCCCCGAGAAATGGTGTCTGTGTCATTTTTAATGCAGTTATTTCTGATGATTGCTCTCCCTCCCTCCATGCCCTCAGACTAGTGTTCAGGTATGTAGTGTTTGACGTTGCCTTCACCACCATGCTTTTATTCCTGAATGTGTATGTATATGCGTGTGTGCTTGGTGGGATTTTTGTTTTGTTCTCTTCTGTTGTTTTGCTGTGTGTCTGCATCGCGGCAGTTTTCGTTTTGTTTGTTTTGGTTCTGTTTTGTTTACAGTACATGTTCATGCTTCCTCATTCATCATTGTCTCACAGTGATATGGTAAAGCTCGTACAAGTCTCCAACGATGGAGGGCCTCTGGGAATCCATGTAGTGCCTTTCAGTGCTCGAGGCGGCAGGTAACGTATCTTGGAGGTTTTTAATTGAATCATAATGTGGAGTGTTTTATCTTCATTTATGCTCAGATGTAGAGTGGTGTTGACTTAGCATATGCTTAATGGAAAATGTTTTCACTTGAGGGCAACCGCTCCTTCATTCAGACGTGTGTGTCCTAATCACAGAAAGCACTCAGCCTAATGAAGATGGCTTTTCCAGGCACAAGCAGAGATCATGTATTTAAATTGTCCTAATAAGTTTATTGTTCATCATATCTGAGCAAACATTTGACGTTGCTGTAAATTGATGACTTGAGAGTCAGAACTCAGCTTGGAATTGAAAAGTTAGTGAAAGCTTAATGTGATTGGAAAAATTCATCCAATAAAAATGACCTGAGGAACTTCAGTGATGATTTAAATTTGCCTTTATGTTTGTTGTATTCTCCAGTTTTGTACAATTTTAATGATTTCTAAAATCTTTGAATTTGAAGTTTTAGAAAATTCAGTGAACTCGAGTAATCTGCTCCATCTATGTGGATTGTGGTTCCTGTGCCTTAATCTGCAAACACTCAGAATGTCAAGGCCTTGTGCTGTTTATTATTAGTCCAGGCTTCGCTACTGTACACACAGCCTTAAAAAGAACTGCAAATGTTGAATGAGTTCTCCTTATTCTGCTTTTTTCATCAAGAGAACTATTGTATGTTTTTGGTTTTAATATAATCAAATAGTGTAAGTTGATTTTACCACTGATGCCTGGGAAGCCTCAGCACGGAAGAGGAGTGTGTCACATCTGTCCCCAGGGGCACAAACCTAGGCCCTTTAGGTTGTTGTTGAAGTTTCATTGTGTCTTCTCTTACTTACCCATCTAATGATTACCTGGTAAGACATATTTATGAATTCTTTGGTATCTTAAATTTCAGCTTGCTTGTTTTATTGTTAGCAGCTTTTTTGCTGTTTTTTTATCTAAACTTTCTTTTCATAGCAAGAGAATGGAGGAAGTTAGAGCCTCATACCAGTGACGGAGAACCTAGACTAGTGACTAAGTTCTCAGGCTGGTGACTAAAAACTTAGACCTGACTGAAGGCTTCGTACAGTGACCAAGAATTTAAACCACCAAGAATCGTGACTGAAAATGTAGAACACAGTTAAAACTGCTGCCAGGGAGTTACACACACCTAGTATGTTGTAAAATACAGGAGGAGTATAAAATGCAAATATAGGATTAAATATGTATTTTGCTTATTTTGCGTTGTGTATTTTGTTCCCAGTATGCTATGTATTTGGTAACCAGGGCGGGCCAGCTCTCATCCCTTGGGTAAAGTGTATAGCTTGTGGGACGTCCCCAAGCTGAAGTTTTGATTTTCTCAGAACTCTGCTGCAGTATGATGAGTCTTGAATGTTAGCACTTTCTACCAAGACATGAAATTAACCTTGAAATTTTTCCCACTGTGGTACTGGGGATTGAACCCAGGGCCTTGTGCGTGGTAGGAATTGCTCTACCACTGAGCTACACCCCGGCCCCTCACCTTGAACTTGAGAGTGCTGACATATTCACAGAGGTGTGCTGCTTTAATTTTTTTCCGTTTCTTCTTCCTTTAGTTTTAAACTCTGGAGAAGCTTTAAAATTTCTTCGAAGAACTTTCAGTGAAACGACATTATTTTTCAAAGTGATCCTTGCCATTTTCTTTAAAAATCTAAAGTTATCTCAAAAGTTGAACTTTTCTTCTCTTCTTTCCTAGGAGGGGAAGCAAAAGATAAGATAAAATGCATGAGTTATAGCGTCTCAATATTAATGGGCTTAAATTGCCTGTGAAACATCGCTCGTCACAAAGTAGACTTAATTGTGCATGTACTAGCTTTGAACCAGTAATTCTGATAAAAACATATTGTTTTCTATTATTATTACACATATTCTACCTCCATGTGAAAGGATATAGCACAAACAGATGAAAAGCCTAAACAAAAGGAGACTTAGATAGAGAGATAAACCCGCCAATAAGATTAATTCAAAGAAAGACTTCTCGTATAACCCACCAAACCTGCCAGCTACCCTCGCACTGAGTTTCCACACACTGAACACGTCCAAGTAGACAAGTACCCTTTTGCAGAACTACAAGTTGTTTAGTGGTTGAGTCTTTTAAAACTCCTATTAATTTGCCACTTAGAGAAGAAACTCTTATGTAGCTTTTCTACATAAAAGACAAAGATGTTAACGTAAGAAAAAGAATTCTATATAATCCCATTTTAGATATGACCAGTTTTCATGTGGGACTTACAGAAATATTTTATTTTGGTCCTTCTCCCATGAAGCATCTTTGAACTTTGCTGTGGGCTTGGTAGCTGTGGATCTTTGGAGGTAGGTGTACCCTTGGAAAGAAAAGCAGGTGGCTGCTCAGATTCATAGATACTGATCTTTGGCAGCCTACAAACACACAAAAATGCTTCGAAATAGTTTTGGTTCACTCTGAAGCCTTCCCAAGTATTCACTGTGTGATAATTCCTGTGTGAGGTGCTAGGAAACGAGAAACAGGACACAGTCTTCCTCCAGGGATTTGCAGTGTGGGTGGAGTGGTGGCCTAGAAACCACACAGTTACAAATGTGTGCGCACTGTGGGTGTGGTTCCGTGGTAGGTGGTCTGTGAGCTGATAGAAGAAGAATCGTCTCAGTTAGGTAGCTGAAGTGGCTTGTTGCAGAGAATTGTTTTCGGTGTGATGACAGCTTGGGAGGGGGAATGGCATCAACTCCACAGTGGCTGCAAGGGCAAATTAAGCAATGCAGTATAGCAGAAAGGAAGAAATTAAGCGGAACTCATGAAGAAATTGCATATATATCTAGCGGGAATACAAAAATACATATTCATGCTATGTAAGTTGAAATTTCCAAGAATAGCTTCTGTGGCACAAAATTCCAATCATCCTTGGGCCCTCTCAATTTTGGAGACATAACTAATTGAATAACCCTTCCTGAATACTTATCTTTATAAAAGTGACAGATACACGTCGGTATTGCTTTCTCATTTCGATTTGCAAAGTTAGAGTCTAAGGTACAATTCAGAATGAGATTTACAGATAGTAGAGAGACGGAACCCCTTCCAGACCACCTCCAGTGTCACATGTAATTAAGGAAAATGATAATTTACTTTGTGAAGTCAGCGTTAAGTGAAAATTTTAAAGTCATTTAGCTATTATTATGGCCTGATGTATAATCAAGTTTTTCTCAATAAGGATCTTGCCAGGCCTGCTTTGGAAAGGCTCTTCTCTGGAGTATGTTGACTGTTGGTCAGAGCATTAAAGATAATTGGTTCATCTCTCAGTCCTTCCTGGGTTGACCACTTCTCATTCCTAGAAATGGAGACAAATAGCAAGAGAGGCAGTACTATCTTCCTGTGGCTGCTCTTTCTCTTCAGCGATCATCTCATATGCTATGCAGAAATAATTAATGGGTTCCCATCCTGAACTCCCTATTCAGTTTCATTGCTTGAAATCATCTTTCTCTTCACATTTTTCTATCGTTTTACTCTGATTTAAATGGCGAACTAACCTCCTCGTTGAAATCACAAATGCTGCTACCTTCAGAAAGTTAATAACGAATAATTGTGACTCCCTTTAGCAGAGGAACTGTATCTTGCATTTCTTGAAGCAAGCCGTGGGTGTTAGACTACCGGGCACATAGGAGTTGTTTGGCGAAGCTTGCTCAGCAGAGAAATATGTGAACTCGTGATTCGCCTTATCAGCTGTGGCATTGCTGGATTAAAAATAGAACAGCAAGGACATACCCAGGCCTCTACGGTGTCGGGTGAATTTCCCTGAGATTTCTGATGATACAGAAATACTGTATGATTATGATATAATGTGACGTCTATAAAAGCAAGATGCAAAATTGTTTAGTGAAATAGGGGCTAGACCTGTGAGATACTGTTTTCGGTTTTAAGGGACTTAAGAAATAAGTCTATAAAAGGTACACGCTATGTCACCTGCTGCAGGGAGCTAGAGGAAGTAGTACTGTTGTATGTTGGCTGCCGCACAACCTTCAGGAAAGCACCCGAACTCCACGTGTTCTTTGAGGGAAATACAGGACTTTTCCTGGTGACGTTGCTCTGGAAATTCAACAATTCCAGGAAGAGAATGTGTGAAAGGAAGATGCTGCATGCAAGTGTGCATGACTTGGTGGGAGGCGATGGCCGAATTATTTGAACAGAATGTACAGAAAGACAGCCCCGGAGAGATATTACTTGGACTCCACAGTGCAGCTCCCCTCTGGAAACAAGTATGACTAAAGTGTAATGAAGTGCAGCCTGTTTCTTTGCGTCTTTGCATCTTTTCTGCGCAGGACATTTCCCATTTCTCTACATGCATCTTTAAATCTGTGGCACTTTACAATTTCTTTCACATTTGTCTTATGCAAATAGTAAGGAGACGTTTGTTAGTTCTATTTAAGCAATTTTTTTGGGAAGACTCAGCATTTGCCAGTTTCTGCTCCTGGTGCTGGGGCTGTCCCAGCTCAGGCTGCCTGGCACCTTCTTGTACTAGCCGTGGGATGCAGAATACCAGCGGCTGAACAGGGGCGTGCTCCAGGGGACTTCACTTATAGAAAGGCTAGCTGGCAGCCTTTGACTCACTGGCCACCTCCTGCCACCTGCTGCCCTGGAGAGCCAAACAAGCAAAACCGCCTGCCAGCAGGGGCCTCCACTCCGGGGTTTCTGGTGTCCCAAACGCCTCCATTTCCTTTTTGTATTGGGGTGGGGGGAGGTCTGCTGCTTTTCCACTTTTCCTTACTGGCTGCTAAGAATGCCCCTTGTGTTATAAGTGAGTATTTTCCTCATGAACATACATACTCTCTGGTCCTCAGGAATACCCAGCACAAGGAAAAAAGGGGAAAAAAATCCATTTACCGTCTTCCAAGTAATTAAGTGTAGTTGGGTAACTCTCCTTCCTAATATCTGTCAATCATAACGATGCTCAAAAAAACCTGTCTCCCATCTGGAAGCCAGGAAACTGAGTCCGGGGAAGAGGGGTGTGTGCACGTGCAAGTGCACCTTTGTGGGTCTTAGCGTGTTTCTGGTTTCCTGCTACTGGCTTATCCTGGCACATGCTTTGCTTATTAGTCACTGGTGTTTATCTCATTTGTAAAAACATGCGTACCTTCATTTGATTTGCCTGATTTTTGTTTTTATCTCGAATGATATTTTTAAGCATTTATTTCCAATTTAATATTCAGAGTACCAGGCGAAGTGTCAACATTTTTAGGAAAAGCTTTGTCAACTGCCATACTAAAGTTTCTTTTATGACTTTTCCCCTCTAGATTTATACTTATGTATAGTATTGTCTATAAATTCTACAAATGCTAAAAAACTATATAAGTGAATATTTTATGTTTAGGGTTTTTGTGTTGAAATAAAAATGACCCTATTAGAAATTATGCTTTGCATCTGTGTTATCTATTTGTAGTCTACAATATATATTCTATATTAATCACCAGTCTGAGTGTGGATTAATTAAAGTGATTAATATAGAAAGTCACGGACAAATGTTTGTTTTCTGCATATATTGAATAATTTCTTTCTCAAATTTAATGTTCTCTTTCTACAAAAGTAGAAGGCAGGCAGGGTGTAGTGGTCATGACATTATCCCAGCACTGTGGGGGGCTGAGGCAGGAGGATCTCAAGTTTGAACCCAGCGTGGGCAACTTAGCTACTTCAGGAGAAGCTGTCTAAATTTTTAATAAAGGCTGGGGGTGTAGCTCAATGTGAAGGCCCTGGGTTCAATCTCCAGTACCTCAGGAAGAAAACAAGAGTAGTTAGATAACATCTTTGGAAAGTCTTAAAATGTCATGTACTGAGACATTTTTTCAAGAAATCTAAGCTTGGCTCTTTCTTTGGCTAAAATTTTATATTGTTCTAGTTACTGTTACTTATCATCTTTTGCTGTATAACACATCCAAAGCAAAAAATACCTTATGTTTCCAAAATTACTAGTTAGAAATTTTATATTAGCTCTGTGTGTCAGTGAATGACAGTCTGACCGTGTTAAGTGAAATGGCTTTGGCAGTGGGATTGTTAGGAGAGCTTCATGATGCTCACGTGAAACTTGCCCTGTCTTTTTACTAGCTGTGGCTGTGGACCTGTGAACTTCACAGCCCCAGTCTCTCCGCCTGTGGGCTGGGCGCAGAGCTTTGTATGGTTTCCTAAGAAAATATGCGTAAAGCATTTGGCAGAGTGCTTGGGGATGCCAGTGGAGAAGAACGATCCAATCATGAGAATTTATCTTCAGATTATATTCTGTTACATGCCTTAAAATTCTTTCCCCGATTGCTTGGTATTCTGACTGTCTCGTCTACATAATAGTTACACATAATAAAAGGAAATGATCATTTTTTTCTTATGTCATAAATCAGAGAAAATTTATTGCTATGTCATAAAGTTCAGAATCTCAAACATGTAGTTAATTGAGAATACATATTAATGAAGATTTACATTCAATTTTAGTTTCTTTTTGTTTTTGCTTTTATTTTTTGAGTAAGTCTTGCTATGTAGCTCAAGCTTTCCTTGAACTCCTTGTGCAGCCCAGGCCGGCCTCTTTTGATCCTCCTGCGTCAGCCCCTAAAGTGCTGGTATCACAGGCCTACACCACCACCCCTGGCTACTTTAATTACTTTTGAAAACAAAATCACACTTTATTTACTGGATCAATAAATTCCAGAAAAGTTTTCAATTGTGCATTCTCAGTTGAAGACTCATTTGTTAAAATAAAGGGCCATAATTATGTGCATTTGTTTAAACAGAAAAGTTATTTTTACATTTAGATAAATCATGTTTCTTTAAATAGGATAGTGTTTGCTATTTCTGCCTTTATATGGTGAAATTCTCTATTTTGATTTACCGTATTTGAGTTACTTCATTGCATCCATTAAAATTTTTTTTTTTAATTTTCATTCCTTTTTTTCTTTTTCGCAGTTTTGGGGATCAAAGCCAAGGTCTCTTGCATGCAAGCAAGGGCCCACCACTGAGCTGTATCCTCAGCCCAAGCATTTTTTTTAAATCAAGATTTTTATTTCAACTTGGAAGGCCTTTAAACTGCTCTGGGGCTTTGTGCTGAGTTGTGGCTGTGGTTTCAGGGATCCTGTGGATAATTGCTTGGCCCCACATGTGGCACTGAGGTGGGGGGGCGACAGGTTCCTGTTGATGGGATCCCCTTCTGCCCACTCATACTCTGCCTGCACTGTGGTTGTGGTATTTATACTGTGTCAGCTTTTATTAAGATGAATTATGATCATTTCCATACAGCTGGGTGGCAGTTGTGGGAGTTTACATTATCAAAGCAAAACTCAGACTAACTCAGCCAATTTAGATGTCAATAAAACATTTGTTACTTATTTTCCGTTTTATCATTGGTTGTAATTTATACTTAGAATTGAAAATGTTAACATGTGTGACTGAGTTTGTTTTAATTAAGTGTATAATTAGGCTAATGAACCTTGTAAAAATGTAGTGGTGCAATCCTTAATATAATGTAAGCAGTTAAATTTCTAATTATGCAGCCAAAATCATGTACATAGATGCAGCATTTCAATGACTTGCTTTCTGTGATGGTTCCCCCGGCCCCCTAAGAGACATTGTTCAAAAACTGTGCGGAAAGGATTGAAGGAAATACGTGATTGCATGTTTTAGGAAAATCATTCGAAAGTGAGCTGGTACTCACTGGACCTAAACCCCGCCCCCCGCGCCCCGCCCCGTCTGTCTCTCTGTCTCTGCCTCTGTCTCTCTCAGTCTCCATCTCCCTCCCAGTCTCTCTTCCCCTCCCTCTCTCTCCCTCTCAGCCTCTCTCTCCCTCTCCTTCTCCCTCTTGCTCTAAAATTTGAAAAGGCTACAGAAAACAGTGGCGAGAAGGTTTGAGGGATGTTTCAGTTCAGCCAGGAAAAAAATCTATATGCTTGAAAGGCCCCTGAGTCCAGCAGGATTTGCATTGAATCTGCAGGGAGGTGGACAGGTCCTGCTTCCTGCGCAGCACATGAGCCCTGCGGTCCTTTCTTGGTGGCTCTTCTGACCTTGTTAATGCACAGCCATCTGGGTGGTTCTGATTCTGGAGTGATCCGCAGCTCCCCTGGCCCCCTCCCTCCCTCTTTGTTTTTTGAGCAGTGCTTTCTTCTCCCCAGGAAACACTGTTGCCCCCACAGGGAATTTAAGGAGTAGCTGCTAGAGGGGCGTTTCTCTGTGGTGGTGTGTTGATGTCCACAGGTCTCAAGGTCTCCAGCGACTCTGATGGGAGCGTTTTGGGCCACCACACCGCAGTCTCTCGATGCTTAATTACTGTAGAACAAACTCTAGCTGCTGTATTGGGTTCGCAAAATATATCCCTATGATTTGCTTTCGATGGTTTTGTTTGAGAAAGCTTTGCATTGCAAGTGGCAAGGTGGGAAGAATATCTGCTTGCATTCACACATCCTCCAGGAAGCGGACAGCGTCTGTTACTGCTGCTGCCTGTTGATTTCCCTTCGGAGGGCCCTTTCATTCTCAGTCAAGCTCTTATCAGCTGAGTTTTCTTGTGAGATTTTTTTTTTAATCATTCATTCTCATTCTTTTTGTAATCATTTTAACCTAGTGGAGTAAATGAGATAATTTTGCAGATTGTACCACTTTGCTCTTAAATTAATTCATTCTTTTTGAGAGAGTGATTCTAATAGTGTGGTCAAGTGCTTAGAAATCAGCAGGATACTAACTTTGCCCTAATTCAGGCTGTCCTGATTCCTGATCACTGGGGTGACACCCCCGCCACCCCGGCGCCCCACCCTGCCCCGGCCTGCAGCCCCCAGTAAGAGGGTTCTGTTGTGTCTGTTAGGATCCCAGCACAAGCCGCACAGCCTTGATTGATACCCTTCCCTTCCATTTCCTGCAAGTGTGATGGTGTCTTTATGATCTGTAAAATTGTTACTGTATGTCAGGATTACTGGTGCGTTCCGACAACTTCTTCAGAGAGACAGTCATTCTTACTTTGGAATATGGTTCTAGAATGACTACTGGGAAGAATAATCGTTACCTAGACGAATGTAAATCTTTTGAGCTGTTTATCCAAAAAATGATGACACTTGTAAAAGTAGATTTCTAAATCATACTGCATTCATTCATTCATTCATTCATTTACTCATTTACTCATTCACTCACATAGAGAGGAGGTCTGCTCTCAGACTGCTGGACTCAGGTGATTCTCCTGCCTCAGCCTTTCTAGTAGCTGGGACTGCAGGTGGCCATTCTACACACCTGGCCATTCTACACTACTATTTTAAACTGCTAAATACAAAAAAAAAAATCTTTTGGAAATAAACTGACAAATTTATGCAGATTACCAGTACTAGATAAAGTGCTAAGTAAATTTCATTAACTACAGCCAAGAAATATTTCTGTAGAAATTTTCTGTGAGCTACTTTAAATTATACAAAATATTTAAAATATATACAAACATACAAATTACTGATCATTTTAGATTGCTAAAGTGTTGTAACCATATTGAGAAATCGTGTATGCTTTGTCCAATTAAAAACTGATTAATTAATTAAAATCTGTCTCCATAAGGCCTTTTTTCTTTCTCCTTCTTCTTCCTCTTCCTCCTCTTCCTTCTCCTCTTCCTCTTCTTCCTTTTCTTTCTTCTTTCTTCCTCTTCCTCTTCTTCCTCTTCTTTCTTCTTCCTCTTCCTCCTCCTCTTCCTCTTCTTCCTCTTCCTCCTCCTCTTCCTCTTCTTCTTCCTCCTCTTCCTCTTCTTCTTCTTCTATGCAGGCCATTCACATTGAGCTATGTTTTTATTTTGAGGCAGGATCTAACTGCTGTGTTCTGTAGGCTGGGCTCAAAAGTGTGATCCTCCTGCCTCAGCCTCTCAGACTGCTGGGGATTACTGGCATGAGCCACGCTACCCTACAGCAGGGCAATACTTTTATTGCAGAGGCTTAATTTGCACACTTTAAAGAGGTGTTCTTGGTGTAGGGAGGTGGCTTTTAGCAATAGGGGTTCCACCCATGTGTGCTCAGGTTGTGAGTACCACAGTGATGGAGACGTCTTTGCCTTCGAGCTCTTCTGTACATGGCTGTTTTGCAGGTCAAGTGGCCAGGTCACTTCTGATTCTAGTGGTATCAGTGAGTGCGACTTGTTTTGATTTTCCATGTAAACCTTTCTCATTTGCCAGCATCATAGATGTATGTTTAATAATTTGATTCCCCTGACAAAACACTGTTCAGCTACAGATAGAAATAAACTTAAACAGTAGGGACTCCTAGGGAGATAGATGGTGACATGATGACATTTTAGTTTAATTAATCTCTTCCTTACAAATATAGACTGAGACAGTCAAGTTTCTCATGCAGCTAAATCAGTGTAGTTTATTCTTACTTTTGAATTGAGATAATTTTTGCACTTATAATTGCCATTTGTGGTGGTAAATAAAATCCACAGTCTCTTTTTTATCAGTCACTAATATTTTTAGATGCCAGCACTAATAGATGGCCATGCTCAACTAGCAAAATTGCAAAAGACAATTTAAATATCATCTCTACTTGTTTTTCTTGCAATTTGGTGGTCTTAGCCCTAGTAGAAGGCCTCTTTGTAATATATGATAACAAACATTAAAATGCACTTAATTTTTAAATAAATATTCACAAAAGAAACAAGGGTGGGCTGCAAACTAATAAGTGAAACAGGGCTTTTGCTTCAATTCAGTTCATTGGTATCTTTATATAAATGATATCTTCAGTGAAAAAAATCTCTGAATCTAAATTCTACTCACTTGTATTCTGTGTTTCAAAGAGCTTTTTAGAAATATGAGACTTTCTTTGCTTTAGCCAAACTCAATCGTCTGTTTGTTCAGTTGTCATTTATCAGCCCTCACTGCTAGCTAAGTACTTGAGTGCGTATTATAGAATCTCATTTTCATCTTCCAGGAGTTTACAGTGCAGTCGTGGAGATACAGCCCGTATATAATAGGAGAATAAGATAAATGTTGTAGAACACATGTAACAATTACTGCCAAAATTTAAAATAGGGAACTCTCTACTTGGGTAAATTTTGACTGGAAAGCATACACAGGATACTGCAAGTTGTGATTCTGTTGGAAATATTGTTTTGGTCTCTTAACTAGGATTGTGAAAGAAAATGCAAGTGTTGGATGTGTCAAAAATAATTTCACCTAAAGTTTGGAATGTAATCATGAGACAACATGTATGCCAAACCACCCAGTAAATTATAGCAATCAGAACTAAGAGAAGGCTCTTACTGCTTCTGCCTCTCAAAAATTTGTACTATTTGCCTCCAGGACGAATAGAATTCCCTGTCAACGAAGAAGTTAGTGTTCTGGAGCGAGTACAGTAGTGGTTTTTACCTTCTCCCTCCAAATGAGTCTCTAAGAAGTCCCGTCACACCTTTCTTCTATCGGAGGTCTGAGCACACGTAGGAAGAGACAGACGGTGGCTGGTGTTATCTGAGCGCCTCACTGACTTGGTCTCATTTCCTTCAAATGGAAATACTGGCAACACATTATTTGCCTTACTTGGAGACCTGACAAGTTTTGAAATTCAGAATATAGGGTCCTGTTAAATTCAGATGCCGAGCACAGAGATGCCTCCGTTTCTGAAGTCTTTCTTATTATTCTTCTCTGTCTTACAAGGCAGTGAGGTTAGTCGTTGCTTGCTACCTCTACATGAACGGGAAGGCAGGGGCTTGCCATCAGCAGTGTCCGGCTGGCCTAACACAGGAAACTGCAAAGCCTTCTGCAAGTGCACGCTCGTCTGCGCCCCAGCAGTGCCTGCTGACATCAAGCCAGCTCTTTGCAGGGTTTGTAGGTGTAGAGAGTGATGTGTACTTTGTTTCCGAGATGGGACGCTGATCAACCAGAAAATAATGACTTATATTTATTGAAGGGGTCCGCTTCTACACATCATTTTGGCTGTTACGATGTTGCTGTTATTTTAAACTATATTAATAGTGATTTAACACACCCTTTGCTAAGGGACTCTGTGTAAATACAATACCAGCCTGAAAGCAGTAGGGCTTGGTGCTCGGTGGCAGTATTACATGTATGATCATGTGCATTCTTGGTGTTCCAGAACCCTGGGGTTATTAGTAAAACGCTTGGAGAAAGGTGGTAAAGCAGAACACGAAAACCTTTTTCACGAGAATGACTGCATTGTCAGGATTAATGATGGTGACCTTCGGAATAGAAGATTTGAACAGTAAGTGTGTGTATCTGGCGTGGTGCCAGCCTGCCCGCCTGCCCAGGTGCCCCTGACCTGTCTCTAATCTCTGTGTGCTGGAGAGAAGTGTTTTCTGCCACTCTCTGGCTTTTAAAATTTTAATCCAACTCAAGGTAATTATTCCCATTAGCCTGTTTTTCAGAATGCTGTCTGATTAGGGGAGCCCTTTGTAAAGTAAGATGGGCTCAGTTTAGGCTGCAGCTACCTCACCTTTTAGAGAATCCCCCAGTGTGTTCATTTATAGTTTACTTCAGCTCACATTTCCAAGGTGGTTGCATGTGTCTCCGTATAAATAAACAGAAAGCTCCTTTGAGCCATGATATTGTCTTCACTAAGATTTTCTTTATCCTGACTCAAGTCCTTACTCAATTAAAAAGAAAAGAAGATCA
>PVJO010000188.1:19322-292959 GCA_004026905.1 Hystrix cristata
GTTCTATAGTTTTCTAAGTATATTTATAAAGATATTTACTTCTTTGAAAACTCAAATGATCCATTTGTAAGTGACAATTACAGTTCTAGCAAACTGTATTGGAGAGTATCGTAGAGTGCAGGCTGCAATTTGATTTATATTAACGTTAAGATTAGAATATTTCTGCTGTACTTGAAACTGTTGTTTTAGTTGAGAGCACAGCATTTTATCCATAGGGGTAGACAGTTTTGCCATTTTTATTTAGGGAATGAGAATTTTATATTTGGAGAAGTCACTCTGTGTATATCAGAGCTTGCAAACTTGATTAATAAATGGGTTATCAGAATTTTGCTTTTCAGTTTCAACAGTCTGTCAGTTCTTATTGCTTAATTAGTGTACTTAATTAAGCTCATAATATCTTCTAGTCTGCCAGTCTTAATTTGCTAATCTTCCTTTCTTTCTCAAACCCAGAGCACAACATATGTTTCGCCAAGCCATGCGTACACCCATCATTTGGTTCCATGTGGTTCCTGCGGCAAATAAAGAGCAGTATGAACAACTGTCCCAGAGTGAGAAGAGCAACTACTACTCAAGCCGCTTCAGCCCCGACAGCCAGTATGATAACAGGAGTGTGAACAGTGCTGGGCCTCATGCGCTGCCCAGAGCGCCCAGACCGAACCCCCCAGCCGAGCAGCTTGATGCTCACCCCAGACTACCTCACAGCATGCACCCCTCTGCAAAACCACCATCAGCCCCCACCCCTCACAGTGTGTTTAGCACGAGTGCAAGCAGCGGTTATAACACCAAAAAAGTGGGCAAGAGGCTCAATATCCAGCTTAAGAAAGGTATGACCTGGCTTGTTTTGGCCTGATGAAATTGCTTCGAAAAGTCAACCAGCTAGCCAAAAGTACCTTGACTTTTTTGATTGGTGGCTTTTTGTTGGGCAGGTGCTCTACCACTGAGATACACCTCCAGTCCAGCACCTTGAGTTTTTAAACTCAGTATTATGTACCAAAAAACTGATGTAAAGACATTTAAAAAAAATGCATTTTTTAAAAAAGAGACTTGGTTTTAACATACTTAAAAATTGTATTTTTATGCTTTTCAAATTCATTTTTCTATATAGAAGTTGTAAAAGTTCAAAGAATTAGATTTTACGATGTAAGTTTATGATAAGGTAGCAGTCTCTCTTACTACTGTAGCAATTGTGTGTGTGTTACTGAGGATTGTACCCAGAGGCATTCTACTGAGCTACACCCCCAGTTCCTTTTTCAAGTATTGTTTTGAGACAAGGTGTCACTACGTTGCCCAGGTTGGGATCAAACTTGTGATCCTCTAGCCTCAGCCTTTCAGGTAGCTGGGATAAAAAGTATGGGCTTCAGCAACCCGCAGGGAAATTTTCGATAATGAATGAAGATGCTTTCAGGCATTACTACCTGAACCAAAACAGCAGTGAGGGTTTGACTGCTTTGTTCAACCCTCTTGCTGTCTGGGCACCGCCCTCAAAGAGGACATGAGGGTTGAGCCCGGTGGCCCCGCGCAGCACGTTGACTACAGGGCTTACTGGCTGGCTCTGTGGGGCTGTCAGTGGTTCAGGGCAGTTGCTAAGCCAGGCTCTCTCTTTTTCTCTCTCACTTTTCTGAAAATACTGCATTACTCCTCTCCTGTGGGGTAACTTGAGAAGGGGTGAGTGTGGCAAAGTCTTCATGCACTGCACGGTTAGCACGTTATGTAGACGTCCCCTTCCCAACAGGGCGCTCTGTGTGTACAGGGACTGTGCTTTCCCAGCCGCCTGTCTCCACAGCACGGGGCCGACTGCTGGCCTTGCTGCCTTCCAGCCGGCCTTCACTCAAGCACTGAGATATACTGGGCTGTCCATCACTCATTACGCTGAGCATTTTGAAGCATTTTAAAATCATATCTTTTGAAATAATGTCACTATAAAAATATTTTTCTGAGCTCAGCCAACTCCTAGGATTGGGTGGAAATTAATGTACAGGGTAATTTCCTCCCATTCCATAGCTGTTGGCTGCAGACTGGTACCAAACTGTCTCTACATTCTGACATTCATACTGTTCTTCTTCCCACTTGGGGTAGTGTTTACAAGGCTGTAAACTCTGCAGCTGCTGTTTCCTTTCTAAATCATATTCTTGCATTGAACTCCGTGTGAACCACAGGTTACTGGTTTCTTTCCTGGTTACTGGTTTCGACCCTCCAGATCCTCGCTTGACAGAGGCAGGAGTTGGCAGCTGCCTACGCCCCTCGCAGACACGAGGCCTTCTGCAGAGACCTCCCCAGCTCGGGGCCCAGAAGGGAGAAGCAGCCCATTCTCTCTTCTTCCTTGATCACTGCTCAAACTGCAGATCCTAGTTGCTAGCCAGAAACACATCCCGAACCACAAGTAGAGTTCTATACGAAAAATAAAGTTCTGTCCTGAGTCTATCAACAAAGGCACAGTGTTCTTCTTGGCCACGATGGTATCACTTCACCATACTGCTTCCCTGTTGCACTAATAGAGGAATATGCGTTCAGCGAATTACAGTCCTGCACAATTATAGGTCTAGCTGATGGTGATACACTGTGAACTTTTTGAATGAGGTGAAATTTTATTTGCCATTAAAGGAGTGTTTTTTTTTTAAATATAGGAATTAATAGTTTTAATAGCATTTAGGACTGTACGGTTGCATTTCCACAAGGTAATTTAGAAAGGCTAAGTTTAGTCAATATAAGAAAAGTGGAAATGCTGGTTTTAAGTATTTTCCTGACCGTAAGCAGTTGAATTTTGACGCCCATAGATCTATCTTGATAGTAATTGAGTAGCTGTGAGAATATATAAAACCTAAAACACTTTCAGCACAGGCCTACAAATGATATTTAAAAATATTTTATACAAACATAAGTTACAGTTAAGTACAAATGAGTGGGAGGAGTAATGCTGATTGTCTTTGATTAGATTTAATAATCATTGTATGAGTATTGAACAGGATTTCACTGTAGTTAACAGTTATATATATATATATATATTTTACCAATTATTAGTACAGTTAAGATTTTTAATAAAATATATTGAAAACATGCTATATGTCACTGGTAATCTTAAAATCCAGTTCATAGTGAACGAATGTGCTTTGAGTGACACAATTACTTAAAGACTGAGACCAACTCTGAGTACTAAAAAGAGAAGCCTTCAGAATGATGACTCTCTGGCCTAATTTGGGACCTGTGTCATATAACATGACAAAGCAGACCAGCCCTAATGTACTTGCTTCCATAATTGAGATTTCTTAATATTTATTACTATTTTGGCGTTCTCAAATACCCTGCTCTTTTGGAGAAATTAACTTTTTAATAAAGTCGGAGGAGAAGGTCAGTGATCTGTTTCAGTCAGTGCAGAATGTTTTGTTGGCTTTGCTAAATGAAAACTGATATCTATTTATCTTTCTTTTAAAGGTCATTGCCTGAACTTTTAGCTTACAGATTTAGGGGTTATTGCTGATATTTTAATAGTATTGAGGTTCATATAACAGTCAGTCTTTGTAGTTCCTACAAATTAATATTGCAAAAGGAAGATAATTTAGAATTCTTTCTTAATAAATGTTATTGCAAGTCATTAGAGTTCCGTGAAAGCACAGAGACATACGGAATCGTCCCAGCAGAGCAATTAGGAAAATTTCATATAGACAATATGCCATTCAAGGCTTCAGCACAGAAGACTTAGAAATTAGCAGTCCAGGCACATTCAAGCGACTTCAGACTACAAGTAAATGGATGTTTTGTTTGAACTTGAGAATATATATGGTAGGTTTTGTTACAGCTGTAGTGGAGTGTTCATTTCTGCTTTGTGTTTCTTCTTGAACCCACATTTTTATTGCTTGTCTTTGTTTGTTCACTTATGCGTTATACCTTTTGTTGTAATTTTACCCTGAGGGCCGCATCCAATTAATACACTCTTTTCTAGAGTTTTCACCTTTATTCATCCCTTTATTCTTCCTGTAATGAGCAAGTATTTGCCCTTATATTATTTTAACTGAAATGGAACATGATATCCTAAGAAGTAAGGTTTTTAAAAAGCCGAGGTAGAAATTGCTCATTATTAGAAGTGTTATAAAAATTCTCTTGATTCATTAGAAATTTGTCTTTATCTCCACATTTATTCCTTGGCACGTTTTGGCTTATTGCGTGTTGGATCTAGTGACATATAACCCCCTTTTTACACTGTATTGAGCTTATAAGATTGCTTGTCAAGAAAGCTGCCAACGAACTGAGAATTGAAATTATAGAAATCAAGAGAGTAATTTATAAATGCCTCATTAATTCTGGTACTCTTAAGGATGGTAGGGAGACCTCAGATTGAGTAGCTATGTTCTGAGATGGATTCTTCATTGAGCAGTCTGCCTTTTTTGTTGTGTGGACATGTGAACACACACAGTAAGATTTAGGTTAAGAGAAGGGGATTGAACGAGAGAATAGGGTTTGAAATCTTTCTCCTCTCTCTGAACGTTTTCTTCTCCATCCTTCTGCCTCCGTCCCTCAAATCTGTTATTATGAACAGTATTTGATACTTGAGGCACCATGGGTTTAAACAGAAGTTTCGTTTTTCTTTTCTCATGTACAATAATTAAGCTGATTTAATACTCAGAAACTTAGGTTGACTTGAAAGCTTTCAGGAGGCACATTTGTACATTAACCTTTATCTGTTGGCTTCATGTTTGAAATGTCCATTTCTCCTTAGAATAGTGACTTTTGATAAACAACTGAAATGTCCCATGTTTTAATCAACTTTGAAAAATTTATTATATGCTGGGTGTGGTAGCAGATGCCTGTAATCCTGGCAATTGGGAGGTTGAGGCAGGAGGATCGCAGTGAGTTCAAAACCTGCTTGGACTACATAGTGATTTCAAGGCCAGCCTGAATTACATAGCTAGACCCTGTCTTTTAAAGAAAACAAACCAACAACAACTCAAAAAAAAAAAAAAGAGAAGTTTATTACAACTTTTAAAGTAGTAGAAGAAACACGGGCCATTGTGAAATTTACAGAATGTCAAATTGAGGCAGAAAATAATATTTATGTATGACAAATGTGTAAAATTCAAGATATTTTATTTACTTATGTTTTTTGCCACTATTTAGGTACGGAAGGCTTGGGATTCAGCATCACTTCCCGAGACGTGACCATTGGCGGCTCAGCTCCCATTTATGTGAAGAACATCCTACCCCGGGGAGCGGCCATCCAGGATGGTCGGCTGAAGGCCGGAGACAGACTGATGGAGGTGAGCGTCTCCATCTCCAGGATGCCACAGTTCCTGAAATGGTCTGCCTTCAGGGCTCAGGTTTTTAAACATGTTCAATAAAACAAGAAAGTAGGAGCTGGGGACTTAGCTCAGTGGTAGAGTGCTCACCTAGCAAGTACAAGGCCCTCAGTTCGATCCCTAGCCCCCTCCCCCCAAAACCAAAAAACCCCCAAGAAATTAAAGTATTTATTTAGCAAAAGTATACATCCCAAAATAATGTTTGTCTTCTATTTTGTTTTATCATGTTATCTGATGAGAAATTACCTTTTCATCTATGTTACTTATAACTTTAAGTTATGCAGACATTGGTTTATGACAATAGTTTTCTCATTATATAAGACCATGTCTTTAAGGTTATATTTCTAGTTGGCTTTATATTTCTGTTCGACAACATAGAATTGTTATTTTTTTTAATATAAATTATATTGGTACATTTTAGATACACATAATGATCATAGTCCTCATAGGGATTTTATACCTATATAGAAATGTTACTGACCTTGTTATCAGAACAAAAACAAATGAAGTCAGTCAAAATAGTACGTCTTGAAGAAAGGAGCAAGAAAAGTTTCAAATGACAGCATGGAGAACACATTGAGACCCCGAAAATGTCAGGACAAAGAAAAAGTGTTTTTGAAAATTTCCTTTCTGTACATCGTGATTTTCAGTTTTTTGGTTTTGGAGCTGTCTTAGAGCTATACGTGCACGCACACATGTGTGTGGGGTGTATGAGCGCGTGCGCATGTACTTTCTGTTTGTGGGAAGATTTGTATATATAGGGAAACTAAAAAGGAGAGACATTGGGAGAAAGAGTAATTCATTAGGTATTTTTATTCATGTTTTCTTCGTCTGCTTTCTCTCTCCCTTCCTTCCTCTTTCTTCTCCCTCTCTCTGTCTCTCTCTGACACTCTCCGTCTCTCTCTCTGTCTCTCTCCCTCTATGTCTCTGTGTCTCTCCCTCTCTTTCTTCCTCTCTTTCTCCCTCTCTTTCTATCTGTGTCTCTCTCCCTCTCTTTGTCTCTGTCTGTCTGTCTGTATGTCTGTCTCTCTCTCTCTCTCCCTCTCCTTCCCTCCCTCAGTCCCTTCCTTTCCCTCAGTCATGGCACACTGTGACTGGAACCCAGGGCCTCGCTCACGCTAGGCAAGTGCTCTGTCACCAAACTCCCAACCTCTTACTACCAAAAACAACCCAAAAACAAGATAAACAAACAATAAAACCTCATTTTGAAGCCAGTAAGTTTGGTGTTCACTTGCTATTTTAGGTGTATTTGTTTCCTGTGAATGCCCTGGCGGTTGTAGCTTTTGGTTTATTGATGAACACTCAGAGTGATTACTTGCTAGCTGACTTCTAGATAGCTGGTCTGAGTTTTTCTGTGGGTTGTTGAGTCCCAGCTTAGTGGTTTCCAGCTCATGACAGAATTGAGGCTGAAAGGAGTTATGTCGCATGGCAGCTATGGTCAGTTCTACACTGAGTGTCTTTTCTTCTGCTGTCTGTTTGCGCAGGGTTGCAGCTGAAAACTTGTTCTGTGTTTTAGGTAAATGGAGTAGACTTGGCAGGCAAATCCCAAGAGGAAGTGGTCTCCCTGTTGAGAAGCACCAAGATGGAGGGGACCGTGAGCCTTCTGGTCTTTCGCCAGGAAGACGCCTTTCACCCAAGGGAACTGGTGTGTAAATATAGAGACATGAAAGATTTCTGTTGCACATGAACCAGGGATCTGGGTTAGCTCCATGCCAAGTGCTTATGGAGATAGTTTTCAAGGAGTTTCTAAATTTTATATTTTTTCAGCCCTAATTCAATGTAAGCGTTCTTGTCTGTGCTGCTGTCCGCTTTAGACATGGACACCCTGAATGATGAGATAGGAGTGTTTAAACAGCAGATCGTAGGGATGTTTTCTAGGGTGTAAAATGCTTATAACTGTGCGCTCAGAGGTGCTCACCGAGTGCAAGACGTCAGTTTCCTGACTGTCACTCTGCAGGCTGTCATTGAAGGCGTGCCATCTTTCCTTCTCTTACAGCACATTTTCATGTTTTCTTAGTGGCTGTGGCTAAGCCAAATAAAGATGCTTGCTTACTGTTGTATGAAAAGGAGCACCTTTCAAAAAATCCTTCCTATTGAAAATAGACAGACCCAGGTGGCAAGAAGCCCATGGCTGTTAATCCCCAGGATAGGTAATATTGTTTGGAATAACTTAAATGAAAACAAAGATCATTTGTTTGCAACGTATCTACTTTGCTTTCTCTAAGTCTGTTAGATAGGAGCATTTGTATGACATTGGTGTGAATGAACGTGTATATTAAATTTATGTAGTTCTGATTGTTTTCCTGCAGTAAGTGGGAAGTTTCATTTATCTATAAAAGTGACATAATTGGAGTAATCACCTTCATCTTTTGATGTGGTTAGAAAATTGAGTTGCTTCAAATAAAAATGGTACTTCATATATTTCAAAACAGATTTGACTTGAAATGTTAGAGCACTTGATATCTCTTTCAGCTAGCTTTATCTTTCTCCAGGCAAAAATTAATCTGTATAAACCAGAGTGGCAAGGTCTTAGGGGTGCAGTTCCCAAGTTAGTCATATAAACTAAAGTCCCTTAGGTGATAATCACAATTATAGATCTGTCATATTGATATTTTTCTTTTTTCTAAATATAATGTTTTATCTACATAAATTAGATATACTTATGTAAATATTTAGTTAAAACTGAGGATTTAAAACTAAAGATAAATTTTAGTCTGAAATATCCCATCCCTTAGTTACACACAGATCTAAAGCGGTGTCCTTTCGTGGAAAAATTGCAGACTGTGACAGGGTTGAAAAGTGAACACTTGTGTTTAGGTTTGATTTTGAATACATTATGAAAACTTCTTTATATTTAAAAAAATGTTTAATGCATTATTTCTTAATTTAAATTCAGTTTTCCATTTCCCCCCACTGTCATCCAATTTTGTGCTTAAAATGCCACCTGATCCTAAATCTGGAGATGTCTCTATTAAATTGTAAATGAGCACTTCCCAAAACAACAGCTAAGTTTTCCCTGATTTGATGAGGGTCTAATTCTTTCTGGGTGCCTGGGAGCCTGGCGCAGTGAGACTGCCAGAGCGCACACTGCTCTTCAGCGGCTGCCTGAGTGCTGCCAGCACGCAGCCCGCTCGAGGTTACTCAGGTTCTTCTGCTCCAATTTTGATCTTCCCGGCTTCTGTCTCCCCGTCTGCTGCCTCCTTTCCTTTTTTTTCTTCTCTTCCTTTTTCTTGGTTATTTAATTTATTGCTCGTGAGCTTTTTGTTAAGGAGTGAGCCAGTAGGCCATCAGTCTATTATGCAAGTTGCAGATGCTTTTCAAGATTTAAAAGACTGAAATTCTGAAAACTCAAAGGGGGCATTTAAAAGTTATCTTCAAATCCACTTCGTATAACTCTTTTCCTGTTTGGGGTGTCTGTGTTTCAGTTCTGTGGGTCTTAATCTAAATACTTTTTATTAATCTGTGCCTTTTTAAAAAACAATTTAACCTGCATACCAACCTTACGAGTACTCGTGTGCTATGGGAAACACATTTACTCCTTGTATAATATCTTAAAGTCGAAAACCTGCGGTGCAGACTGTGGGCCAGACTGGTTATTATCTGTCTAGCTGTCAAATGATTGTATACCTCCAAACTTAGGTTTGCTGGGGGAAGGTGAAAAACAAAATCAGAAACAGCGCCATGATTAGGAAAGCAGTTTGGTGAGATTTGTTTTCCTATAAACAAGTTCCTGATGTACTGTGAATGAGCAGATGCTATTATATATCTTGAAAAACTTCTGGAAAGCCGTACATGACTACCACACACAGCAGAGGACATTTGGAAGACAGGGTTACGCATCAGCCCTCAGAAGGCACCTCCATCTACTTTGTGGGTTTTGAGAACCAACAAAATTTCCTTTAAAACAAAACGTTGTGTCCCTGTGTGTTGTAGATGGCTCTGGTCAGTCTGTATTCATGTTTTTCTTCAATTCTTCTAGAATGCTGAGCCAAGCCAGATGCAGATTCCCAAAGAAACGGTAAGAGTTTTGTCTTTTGCAGGATGCGGAGTTGTTGGAAAGATAAATGGAACTAACTTCTTACTAATTAAATATGAAGTTACTTGTCCTGCCTTTTCCCCAAAGTGGTCTTATTTTTATAAAGACTTATAATTACTACCCCAAATGGGAGTATATTTTATTATTTTTGGTCAGACATGCATGACAGAGACACATTAGAGTAACTCACTATTAACGTGTGTAGTACGAGGGCCCTAAACATGACAAGTCCAGTATTCTGACAACTATGCAGCGTATTGCAGGAGTCGTCAAGTGTTGTACGTTGCTGTAAAATGGGAAAAAATGGATTAAAAAAAAAAAAAACCCGAATCAAGCCCAGAAACAAGCAGGGGCAAAGTGAGTACAATAATACAAGATTACAAGCAGAGAAATTAAAGTGACGTGCTGGTAGTTAAGCCAAACGCAGCTGTCCTCAGGACTAGAAGAGGGATGATTTTCCTCAATACAAGTTAAGTTCCCTTGGTGAGGTTATCCGGCAGACATAGTGGGTTCTGTTTGGAAGAGGAACTGTCCGTGCTGGCAGGCAGTATAAGGCAGGGAGAGCAGTGTGAGTTGCCAACGGTCTCTCTGAAGACTCCTTGGGGAGCAGAGAGAGGGCGTCTAGTATTGACACTTAAGATCATCTGGGAGAAATTCTAACGCTCGAGATCTTTTGTACATCAAACAACATAGCATAAAAATTTACTGTTCTCCAACTGTTCTAAATAGAAGGAAAATTTAACGAAGCCATATCCACAGTGGGTAACATTAGTACATGTCTTTTCCAAAAATTGTCAAGTAAACCAAAGAAAGTGAAAATAGAAGGTATTTATGTAGCATAATTAGCAGGTTTCATTTTTGTATAGATCACGAACTATTAAACAGAATGTTATTTTCAAATATTCCATCATTCTAAAACTGGATGGTGAGTCAGTCTTCAAAGGAAACTCGGTAAACAACCTTGAGAATGTTATACCTTAACAACTATGAGTTACAAAACATCATAGCCTTGAAGTTTCATTTGTAAGATAATTAAGTCAGTAATATCTAACCAAAATACAATGGTATTTGTGTATTGGGGAGGATGTAGGTTAGGAGGTGAGAGAAAGAAAATGGAATACAAGAGCAATTTATATTTACAAAGGCAATTATAGTAGCAAAGTATAATGCAAAGCTACAATACTTAAACCATTATGGTATTGCTACAGGAACAGAAAAGTAGATGGTTTAAAACAAATCAGGGCATGTTATATATATATGTGTGTGCATGAATGTTACAGATGGTGTTTTAAATTAGTGGTATAACATGGTTTACTTAGTGTCTAAAACAATTCATCTATTTGTTTTTTCCCCCAATGCTGGGGATCGAACTCAGGGCCTTGTGCTTGCTAGGCAAGTGCTCTACCACTGAGCTAAATCCTCAGCCCCTCATCGTTTACTTTTAAAATTTATTTATTCATGTGTTTGTTTATTCATTTATTTATTTTGGGGTGATGGGAATGATAAGCACACAGTCTACCACTCTGCTATACCGTGCTACCCAGTGTTCACTTGAGAAAGTTAGATTTCTTTCTCTCACTACACAGCGGTACCTCGGTTCATGAGTTTAATTCTTTCTGTGACTCTGGTCCCAAACCCATTTGGACAAGAACCCAGTCACATTCAAAATGGTTAGGTTCCTGTCAGCCTACAGAAGGACTAAAGATCTTGAAAGAGATTCTATGACAATTTCCTTTTCTTGGGGGGGGGGTGTGCCAGGTAGTCAAACTCAGGGCCTTGTGCTTGTAGGCAGGCGCTTTACCACTGAGCTGAATCGCCAACCCCGATATGACAATTCCTGTGTTCACTTTTGGTAATAAATACCTGTCAGCATGAGGAAGCCGAAGTGTTATGAGAGCAGATGGGCCGAGTTCATACGCTCACACAGAGACGCTGACTGATGGTCCTTCCACGTAACGTGTTTTAGTTTATGATAGTGCAGAAGCGCACACATACCAACTGTTCTGTTCTTCACTTGCGGCGCAGGCAGGCGATGACCAGCACTTTATTCGTAATAGATGTTGTAGCAGACGAGTCTGCCCCAATGTAGGCTCATGTAAGTGTCTTGAACACACTTTGGTTAGGCCAGCATGTGCGCTACGGTTTTTGGTATGTTAGTTGAACTAAATGCACTTTTGACTCACCATATTTTCATCTTACAATGAGTTTATCAGGATGTAAGACTATTCTGAAACAAAGGACATGTATTTTTTATATATTAAAACTTTGAAAAATACAGCTTTAGCTATACCCTGAAACAGTGGAAAGATAAGTACTGAGGGAGGAAGTATTTTCAGTGCAGTTCTTGGATGAAATGCCATTTCGTTTTGGTTTAGGATCTTAACTAACGGAACTTTTTGGGAAACAGCATGACTTCACATATCAGCTACATCTTTTAATGTCTAAAACTCTCTGTGTTGGGAAATATTGATAAGAGTAAAGATTGGCATGTTCTTTCTAAACATGTAGTCACTCATGTTGAGGAAACTGGTGCTTTGCTATGCACTTTTCAGAGGGTTAAATACAGCATTTTGTTAGAGATACAAAGGCCACTACAGTCTGTAGTGTGCTGAATTCTACATGGAATTTTTTTCCTAATAGTTTACCTTTTTTTTTTTTTTTCTTTTTTCTTTTCCCTTGGAAGTACTGGGGCTTGAACCCAGGGCCTTTGCTCTGAGCTACATCTGCAGCCCTTCTTAGATTTTATTTTGAGACAGCATCTTACTAAATTGCCTTGGCTGGGCTTAAAGGTGGGATCTTCCTGCCTCAGCCTCCCAGAATGTGGGTTTTACAGGCATGCACTACCACTCCCAAGTTCTCTCTGCCTTTTGACAGCAAGAGTCTGTTTCAGGCATTTTAAATGTTGTCAATTTTGACGCACAGTGTAACGCAAGAAAATCTCCGTAACAGGCTTTTGCTGTTCCAGTTGGGGTCTCATAGTGATTTTTTTTGTTTGTTTGTTTTGTTTTAGGCTCTAAGTCTGTGAAATCCTAGACTATCTTTTTTTCTGAACCCTGCACGAGAAGGGAGGTGATGTATGAAATAATTTGATCAGAGATTTGAGTCTGGTCTCCAGTGTCCATCGTGGACTCCCTCAGGGCTGATTTTGGAACAAGGCGCAGTGCCAGCCCTGTAAACTGCAGCCGGGTCCTGAGAGGGGTCTGGAGGAGGGATCTTCTGTTCTGTTCTGAAGGAGGTAGAATGCTAGTCAGGCGCTGTGCTCAGGCTTTTCCTGTTTAACATTCCTTGTGAAATCCCTGTCCGGTCCGCAGCTGACATGTATTCATCTGTTATTGTGTTAAGCTCTTTCTGGGAATTATTTATTCTTTCCAGTATCAGTGACTTTGTTGGTAATGCTAGCCTATTTAAAGCATAGCAAAAAAAAAAAAAAAAAAAATTAGATTTAGTGTGCTGCAAATCTCGGCGCCAGGGAGGAACTCAGGTTGTCTCACCCCACAGTCAGCAGAGTTGAATTTGTCACTTCTTGACGTTGGCTGTTGAGTTTTTGTGGAACAGTTTGATATGTGGGGTTAAAACAAAAAAGGAAAGGAGGCAAATATATATATTTATACTTTAAGGTACTTCAGTATGAGTTTCATGCTGGTTGTTGACAAACTATGTTTGAATTTTACTTGATTAAATAGATGGAAAAGCACTCCATGCTCCTCCAGCATCTTCTTGGTCAATATGGTGAGAAGAGACCCCTCCCATCTTTTGCATTAGTCACAGGGGATGTATAGACTGCCGGGGTACATCCTCTCTGTCTGCCCTTCTGTGTTCTGCTCCTCAGTCACTTCTGTCCCACCTCGGCTTGTCCGTGTGGAAAAGCAGCTTTGAGGTCCTGTTCCCAGGCTCTCCTGTGCGTGCCCATGCCAGAAATGAAGTTCTGCCTCCCTCCGATGTATCATCTTATTTGTCTCTGTTGTCTGTATTTGTAGATCTTGTTAGCATACAAATTCTCTGATAGTGTTTAAACTTCTGAGCAGTTGTGAGCGCTGTGAGAACAGGTATATCCTAAAATGCCTCGCTCCTGGCCTGGCCGAGAATGAGATCGTTGGTTGGTTGGTTGTGATGATTACCTACAGCTGGTTTAGAGAACCAAGGTCATTAAAAATAGACAAGCAGGGCCAGTGTGTAGTGGATCTTTTGAATCTCTAGAAGTCCGCTGCACATGTTCCAAATACATATAGTTCAAATTAATGAAATTAGAAGATTAAAATCGCTAAATTACCCGTTAAAAATTGTGCAAATCTTGAATTCTTTGGTTTATTTTTTTTTTGTTTGTTTTTTGTTTTTGTTTTTGAGATAGGGTCTTGTTATGTAGTTCATGCTGGCCTTGAACTTACTATGTAGATTAGGCTGGCCTTGAACTCTCAGCGATCTTCCTGCCTCAGGCTCCCAAGTGCTGGGATTATAGGCCTGCATCACCATGTCCAGCTTTTCATGTGCTGAATTCTTTAGCAAGGCCTACCTACACCTGGTGTGTGTTGTGGACAAACTCTCTTGCTTTTGTAATTCAGTTGGTTGGGGATTTATGGATGTCCAGGTAGGACTTGATATTACTAGAGTGTGTTAGGGTTCTCTAGAGGAAAAAAACCCAATTGTGTGTGTGTGTGCATGTGTGTGTGTGTGTGTGTGTGTGTGTGTGTGTGTGTGTGTAAAGTTATTACAAGGAATTGACTGTGCAGTAATGGAGGCCGGCAATCCACTTGTGCATGTGGCCCTGTCCTGAGGCCCCATAACCTGTTGGGAAGGACCATGTGAAATGTAACTACATGCTCAACAGGTTCAGAGCTGCTGGGTAAAAGTGGAGCTTTAGAACAGTGATGGGCCAAGTATGGCGGCACGTGTTTGTAATCCTAGCTCTCTGCAAGGCTGAGGCAGGAGGATGGCAAGTTTGAACCCAGCCTGGAGGACTCAGTGACTTAGTGACACCCTGTCCTAAAAAATAGAAAATATAAATAAGTAGATAGAAAGGACTGAAGATACATCTTAGTGGGAAGGCCCATAGGTTCAGTCCCTAGTACTGTAAAAACAAAAACAAAACAGATGATACCAGATTATAGAGATAAAATGTAACAGGGGCTTAAATTTCAAAAACTCGGAATGTGCCAGTCATAGTGGTGCACACCTATAATCGTAGTGCTGGGGAGGCTGAGGCAGGAGGATGGCTGCAAGTTCAAGGCCAGCCTGGGCTAATAAGTGAGTTTGAGGCCAGCCTGAATTACATAGCAAAACCTTGTCTCCCCCCCCCCAAAAAAAATATTCAAAATGCATTCAAAAAAAGCCTTCTCAGTCTTTCCCTACGGAAACTCCAGGGTTATTCTTGATAGGCTAATGGCAGAAAGGTTAGCTTCTAGTTGGAAGTGCAGTGAGCCCGCACAGTGTGCATGACCGTTAGCAAATGGGTAGAGTAGACCAGGTGTGGCTGCCACATGGATCCCACTGGAAGTGAACAGCCGAGCCAGACCCAGCAGAGAGGAGCCTAAGGGAGGAGTGGATTAGGGGCTGTTACCCCTGCCTCCCACTGCACAGGTTCTTTGGGGTACACCAGTCAGCAGACACTTCAGGCAGTGATGTGAATTCATCGTTTGCTCCAGCGCACACACACAGGTGTGCAAGCTCCCTAATCTCAGTTTTCCTTGAGGAGACTAAGATCATTGGTTCACCGCAGTAGTTTGGTTTTGAGCAACACGGGTTGCACTTGTCACAAAGAGTGGTATAAAATGTGCGCTGCTTATGATGCTTTCGATGTCAACGCAAGCTCGTTTTAAAACAGTCTTATTACAAAACTGAGATAGAACGGTCTTCTCATAATTTGGGGGGAATAG
This sequence comes from Hystrix cristata, assembly GCA_004026905.1. NCBI lineage: Eukaryota > Metazoa > Chordata > Mammalia > Rodentia > Hystricidae > Hystrix > Hystrix cristata. The sequence continues at coordinate 34,517 of PVJO010000188.1, forward strand.
TAATGTTATGTGTGATGAATCTTTGTGCCAGTTTTTAAGGAATTTATTTGAAATTGTTTACTCCTGCTGTAGAAAGATAACACTTTTAATGTTTGGGGTGTTTTCCCTTAGGAAATCTGTCTTCCTTATTTTTTATTGCTATACTTCTACAACATAGTAATAAAGTTGATATCTAATTACCTATGTATCATTACTTTGCTATTGAACTCTCTAAGTCAAAGGCTGTTTTAGATATATGAAGCCATTCTGGGTTAATTAGCAAGTGTCATTTCTTTTTTTTTTTTTTTTTCTGAAACCTCAGAGCCATAGTGGACTCTTTACTCATGTGCCCCGTTACTAATACTGTATTTTACCACATTCGTTAGATAGTTTTCTTCCCTCTTTCTCTTCCACTCCTTTTTTCCTCCCTCTTCCCTGTATGGTTTTCTCTGAATTGGGAACACTTTAGTGTATGTCGCTTACATACAAATGTAAAATTCAGCAGTATTACAACTACCAGTTATACAAATGACGGCACAAATGAATGTAGGGATTAATGGATAAATAATACACAGGAGTAGAATTCAGGTCTAGTTACTAGTTCAGGATCATGAATAGCATTTAGCCGCTGTGTATCTTTAGTCTCTTTTAATCTAGAACATCTTTCTTCGTCCTTCCCTCCCTCCCTTCGTTCCTTCCTTCCTTCATCTCTTTCTTTTTTTGGTTTTTTGAGATAGAGTGTCACTATACAGTTCAGGTTGCCCTTGAACTCACTATGTAGCCCAAGCTGGCCTTGAACTCATGGTGATCCTCCTGCCTCAGCCTCCCAAGTGCTGGGATTATAGGCATGAGCCACCAAGCCCAGATAATTTTTCATTTTTAAAAGTAAATTACTTTGAACTAATTTTTAATTTATAAAGAGAGAATTGCATTGAGAATTAACTCAATTTGGATTTGTATGATGTTTCTTTGATTGGATAAATATTTTTAGGGTTAAACATTAATAGCTATAAATTATTTTTACATCCGTATTATCAAGTGAAAATTTCAAAAATCTTTAAAAAATTATTTGGCGTATACTATTTGAATAGGGGGGAAAAACCCAATAAAGTTGGATGTGACATTTTGACTTGATAAGGCTGTTCATCTTAAAACACCAGCACTGCTAGCATGTATAAATGTCCCTGTCACATGAGAGATGGATTAAAACAGAACTTATGGGAACAGGAAACATGATCAGAGCATTAATTTTTCCAAAAGAAAAAGAAGTTTGTTTTTAAAATCCCCTTAATTAAAATTATAAGAATTTGTTATTTGTTTGTGATACCTGCACATTGTTTAATTTCTAGATGTTGAGTAAGTGTATTCTCTTTTTAGCTTGTATGAAAATTCCTGTTAGATGTGAGAACGTTACGGCCTGCCGTGGCGCATGTGTGTTCCGCTGGTCATCATAGTGCACTCAGCCTGCCTCCTCCATCAGCCCAGCTTGGCCGTGTCTGCCTGTACACCCTCTGCCATCCCCTGCCCCGTAGTGTGTGTGTGTGTGTGTGTGCGCGCGCGCGCGTCTTCCCATGATCATTAAAGTAATGGTACACTGTGGGTTTTTTATATTATAAAAGCAATATACATTGACTCTAGAAAATGCAATCAACCACAGAAACAAATTAACATCACCTGCAGTTCTATGGCTCCAGCATCTTCATTTTGGTGTATTTTTTCCATAATATTCTTCTTTACCTAATACTAATATATGTATGATGTCCCGGATACTTGTCCTGTAGCTAATAAATGTCCCAGACACAACTAACAAGTGACATAAATCCTTATGAAGCTTCTACTGACATAGGAAGACAAATATTAAATAATTTATAAAAATAGACTGTTGAGGCTTAGTATGGGTGGCATGTTGAAATTATGAAAATTCATAGGGTATAACCCAATTCGTAGCCACAAATATTCTTCTATTCTTACTAAATATTTTTCTAGGACACTTCATTAGCTGAGTGGCATTCCACTGTATAGCTAGTTTACTTAGTGTCATGCATAGTTTATTTTCAGTTTTTATCTGTTTAATTAAACCAGCATCCTCACGGATAGATCTTTGGACATGATTGCAACCAGTTTTTTAGGCAATGTGACTAGTGACAGTTTTAGGTTAGGCAGTATGCAGACTGTACGGATGTTTTAGCTGGCTGTGGTGGCATACGCCTGTATTCTCAGCACTCTGCTGAGGCATGAGGATCACAAGTTTGGGGCAACCTAGTGAGGCCTTGGAAAAAAGTGTACTTTTGTATGCATTTGTCAGCAGCCCAAGAATATGGCCATCTCACCATACCTACGCTGTTGTTTTGTCATTTGGAAGTTTTAAAGAAAAACTTCCAAAATGTGTTAATTTTTGTTGCTAGATTAATTTACATATCTTTCATTGCGAGGAAGATTTGAGCCTTGTACACAGAGACTTATTTACTGGTCTGCCCATCTTTAATGGATGGCTTCTCCACATTCCTTTCCCATTTAGTGTGGGAAATGCTCATCCATTTATCACTAATTTAGTGAAGTCTAGACGATAAAATAGAAATGGGTGAATTATAATGGGATGGTATTTGCTTTTACTTTAATAATTTCATTGTCTTATATGTATGCAGACCATGTTTCTTTTGCCTCTCTTTAGAATATTTTATACATTCTTATCAAAGTCTTTACATATTGAGATTCAGACTACTTTTCCTGTGCTTGTTTTCCTGCTGTTTAACATGATCAGCTGTCATGTCTCAGCTGTTGGTTGCTTCAGGGTAACTGTAGATTCAGAACCTTGTGCGGGCAGCCTCACAAGGCCTCCTCATAGCTACTGGGATCATTGTGGTCCCACGAGGGAGGCCAGCGTGACTGCTCTCCTGTCTCACTGCAGACATACACATGCATCTTTCCTCCTTTTCTGAAGGTGCTGGGAGAGTAAATAGCTTTTATGATACCTACTCCCAATTTCTAAGATGGTTAGCAAGATGCCCTTTTTTTCCCTGGTTATAAAAGACAAAACACCAGTAGAGAACCGGAAGAAAGAACTGACGGGTGGACTGACAGAAAAAAACACTGAAGCTGAACGTACATGCGTGTGACAGGCATGCTTGAGTGACAGAGTATGCACTGGTGACTCGAGCAAGTTGGGGGTAACACATTTGTGGACTGTAGCGGAAAGAACTTAAGAAACAGCTGATAAGGTACAGAATCTGGATGGAGTAATAAGGTGATACCAAACAAATTTCTACTTTATGGCAGAGTGTAGAGATTGGCATGAAAGTTCCCAAATTAATACGGCATTTGAAATGGCTTTCGAAGACCAAAATTTGAACATTCTGCAGAGAATCAAGTTCTAAGAGGTGGTGTTAATTTCAGTCACATGTCATGAACCAAATGAAGTAATTGTGAAACATCAAATGGAATATTCCCTGTCGCACTTCAATGTTTTTAATGCTAATAGTGGCTTATAACTTGACACGATCGCTGAAAACGATCATCCTTACCTTCCAGTTTTCATAATAAATGACAGAATCCCATGCAGAGTGAACGTGTCATCTTTAAAATGGGTTTAGAGGATAGCAGCGAGGAAGTGATTCCAACTTGATTAGAGATTTTCGTCATATATTCAGTCAGCTCCTGGTCTTCATTTCTCAAGTACAAAAAAAAAAAAAAAGAATTTTAAGGCTTTGTAAAATGTTATGGAAATGTCAGAATCGCTAAACATGAAAAAGCCACCTGCAAAACCAAACCGATGAGTGACAGTTAAGAACCTCCTGGGTTTGAGGCAAATAAATGCAAGGAGCCCCCCAAATATGTTCACCCAAGGACGTAGAGTCTGCAGTGCAGCTCTTCCAGAAATAAAAACACTGACCGGCAAGATATATTTATCTTTCAGATTTCAAGTAGAAGTGGGCAGTAGTTTGTTTTGGTTACATTGGTGCTATTTTGCATTTCAGATATCAAACTCTATCTGTACGTTTTCATTCATTGATTTATTTATTTTTCATGGTGTTGGACTAAAACCCAAGGCCTCATTCACACTAGCTGAGTGCTCTACTACTGAGCTGCATCTCCAGCCCGGTGCAGGTTATATTTATTTCTGATATTGCGTTGAGGTAGCGCTGTTCCTTCACACACAGTCATGATTTAGTACTCATTAATTGTTTTCAACCATATGGGTAAAAATAAAAAGTTAATTGAACATTGGAGATTAGAGAGCAAAACGTACATAGAAAGGTACTTCCATATGATAATGAAATGAGTATTTGATCTTTATTTCTCTCCAAAACATTGGTTCTGTTTGAGTTATAATTGTTCTCTGAGAATATTTTAAATTCAAGAAAGTATTTATCATGTGCAAGTTTAGGCATTCTTTGACTTTTAATGGCAAAATGTGTTTTACTTTATGTAAACCTAGCTATTGCCGTATAGTTTCTCAACTTGTTCTTATTGTATTCTTTAGGGACACACTTCTGATATTTAAAAACATGAACAATTTTATTTTATTGAAACGTGCCTCATCTTTAATAACTGTCATGCCATCCTTTGAGAAGGCTTAAGAAGGTCCTACTTACTGCGGACTGGGGCTGTGACCCTTGCCTGGCACACGGGGGCCCCTGAGTTTGGTCCCCAGCACCAGCCCCTCCCCTCAGGAGATACTTGTAAAATGTTAGCACTAAATATTAGTAAATTAGAAATGTCACTTTAAAAATCACACTGCGGTGGATTTGAAGGCTTAAAAACAGTATAATTGTTGTATTTCGATCATTTAAAACATATACATAATTATTTTGGGAAGTGCATAATTGTATATCTATATATGACTATGTACTTCCCCAAATTTTTTAGTTGGAGACATATGAGATTACACGTGAAATCCCCAGAGTCCTTTAAAAGTTACTTTATCATTATTTTGTTGAGTTTGACTCTTTCAGAATCTCAAAAATCTTGTAGGATGTACAGAAAACAATTGAAGTTGAACTCAACCTACTTTACACCCTCCACAACAGCCAACTTTTATGTGTGAGAATTGTTTCACGGCAGTGTCTTTAAAACATAGTTATATTCCAGGCTAGCTGTGTACTGTTCTGTCTTCCTGTCACTGGTGCACAGGACCCAAGCCATCCACTAAACGAGAGGTAGGGACTTGAACTCCACTTGCTAAGTAGGGTCTTGACTATTACTGCACAAAGAAATTTCAGGGTCATCAGTGAGAGGCATAGACAAGTTTTATTCAGCAAACTGGAGAGTAGGGCATGTATGTGTGATCTTGGAGGTATTGTTTGAGTTGGGTAGTCTAAGATATTTTGTCTAAAAACATTTTTGATCCCTTTGGGTCTGTTTCTTCATCTTAATTAGGTGAAGGTTGAGCCCCTTTATCTTATAAACTGTCTTTAAAGGATTTGGTTGTGATGGGCCCAAACGAAAACCAAAGACCAAAAACAACAACAACAGAAAAAAACAAAGGAATAAGCCTAGGAGGTAAAGAGGAGTACAGATACTGTATGGGTAACCTGGGTAACTTTGTGTTCTGAAGTTGCAGTTTTCTTAGGAGTACAATTTTAAAATTATGATTTCCCATGTCTTTACCATTCTTCCATTATAGTTTGGTAATTCCAGTTGACTGAGTGGATCCAGCTGGAGAAATAGTTCACACTGGGGAGAGATGAACAGGTTGTAGGACTAGATGGGGGATTTAGTCCTGATCTACCCCAGGTCCATTGTGTAGTTGGAGATTCGAAGTTTGAACAGTGGGCTGGTCTCCCTGTGTGGAGTTGGCCCTTTGGGTGTAGTGGCAGGGCTGAGAGGGGCTGTGTCCTCTTGTGGAGTGGGGCACTGGCTAACGACAGAGTGTGGCATCTCGCTCTATTTCATCAGGGCGTACACTAGTTCTCATTTCTTCCTCTCTTTTTTTCCTGGGGGTTAAACAAGAATTTGCATATCCCAAATGTATTGTACTTTGAAGCAGGCTTCTTTGGTGCTACAATTGTACTTGGTGACTACAATTATGAAATTAAGTTTTGATATATAATTAATTAATTCAACAACAGCTCTTGAATTGTATGCACCAGCTGTGTTATGTGTGATAGGATCCTCGAGAAAACATCCCCCAAATGTGGTTTCTCTCTCCTTTGCCTCACAGATGTTGAAGGTTAAAATTCTACAGTATTTCCAGACCTGACTTGCCTTTGCTGTTGACTTCCTACCATCAGGATGTGTTTTTGCGATTTTAAAAATTTATACCATTAGGGAACATTAAGTCATTAATAACACTGAGGCTGTCTGATGACAATAAAAGGGAAAGCAAATTATATTTATTTTTATTCTCATTACTGTTTTTCTTTTGTGGTTTAGAATCTATAAACAGACAAAAAAAAAAAAATAACAAACCCCAAACTCTAAGATTCTCCGATGTCTTCAGCCCTTCTGCTACATTTCCCCTATTTCTCAGAATGTGAGATGACTGAAGTAAGTGTCTCATGGAGATATTAGCAGCTGGTTCTAGGAATCATCTGGAGCAATGCAGACGCACCCTCATCCTGGGTCTCCTTGCTGAGCTGTGGTGGAGATCTGCCTATTAGGAGTAAAGAACTGCTCATTAGCAGTCTTTAAAGCAGTTTACTGTGAGAAAGAGACATTGGAGTAAAATGTGCTGTGCAATTTTGTTCCCTAATAGAAAGCCGAAGAAGAGGATATTGTTCTCACACCCGATGGCACCAGAGAGTTTCTGACATTTGAAGTTCCGCTTAATGATTCAGGGTCTGCTGGTCTCGGTGTCAGTGTCAAAGGTAACCGGTCCAAAGAGAACCATGCGGATTTGGGAATCTTTGTCAAGTCCATTATTAATGGAGGAGCAGCATCTAAAGTAAGCACATGGCAACTTTATCAAGCATATGCCCACTAACAAAAAAGTTGAATTCCCATCCTCTTCCTATTGTTGAAGCATACTCAATGAACAGATACTTTCTGGCTTCTTTACAATGGCCCATCCCTGATCCGGGCAACTAGGAGAAATCTCAGGGATGCACCATTGTGGGATGGAGTCCATAACTTATCTCACAGGACCTACAGCCCATAGTCATGCTAGTTAAAGGAAGATAATCTGTGCTGAGACTTGGCATCAGTCCCCGCGTCTAGTAAAGGTTAATCTTTTCCCTTCCCTCCCCTCTTGTGGGTCACTTGTTCTGTTCCTCAGCCTGGAGAAGTTTCCAGGCTGGCTGTTAAGGGGGCTTTCTCTGCGATGGTCTGATCACTTGCCTTGAGCTTTCCCAGGTCTTGGGCTGTAAATAACCTCTGTGGGTGTTTCTGGAAGGAAGAAAGTAATCACTTTGTGTCCTTTGAATTAGTATGCTATTTGGTAAACAGATTATGATAATGACTTGATTTACAAATGTATAAATGATTTAAATAGACACAGGCTACAATGACTGCTTAGATTTTATTATGTTAGTGTTCAATTGGGCATAATCCATTAGGATGAAAGCTTCCCAAGCCTCTCTTTTTTTGGCTTTGTTGTATTTTTTTATTTAACTAAAAGGAAAGGTATTTCTTTTATAGAAGACTATTTAACAGCACTTATTTTACCTGTTTTCTTCCCAGGATGGGAGGCTGCGGGTGAATGATCAACTGATAGCAGTAAATGGAGAATCCCTGTTGGGCAAGACAAACCAAGATGCCATGGAAACCCTACGAAGGTCTATGTCCACAGAGGGAAACAAACGAGGAATGATCCAGCTTATTGTGGCGAGGCGAATAAGCAAGTGCCACGAGGTAAAAGATGGGAAAGCCCAGAGGCTCTGCGTCTGAAATTACAATGAGTCTCGTTTCTGCCCCAACCTTGTACCACAAGGCCTGTTCCGGGACATTACTGTGAAAACACCCGCGCTATCTTGGCTTGTAGGACCAATCTTTTCGTTAGTGGCATGTGATTTGTTTTCTTAATTGTGCGTTCCAGGTATATTAAATATTCCTGTTGCCAGCTCAGCAGATAGCCCGGCTCTCCCAGGTGGAACAGCTGAGTTCCCTTCTAGAACACAGGCTGCCCCTTCGTCCCCAGCTGTCCATCTCCAGCAGCGCTGGACCTGGGAAGCAACCATTCTGAGGTTTCCAGAAACAACTGCTTATTCGCTTGTTTATGTCAAGTGGGAGCAGTCTGAATTCTTCCATGTTGTTCTCCTGTCTGTGCTGGCGCCCCACCCTCCCCTCCTGGGGCTGTCTCCTCCCCAGTGTCTACTTTTTCAGAGGTCCGTGCTGTGTGATCCGCGATTGGTCCTAAATGGATGCGACCACTGGCAGGACACTGGCCTAGTATACATGGGCCCCGGGTTTGCTCGCCAGCTCTGAAACCCAGCTTGCTGCAGTGTGGGATAGGAGCGAGGAGAAGACCCTGGCGCCCCCTCTGGCAGGCTGTGATCATCAATTTTCCAGATAGGGGAAGATGTATTTAACGTAGAGTGAAGCATCAGAAAATGAAAAATAAGTGATATGGCGATTTGCGAATGAATATTGGAACCCTGAGGACCGAAGTGCTGAGGATTATTATAAATGATGTGCCATCTATAAAAATAAGTCAGAGCCCAGAGAAGAGCTTGTTGAATAGTGCAGAGTTTCTTTTGGGAGGGAGTGCTGGGGATTGAACTCACAGCCTTGTGCTTGCTGGGCAAATACTCTACCACTTGTGCTAAGACCCGACCCCTAGTTTTGTTGTTTTTGTTGTTGCGCAGACTCCAACATTTTAAAATCAAAGAACTTAAAATTACTAGCAAATTATACACACATTGTTTGTGTTCTTAATTTTAAATCCCATTTAGTAAGTTACAGTAAGTCGTGTGATGACCACTCGTCCGAGCCTGGAACACAGTCACACTGTGCAAAGCAAGTGTGCTATTGAACTCAGCGGGCAGGCAGGCAGGGTGGACCAACTCGGAAAGGACCATTGCTACATGTTTGTATCACTTTACTTGCCGAAGACAGAATGAGCTAACAATTAACAGACTAATTTCTGCAACAAGAGGACAACACGTGCTTTTTTTTTTTTTTTTTTTCTGTTTTGGCACTGAGCTACCTCCCTCACCCTTTCTTTATTTTGATTTTGAGGCAGGGTCTTGCTGGTTTGCTAAGTTGCCCGGGCTCAAACCTGGCGATCCTCCAGCCGTCTCCTCCCAGAGTGCTGCGTGACAGGTGTGCGCCACCACGCCTGGCTGGAGAACGTGTAACGTTGACCACAGATTTCAGAAAGGAAAAGGTCAGGAAAGACATTCATTCACATAAGCTAACTAGAGGGGCTAACCAGGGGGGCCTGCTGGACTGAGAGTTTATTTATTCTTCATGGTGTGTGTGTTGAGGGGTGGTAGGAATTGAACCTGGAGACTCACATGTGCCAGGCAAGTGCTTTACCCCTGAGCTCATCCCGGCCCTTAACTGGTATCCTTGAGTAGCAGTTGTTTTTGGTTGCAAATAATTATCTGATCTTTTAACCTAAGTCCTGCCGAGTGCTAGATGAACACTTCTCAGGGGTAAGTCGATAAGACATTTTTCTGCGTTAGATGGTTTTTCCTTGGAGAACTGAATACTTTCCCATTCCAGAGGACATTATTCTTGTGACTAATGTTTACTGAGCATCTACTATATGTGCGTTTGGTCCAGGAGGTACAGCATGAGAGAACACAGATGGGGTGCCTTCCTGTATTGGACTTACATTCTGTGGGGCAATGTGTCATCTCCTTTGTCTCTTAAAAAAAAAAAACCTAGAATTGGTAACACCTTCTCCAAGTCAGCCCTCACAGAAAGCGTTGATTGTTACAGGGGGACCCAAAATGTCAGCAGTGCCCCAGAGATCAGCATTTTGCTCTCCTCTGATTCTGATTATTCCTTACTGTTCCCCAAATAGCAGCAAAGCAAACCTGCCGCAGCCTGGAATGTTGTGATAAAAGCACCGATTTTATTCCCTGTTGCCCTGTGAATGACAGAAATTGGAATCCCACTGAAATAGCTCCATGTCGCATTTACTTCTGCGTAAGAATTTATGTGAATGAAAGTGATTTAAGTAAGGGAACAGCTGCAATAGACAGTAATGTACTTCAATATTCAATATTCCTCATGGTATCATTTTCCTGCATTGCTGGTTATTACTATTTCTTAGGACGGAGTAAGCTTATGAAGCAATTATATAAAAAAATCTTACCGCGAGTGCTGTGCTTTCTTTGTAATACTTGTGAGAAGCCTTTTGTACTGACGGGGTTTAACTGAAGAATTATGTGAAGACAGAGAGATCAGGTCGGCTCCCCACAAGGCGTGAGGCATGATTTTGCTGCTGTTGTACTTACGTTACTTTAGGGAAACTCTGTCCCTGAGTCCCCGGGAGGGTGCGTGTAGATTGTGTTACAGTCAGTATCGGCACGAGTGCAGGACGCCTTGCTGTCGTGGACGCGCCTCGAGCCGACGGGAGGCTGAGTCCTCTCCTCCCAGTGCCTCTGCCAGCCGGGCACCTGGTCCCAGCCATGTCGCAGAAGTACATTTTACCACCTCATTGTGGAGTGCTTTGTATACTTCATTTCATGCTAGAGAAGATGAGGATTTGCAAAAGAAAACTTTCCTACTTCATCACGATGTTTCTTCCCTCGTATGTGGAAGTGCTGCCTGTCGTCTCAGTTTTCTTTAAAATCATCCGCTTTCCACGCTAGGTGTCATCCACAGACCTGGTGGGTCTCAAGACTGGTCCCCGCAGTGCATTGGCGACTCGGGCTGGAAGCTGCTTCCCAGTCTCTTCTGCTCGCCCATTCGGGATCTGTGAGCAGCACCTTCTCAGACTGCGTCCTTACCCGCCTCTGGTTTTCCCTTCCTGGCTACTCTCTCTGCTGCAAAGGGTCCTTCTTCCTGCCCGTTCTGCAGTGTTTTTCAAGGCTCCTGCGTTGTGTCCCCCTCCACGTGTGTCCCTAGCCGATCTCCATTCCTGGTCACCTGTTACCAGCTACACTGTCAGCCTTCCCTGTCTGCAGGTTCCACATCCCGGGAATCAACCAGCTGCAGATTGAAAGCATCTGAGAGAAAAGAAATTGTGTCTGTATACAGCATGTGCAGGTTTATCTCATTATTCCTCAGCCCTGTAAACTGTGCTGTGTAACAGCCACTACTGTGGCATTTGCAGTTTCGAGGATTAGAAATGACACAGATGATTGGAAGTGTGCAGGGTGTGCACCAGGTTTGTGCACTTGCCAGGCCATTTTGTACAAGTGTTTTGCCATCTGCAGGGGTCTGGAAGTGGCTGGGGGGCAGCTATGTGATGATGCATCCGCTAGCCTTGTTTCCAGCTCAGAACTCTCCTCTGCCACCAGATTGCTCCATCTGATACGCCGCAGAGACGCCCACTGGTGTCTCCCGGCCCCTCGTTCACAAGGTACGTCTTCCCAGCCTCACTGCCGCAGCAATCAGGCTTTCTCCCGCAGCCCGCTGGCTACACTGTAGTAAGGGATACTTTCCTACAGAGCACATTGATCGTGTAAGTCCCTGCTGAAATCTCTTCCGGAGCTCCCTGTGTCCCCAGGATGGATGCTTTCCTATCACGTGGCCCCCTTGGATGAGCTGACCTGAAATCCCTCGCCAGCTGCCCCCCATATAGTGGGCTCCAGGTGCTCAGTGCTTGTCATTTCTCACATGGAAGACGCTCTCTCTCCTAGGTCTCCCACTAGAGTCTGTCACACCCTGTCCTAGCAGACGCCACAGCCTTTGAATTTCAGGTCTCTCTCCTTCAGGTAGTCACGTACCTCCACCCACCTTCCTTTACCCAGAAGCAGTTACTGTGGTTTCCTCTTTCTTGCTTTTGCTGGAATTGTTCTGAACTGACCCACACCTCATCTGTCTACCATGTTCCTGTCTACCCATCTGTTGCTGAAACAGGCCAGAATGGTGGCTTTTTTCAAAGAAGACGACAACTGGGTTGCTATTATTAGAACATGAAGTTCTAGAATACCTATCAGGCAAGGTAACAAGAAGAATTTGGGGACAGTGATTTGGAATTTCCTTTGCCTTCCTTCTTATATTTAATGTTCTTCCTTGATTTCATTTTGCAAACATTTTGTAATCATTATTTTTTTCTTTTTCAAGAAACAGAAATGATTTATTTTTGTTTTATTTTCTGCATGGCGTAACTTTTTAAGTGACACTTTTTTTTAAGTCCTAACATTATTTTCCATTGTTTCAGCTTTGGATTATTCAAAGCAAGAAGGGAAAAGTGGGTATCGCTTGCTGCAGAGGACAGATCTGTTGAAGCCAGAAGAGGGGTGGAGGGGACTGGAATAGCCACCTGGCCTTGCTCTTATAGTATTTATGAAAAATAACCTGTTTCTGAGAATTACGCTGATTTTAACTATTTTACAGAAATTAGTATTTGTAGAAATGACTGTAATTTGTCATAGCTTCCAGTTATTTCATTATGTCGATTAGAAGAGATTTTGTAGAGAGACTAGTCTCAGCCCCAGTAGAAAATATTGCCAGGTGAGCTTTTGTCTTAGACCCCATGTTGAGGGATTTAGTCATCAAGGACTACTTTAAAATGAATTCTTTCTCTAGATTTAATCCTCTTAGAATTAGAAAGCTATTTTTGAATAGGAAGGGGCCTAAGGTATCATTTATGATTCTTTTCATTGTATGTGAGAAGAATAAATTTAGAGAGGTCAAATGATTTGCTTAACAGCTGCAAGGCCAAGGTAGTGGCAGAGTGACTTTGAATCAAGGTGCACGTCGCTCTTACACAGGTCTGTGGATCTAATTGACTGTGATTGGGTCGCTCGGGCAGTGTGTATCCCAGGGGGGTTGGGCAGTCACATACATAATAGAAGTGCAAGCTTTACAATCACAGGGAATCAGTTAAACTTTGGTTCTGCCATGTCCAGGTACAGTGACTTGGGAGCTTATTTCACCTCGCTGATTCTTGCTGTTGCCAAGTAGAGATGTGAAGGGAATTAAACGTGGTCCTACATGAAAACAGAGCCTGACGCTATACCCTAAATCTCCCTCTACTCTCCCTTAAACTAAAATCTATCTTTGTACTTGTTGCTTTAGGTTTACCTGTCCTTTGGCTTCTAACATTGTCTGTAGTGTGTAAGCATAATCTAAATTAAATGTCATTTGATTTCGACATTGTGCTGTGCCCTCAGTTTTAAAGACCTGCTTCCACATGACCTAGTGTGTCGTTTAAAGGAAAATCTGAGTCATTCACTTTTCTAAGGAATAAATTTATTAAGCTAATTTTTCAGCCACGCTTGCTCTGTGCCACATCATGGGCATAAAATAAAAAGAGTGTGCTCATAAGGTCTGAAATATCAATAATAAGATCTTGCCAATTTCGAGCTGGGATCTGGGTTTCGGTTTGCTGAAGAGGTTAGACCACACCTGTGCCAGTGTTTCCATGGTTACAGAGCGGTGCTCAGATATGTGTCCTTCGTGTGAGAGACATCAGCTGACTCGCTATAGTAATGCACACTTACAACAAAATGAGATTTTTCTAAACTAAACTAATACAGAAATTGTATTAGTTTCCTTAAAGGAAACCAAGATTTTAACTTTACCCAAGAAAAGAAGACTATGCCAAGTATAGAATAAAAAGCATTTTCATTGGACAATACCCAGTCTTTTATTAAAAAGCATTGTTATTTTCTGGATAAAAAACAATACATAATTTGAATATCCTTTTAAAAGAGGTACTATATGTACATTATTGTAATTATTCTCAATCTCAATTTTCATACCTTAGTAAATAAAGTTAAAATATTGTTAGTGGGGTTCTGGAGTGCTGTGGACTTCTTCTAGGATTCTTTCCACGTTCTCATTGTCCCGAACAAAGAATTGGATGAGAAACGCACAAGGGGTAATAAGGTTTTGCATTTATTAAGGGTAGGAAAAGAAGTACGCTCTGCAGGGTGAGAGTGGGCTGTTGAGAAGGTGAGAACACAGTGGCCACTTGGTTAATGGCGGCCATCTTTTGTCTACCCCACTCCTCAGGTTGATGGCAGATTTAGGCTGTCCTATCAAAAGCCTTCTTGATCTCTGCCCAGAAGAATTGAAGGTAGCATTTCCTGATTGGTCCCAGGTGTGGGGCTTGCGCATCTGTGTCCTGGATCTCCATGGTTGACAAGATGTGCTCACCTACCAGCCAACTGGCTGTGCCCAGATCTTCTGCCTCAATAGTGATTCATAGGAATCTTTATTATTGATTTAGCGTATTATTTCCTTGGGATGGTTACCACAAAGTGAAATACATTCCTGATCAAAGAATCAAAAAATGAGAGTGTTTTTGACCTGTGATACACATTTCCAAATTACTTAAGCAAAACACTGTCATGTACACTTATAGCAATGTGGGTTTTCTTGCTGCAACCTAGACCTAATTTTGTACTTTTTTTTTCTTTTTTCCTTTTTTTACGACGGGGTCTCACTATGTACTTCAGGCTGGCCTTGAGCTCTCTATGTAGCCCAAGCTGGCCTCAGACTCACAGTGATCCTCCTGCCTCAGCCTCCAGAGTGCTGGGATTACAGGCTTGCGCCGCCATCTCCAGCTTAGACCTAATTTTGTTCTTCAGTAGGAAAGCTATGGTAGGATAAAGTTGAAGGGCCAAACGACAACTGTTCCCAGGGCCTGAATTATGTTAGATTGCAGAAGTTTTGCACTTTCAACCACAAAGAGACAAGGACATGAAAAGTGCAGTTGTGCTTACTTTGGTTTCCTCTTCTAATTAAGCTTAGTTTTAATAAGGTTTTAATAAAGGGATATTGCTCCGTCTCCCTCTTGCTGCTGGTGCGCCACCTGGCAGATTTCACTCTCCACAACCCATTTTCTTGTAGAAAAAGAAATTATCAAAAGATTTAAAACAAAACTGTGTACCCCAATCAGTTTATTTTTTTTTTTTTGAACTGCAGAAATTAAAAGGCATTGTGTGTTCTGTTAAATATTTATGTAGGAAACTATTGATGTCTTCATTTAGATCTTTCTTTTCAGATGCAAATTAGACTTGGGTCGAGGTAGGGGAGGTGTAGAATCCTTTCCTCAGAAATGTTCAACTGCACGCTTCCTCCTAACAGACGTCTGATTGTTTTTCTCTTGAAAGCCTGCATGTACAATTTTTAATGGAATCTTTATTTGACTTTACGAAAATAACCTCTTGGAATATGTAGGGATTGTTTTATGAAGGTAGTTTGTAAAGCTTTGCATCATGTAGAAAATTGCAAAATTAAACAGTTGAAGTAAGTATATTTTCAGCAAAGTTGAGGATGTGTTTAATTTCTCATAAGTTATTGTGTAGCAAGGAAGACTTAAATAGAGAAACATATAACAAGTGTGAAGGTTTTTGTTTTGTTTTGTTTTCTTCTGAGACAGTGTCTTGCTATGTAATTTAGGCTGGTCTTGAACTCACTGTATGTTGCCTAAGCTCCCAGCAATTCATCTTCCTGCCTCAGCCTCCTGAGTCCTGGAATTACAGGCCTAGGATACCATGCCCAGCTATATAAGTGTCTTTAATGTGTGTACTTATTTAAAAGTCTAATAGTTTTATTTATTTCTAAAGAGGTCTAAAGGGATTATTAGGCAAATTTTTTAAAGTACACACTCAAGGATACAGTGTGCAGGCCCTCAGGAGAGAGTGGCATTATAGCCTGGATATGGGAAAATTCATGGGCTTTGTTGATGGAAATCTGTGGCGTTTGTAAACCTATAGAAAGTTTGGGCTTGCTCGATAGCAGAAATGTGATGGCTCATCCACAGATAGGAAGATAATGGCGCCTTTCCCAGGTGAAAGTGTTGGTGGTTTCTAGGTTCTTCTTGTCATGAACAAATAATTGCACAAAAGAAGCATGAAAGGTAGAGAGGTTTTAACATTCATTAAAGGTAGGAAAAGAAACGTGCTCTACAGAGTGAGTTTGGGCCAAGTAAAAGTAGGAGAAAAGTACTCTGTCCAGCGTGAGAGCAGAGCACGGTAGAAGAACACAGTTGCCCCACGTGCCACGCTAACAGTATTTTTGTATCTCCCACTCTTCCTGTCGATGCTAGTCTAGGCTGCCCAATCAGAAAGCCACTTGAGCCCTCTTGAGAAGAACTGGAGACAGCACTACCTGATTGGCTCCCTGTGCAGGGCTTTGGGAACTGTTCCACACTTGTGTCCTGGGACTTTGTAATCCACACATCATGCCCACCTCCCCAGCCAGTTTTCCGTGCCCTAATCTTCTACCTCAAAAACATCACCTACTTTGCAGGAGAAAAGCATAAACCCAGTCTATTTTTCATTCGGTTGGTTGGGGTTTTTTTGTTTAGTTTTGTTTTAATTTTAATTTTTTTTTTTTATTTGATACAGGGTCTCTCACTTTGTCTTACAGGCTGGCTTGAACTCACTATGTAGCTCAGTCTGGCCTCGAGCTTGCAGGGACCCTCCTGCCTCAGCCTCCCAGATGCTAGGATTACAGGAGTGCTCCACCACACCTGGCATGTTTTTTGTTTTTAAAATAGATGATGTAGGATATTTTGCCTAAAAACATTCTTTATGATCTTTAAAACTGTTTCTCTCCCTTAAGATCATATTTCTGTCCTTTATCTTATCAATAAGATAAACTAATTTATGATCTGTAAGTGATTTTTGGGTGTGATGGGCCTGCAAGAAAAATCTTATAATTTTAAAGACTTGTCCTTAATGGTATAAGATATTAATTTATTTGTTTATTTGCTTTTACCTCCCCAGGGTATTGGAATTTATGCATTGTATTCTTTCATATAATGTTCTTTTATTCATTTATACCCCAGACATTAACTATTTAATTTACTTTTCAGTAAAGCTGTTGGTTATCTGCAATTTAAAAAAAAAAATAAAAACCTAATAAAACAAATGCTCATTTCACAATTTAAACCTTATTGAGTCTAATTCACTGATGCTGCAAGTTTATTATTCTCCAGCAGCTCAACATGTCTCCAATTGTAATTGTGGTGACCCTTCAATGCATTAAATCTCCCCAGTGCTTATCAAACTGGGAGAGATAAGTCTAGAATTCGGAACTTCATTAAATATCTCATTTATATTAAACACATGATAGCTTCGAACTGAAATAATAATTTGTTCCAACGAAGGAGCTGCAGTGGTTGTGGAAATGTGCTGGCTGCTGTCGGGCCGGGCTGTGCAGCCTCTGCCTGGGCAGTGTGCCGAGCGCCCCTCTGGCCAGCCCAAAGCTCCCGGGCAGCCGGTCCAGGAGGCCAGTCTTGGAATCTAGCTGGGCGGGGTGTGTTTCTCCTTGCAGCAGAATTGTTTGGGGGCCTTCCTAACGTAGATATCTTCTCCCTATTATTTTGTGATTGTGTTGTATTGTGTGTGTGGTTTTTTTTTTGAGATAGGATCTTGCTATTTAGTCTGGGGGAGATGTGAACTGAGTGTGTAACCCAGGCTGACCTCAGTTTTACCGAGATCCTCCTGATTCAGCTTCCCATGTGGTAGGGTTACAGGCGTGTTCCATGACTCCTGGCTTTTCTTCCTTTTAGTTCTGTGAAAAATCTATTTTAAGGAATGGCATGTACTGCTGTAATTCATGGTCATAGAAATGGGTCTTTTTCTTGTCGTTTTTTTGCTCATTAGAAGATTGTATATTTATCACTCATAACTGTGTGCTTCCTCAACAGTATTTGTCCCTTGCTTCCCTATTTCTGTGTACACTCTTAAAATGCTTATCTCAGCTACTTACATATTGTAATCTAGTTGACACCGTGATTGTTCTGAATTTTTACCCAAACAAATTCAGATCCAGTATATTGTTGCAGACACCAGAGTTGACAAGTAGAGGCGTCCTAATTCCACCACACACATGCTAACCTGTACTAATTGTTGAGCGTATTAAGCATCCTGTAGGCCTAAAGACCTACAGCGCAAATCCAGCTTCCGTTCTTGCAAAGTGTGCCTTCTATAGAGCAGCAACCAGTAAAGAATTCTAAATTAAACTATAACTTAAATCGACTTCAACAGATACTAACAGTCAGACTGAAAAAATAAGCAACAAGATGAGATTAAAGAGGAGCTTTTAATATACATATTTTTCCTCCGATGGTTGAAACCTGACAGAACTTCACGGGAGGCACGGTATAAAGTGGCATAGAAAGTTGGTCATTAGGCACAGCTGTCATCACAAATTATTTTGGTACAGGGTGAAAAGTTCTAGTTCATTTGGTACCCAGTTGGATACAGGCCTTGGGCCAGTTGTTATCCTTCCCCCATGCTGATAATGGGCCTGGAGTACTGATTCTTCCCTGGCCCCTCTTTCTCTCCAGCTGAGATCACCCGGGAGCCCCCCTGGACCTGAGCTGCCCATCGAAACAGTGTTGGATGACAGAGAACGAAGAATTTCCCACTCACTCTACAGCGGGCTTGAGGGGCTTGATGAATCGCCCACCAGAAACGCGGCACTGAGCAGGATAATGGGTGAGTCAGGTAAACTCCGTTTATCTCATGTTTGTGCCTTCGCCAGTTCATGGAGAGGTTATTAATGTAATATTAATGTAAAGGAGGCCCACGTTTTTGAGAGGAAAAAGCATAGGTTCGTTATAATTCCTCAGGAAGTGTTCATGTGGAAGGCTTAAAATCAGTACATGGATTTGTTAAGTGAGTTTTAGATCCCATAATGTGGGAAGAACAAAAAAGGAAAGGATCGTCAAGAAATGTGTCCCAGTGATCAGGATTTTCTTAGCTTATTGGAGATAAGTGAAGCGGTCTTTTCAGAAATCAAAACTTAGTAGTTTATGGTGAGAAGAATTCAAAACATTCTGTGTCATTCGCAGCACTGCTCGGAGGGAGAGGAAAAAGTTACATATTCCCATGTAGAAACACGTCTATATGAAATATTCAGATTTATTTGGTTTGTACTTAGTAGGATACAAATATGTGTTAATTGTACTCCTAATTTTTCAAAGCTTTGGTTTTCAATCCTGAAACTAGTCTTCTGCAGCCTTTGTATGGATTCAGCGCCACACTGTCTGAGTGGCCCCTGGTGGGTGATGGCTTATTAGTGCGGCAGCTCAGCCTTCTACTAACAGATCCGCTAATAAAGACTTGCCTTGCCACAGGAGTGGTCGGATTTACGGGATCGCCCATCTTGGGATTAGCTTGTGAGGCTTTTCAAATTTAAAATTTAAGATGCAATTTTGATTAAAATAACACCTGACGTAAAACACTTGGATGGCTGGTGTATTTCGCAAGGCTCTCATCCTTTTTGAGGACTTGTAGTACACATTTAATACAAGTCAGGTTTCCATTATGGAGCTTCATCGAACTAAGAATTTGTCTAGTTCATCCACGGAGTCTATGTGGAAGAACTATTAGTGGCAAGAATGTGTGTACAGACTTTTTCTGTAACACAAAGATGACTAACAATTCTGCCTTCAGAGAACCTTCAAAGAACCTGGCATGATAGGAAAAATCCATCAACATGGCTAGGAAATTTTTCTTTCTGCTAATCTTTCTGTCTGTCTTGTTTGGAAAAATTGCTAAATTTTCAGTTTCTAATCTTGTTATACGCATAGACCTTGGACATGCCAACTTTCTGGTTTTACTCTCTCAGCGTTTTTCTTTTTACCTGCTTGGAGTATGAGAAAGTCGGGGAAGGCTGCTTCACCTATGGGCTTGAGTACCTGTTGGGGGGAAGGCTTTTTACACAGTTTATCGCCGATAGTTTTTGTTTATTATCCATCTTCTGTTGGATTTTTTCTATACTTTCTTGGCTTTGTAAAACTCTATCCTTGTTGAATTCTTTTCTGTTGATGAAATTTCAGGCCCCCTGAGAGAGACGAGTGTGTATGTGTGCATTGTGGCCCTAGATCTGTGTGCATACAAAGTGATACACTGTAATTTCCCCTTTATTATAGGAACATAGGACTTGCCATACTGAATCAGACCATTGGTCCACCAGTTCCTGTAACCTGCATCCTGCCTCCAACCCCTGATGCTTCAGAGGAAGGCGAAAACCTAAAACTAAAACCAAACCAAAAAAAAAAAAAAACAAAAAAAAAAACCCTCCAAGTTTTCATGTAGTGACTTGTTGACATGCTGTACATGAGTTGAGGAGTCCTTTATCTTCTTGGTAGTCTCTCACGAGATTTTGGTAGCTATGACTGTGTTAGTCCTCCTTGGTCTGTGTTCTAGTTCCCATGGTTTCCTCCTCCCTCTGCTAGATATGGAATGAACTCTTACACTCCAGATGCCTCCCCGTAGCAGATTTCCCTTCCCAGCTCTGTGCTTGTGATGTACTATGCATGTTCTTTTACCCTTTGGGCTGGGCAACAAAAGTGACAGATTCATTACCATCTGATAGCAGGCCAGGTAGATGTTTTATGATTGACATATTAAGACAGTTGTGTATGTGTTATTCTGGGAACTAGGGATCCTAGGTAGTTTTACCTTGAGCAATATATATGCTTAATTTGGCTGATCTTGCATTTTGCAAACTGGAGAATTAGTCTGTGTCCATCCTTACCCTAGAGTCACTGACCCTAAGAATCACCTGCTCTTCATGAAGTTAGTTAAAGCTCAAAAATAGAAATCCTGTAAAAGATGGTACCTTGCAACCAAATAGAAAAATAGGATACCACGTATAAGATAAGAAAGCACTGAATTTTTATTCGCCTATACAAATAGCACTGGATTTATTGATTTGTACAGTATCCAGGTACATGAAAGTTTCTCAGACAGACCTTTGTTTAATGGTTGTCTTTATATATTTAGAATCACTCCTGGGTAGATAACTATAGATGTGATGATGCTTACTGTATGATCTGATATGATGTGAAGAGAACTCTGTATTGAAATTCCAGAAGTGATTAATTTTATAAGGAAAGGGGAAATTTTCATGTAGAATATTCCATAGACCAAAGAGAATTCTGATTTTTTTTTTTTTTTTGTGCCCGGGATTGAACTCAGGGCCTTGCGCTTGCAAGGCAAGCCCTCTAACCACCAAATCCCGAGCCCCCCAGAAAGAATTTTGGGGCCTTCTGATCTATTTCTATGGGAACGCATCCCAAGAGAGAGGCCTCTAAAAAATACACCAAAAAAGGAACAGACTTCTACTTGGAAGGATGGCAGATGTCACTGGGCACACACTTCTCACTTACCAAATAAAAGAATGAAGTCTTCCCAGAGTCCCATGATGATTTTTGTTGTATTTTGGTTTTGGCTATTTCCTCTTTCTAGAAATAGCTTGCTCCTGGAAATGTTGTGGTCGTACAGTAAGTGTGAATGATGTTCGTGACATTCATGAGATTCATTCTTTATTCATATCCATTAAAAGTATCCGTTCTTTACGCAAAGGCATTTGATAATCTCAAGAACTTATTCTGGCCAGGTGTGAGGGTGCATCCCTATAATCCCAGCACTCAGGAAGCTGAGGCAGGAAATGACTGTGAGTTGAAGCCAGCCTGGGCATAGTGAGCGCAGGTCCTCCTGAACTACATAGCGAGATCCTGTCTCAAAAACCAACCAAAACAAAATGAACCTATTTTCATCCTGGTAACCACTATGATCTAAAAATTAAAGTTCAACTTTGACATAACCTTAGAAATCATGTACTCCATTCTACTTCTATTTGTGAGAGTTAGAGACCAAAGAAATGAAATGGCTTGACTGAAGCGGTACCTTTTCTTTATTTTTTCAACCAAACGATGGGTGTGTGGTTTTCGAGTTGTGAGTTCTCCTTACTCACACCTGACCTCTCTTTTTGGTCCTGGGTAATGTAGATCAGAATTGTGGCCAAGGGCACCAAACCTCCAGATGTCATTTTTAAAATGTTTTTTCGTGTGCTAGAAATCGAATTTAGGGCCTTGTGCTTACTAGGTAAGCACTTTACCACTGAGCTAAATCCCCAACTCCAGATGTCAAATTTTTTGACTGAATTTCCACTGTTCTGAATTTTAGAGTAGTCTTGCACATTCACCAAAGTTTTCGAATCATTACAGCTACCTTTTTTATAATAATGGCATCCCAGGCATGGCTGATTTAACCAACATAGTCAATCCATAAATCTACAACTTGATATTTGGGGGCACAGGACCTTAATTTTTTCCCAACATTTTAAAATCGGGAGCAATTTTTAAATCTGAGCAATTTTTGTTTAAAGCAAAAACTGAAATCTGTTGTATCTATTTTAGGATTTATCTCAGAGGTTTCTATATTCATACATTTGTGGTGAGTTTAACGATTATGTTCAGAATATTTTCATCTTGTTAGAAATTTGATGTAGAAAATTGAGCCATTGATGTTGTTTTAGTATGAGTCCTAGCACTGACACAATTTTCCTCATTTTGTTTGTTTCCAGTATAATGCATGGTATTGCAGTCTATGTAAATTTACCAATGAATAAATATTTAGTAAACAATCATTTTGTATCTCATTGTCTTACTCCTCTACAAGATACTGACTGGTTTACTTCTTAGTTTGCACATGTTGATTAACTAATTGACGATAAAAGATATTTTATCCATCAAAAACAGATCAGGCCTTCTCAAATCATTCTTAGAAGGTTTCATACTTATGATGTACATGCCAGGTACTAGTAAACATGATTAAGAGAGGATGATTTTATCTTGGTAAAGCCTGGTAGAGTATATAGTTAGGTAATTTTGTTGTTTATAAGCCAGTTTTTCGATGGAGCCACGTCCCAAAAATATTCCTGGCAAGCATGCTAAGAAATAGAAAATTGATAGAAAATATGGATAATCATGTCTTGTGGAATATTAGCCTCCAGAATCATGGGTGGGAGAAAAATGCTAAATTCCTGTCTTATTAGAGAGACCTCTTGCCATGGATGTGTGTACAAAATTTTGGATCATTTGAAGTGCAATATTTTTTACCCGGAACAACACAAACATATTACCAAAAAAACTTATTTATCATATGAACCAATCAGTGTTCCTTTCTACTTAGTTCACTGTCCCTCAGAATATATTGTGAAAATGCAAGAGCTTTTTTTTTCTAATTTTATTTCATTTTAATGGTACATTTTAGATGTACATAGTGATAACATTCATCATAGGGGATTTGTACCTGTACATGATATATCTTGTTGCTTCTTTTTTTCCCCATTCTCCTCCCCTTCCTTCACTCCCTCCCCTCTCCTTATTTACAAAAGCTTTGTTTCCATTTTTTCCTTCCATTTCTTATTTCTTTTGTCCCTCTGTTCCTTTACCCTTCCCCTTCCCTTGTTCCCGTTCCCATTTGGACATTTTCTTCCCTTTCTCAATATAATACATTTTAGTCTTTATTTACACTTTCGGTTTCTCACACCAGAGAAACAATGTGGTATTTAAACATGTGTGTCTGATTTATTTCACTTAAGAGTATGGTCTCAAGATGCATCCATTTGCTGGGGATTTAGCTCAGTGGTTAGAGTGCTTGCCTTGCAAGC
Source organism: Hystrix cristata (assembly GCA_004026905.1). Classification (NCBI taxonomy): domain Eukaryota; kingdom Metazoa; phylum Chordata; class Mammalia; order Rodentia; family Hystricidae; genus Hystrix; species Hystrix cristata. Next base: position 57,923 of record PVJO010000188.1, read on the forward strand.
ACAAGGCCCTGAGTTTGATACCCCGCACCCAAAAAAGAAAAAAAAAAAAAAAGATGCATCCATTTACCTAGAAATGTCTCAAGCTTTTAGATTTTCCATTTAAAAATGTGTGCATTATGATTATTCTGTGATCCTGCCTTCAATAAATTATACCTGGGCGAGGACTTTAGTATTGTTGTGACGTACTCTTATGTTTCATCACTGTGAAGTTCTGTCTCTGGTGACCCTGGCTTTACAACTTCATATACTGTTTTAGGGCGAAAACAGGATGTCTTGTTAGGGAGACTTGTCTTTGGCCTCATGTGCCAGAATGTCCTAATTTATGAGTGTTACTTCCTGAGCAGAGTTCTATACTGGTATCCTAAAACTGAGTAGGAAGAAATAAGTGATTTGAAATCACAAAAGAAAATGATTGTTAGGTTTGATTTAACATCTATACCATGAGCATTCATGTAGAGCTACTGGTTTTCTTACTTTGCCAGAAAGGCTTAGTTGATGTCAAAGTAGAAAGTTTTTCTAGAAAGGATGCAGTAGAAGTTTCAACAAGCACATCATGTTACTATAATACCGTGATTGATGCTAAATAATGAGTCTTTTTGAAATTTCCAGTAAGTTTGCTTTTATGGGCTGTCCTCGAAATATATATAGTTATTGTACTGAAATGTCTAGAAAAATATATTCTGTACTTAATAAAATCCTTCAATCCTGTGTATGCCACCCCAAACATTCTTATTATGAATGTTTATTTTTAAATGTAGATCCAAGACTAACGTTAAAATGTTAATGAACTCCCTGTCTGAATTGCTCTTGTGCTATTTTTAATAATAACTTATAATGAAAGAAAAATGCATGGTGTGTAAAGTCATGGTAGATTTTGGGAAACCACCGCCTGTCTTTTCCTGGTAGAGTAAACATGTAGAGCTGATTTAACAGATTTGGAAATTGGACTTTTAATGAGTCTTCTAACCTCCCGTGAGGTGGACAGAGAAATGGTCAGGTCTCCTTGCTCTGTCGGGAATACAGGCCGCTGGGCCTCGTCACGTCCTGGTGACTTTACTGTGAGCGAGGCCCCTCCCAAGGGGACCGAAGACCTGTCAAGCTGTTCCCGCTCAGGAGAAGCATCACCTAAGATTCTGGAAGGAAGCCGCAAAAAATGTAGATGATTTGGGGGAAATATGACATTATTTGGACCCCATCTTTAAGCATTCAACACCTTGAAACATAATTCTGTCCTGGGAAATGTTGTGGTGTGTGAACGACTGTCTGCTGATTGCTGAACCTGAGCAGAATGTCTGCCAGAGACAGACAGTTGTGGGTCTTTCCTCACCTGGAACACTGTGTCCTCACTGAATAAATCAAAACATGCAGCTCCTCATTCATGGCCCGAAAACATCAAGGGCAATGACATCCTTTTTTTTTTTTTTTTTACTTCAAGGTCACACCCGTCCTCTCCCCTCCTCTAGGCCTTGCTTCTGGGCATGTGTATCTTTCAAATGCCGCCTAACTGCACTGAGCACGTTTCTTCATCATGCACTTAACAGTGTTGTTGCTGATACCCAAAATGCCATCATTGCTTCCAGAGGAAAAGATCATATTCATCCTTCCAAACCCAACTCTGAAGTGAACATCTGTTGAGGTTCCCAGCACTCTGGGTCTCCGGCTGCCCGGGCACAAGTGAATGTTGGGGGGCTGTCAGCAGGGCTCTCACAGCGCCATGTGGTTGTCACCACATCTGTGTGTCTTCTCCTTCCCCACTAGGGTGTGAGCCCTTGAAGGACAGAAATTCTGCCTCGCGGAACCTGCTTGGCGTGTGGTCGTTGCCTGGTGAGTGAATGGATGAGTGATTGATGTGTGCGACGAGGCCTTACCTCTAAATTTCCTGGTAAAAATTTGCAAAGGACCTTTGCAGTTTAGAATCTACATTTTAGAAGACACTTTGGACATCATCATTGCCTTTAGGAAACCTAAAACCAGAGGAATCGTGGACTGTTCCCTTAGCTACATAGCTGTCAGATCAGAAGTAGTACTACACTCTGGGTCTCTGATGATTGTTAATAAAAAAATAAGTGTGCTTAAATTCTGTTCTGTTCTGGCAAGTTAAGCAGATGTGTAGAAGTTTAGAAGTTTTCTAATATGGGCAAGTGTTAAAATTAATAGATGTAGCACTTAGATCGATGTCTAGAATTTGTCTTGTTCTTTTTTCCATCGGACAGGTAAATACCAGCTGTCCCCCACCGTGAATATGCCCCAAGATGACACTGTCATTATAGAGGATGACAGATTACCCGTGCTTCTGCCACATCTCTCTGACCAGTCCTCTTCCAGCTCCCATGACGACGTGGGCTTCGTGACGACCGATGCTGCCGCGTGGGCTAAGGCTGCAATCAGTGATTCAGCCGATTGGTAAGCATCTAGTCCAGAGTTGGCAAACATTAGTTAATTGCAATCACCTTTTATTTTATGTTTTATGTGGCTTGTCAGTGAGCACAGTTAATCCTTCAGAGCAGTTTTCTATTTTCATTGCTTTTATACTCTTAATTATCATGCTTTTAATAAATTATACCCCAATCCTGTAAACTTGTTCAGTTGCTTTAGCCTTCAAGTGTGTATTTAATAATTTACCCAAAACAACAACAAAACTGCCACTAACCAAAAAACCCTAGTCATTCATTTTTAAGTTTCGTTGTTTATTAATTTTAGATCTGTGTTAATTTGATAAATTGTTTTTCTAGTAAATAAATAAATCCTCAGCAAATCCCCAAGTTGATTGCAACAATTAGATGCAAAACTAATAGTTACTGTGTTCTGGGAACGGGAGGAGGTTTTGTTAAGGTTTCTCTTTACAGTGTTACAACTACTGTTGAAAATTCTTTGTACTTCTAACATAGCGATTTTTGGGACAGTATCATAGCTATTTTTTTCATGTGTCTTTCAAAGTAGAAGAAAACATTGCATTTAGCTGTCATTGGTGAAGATGTTCTCAGAATAAGTTCACCTGTTATTTGGGCCCTTGGAAAGTTCATCTATAACCAACCTACCTTCCTTCCTTCCTTCCTTCCTTCCTTCCTTCCTTCCTTCCTTCCTTCCTTGCTTCCTCCCTCTCTCCCTCCCTCCCTCCCTCCCTTCCTTCCTTCCTTCTTTTTGAAAATCCAGGATTTAAAAATACAGGTATGTTCCAGCCTGCACGAATGGTTCAGCTATGAAAGGTTTTTATGGCTAAACGTGTGTGGGGGGAGCTGTAATATACCAAAAAGCACCCCATTTGAAATCCACAGATGCGATTCCCTGCTGCAGTGAGTTTCTTTTTCTGAAAGGAAGAGTAGCAACTGAGACAGTAAGGTTTAGATCTATGCAGCATTCGTCTTAGGGACAGAAGCTTTTGAATCTCCACTACGGGGAGGGAATGTGGAGGTAGTCAGAGGAATAGATCCGTTTGGGGCCTGATAAGTCCCACACGGGTGAGAAGAAAGAAATGTCTCGCAGGGGCAGATCATGGCATTAATTTCCCTGAGGGGGATTTGAAGAAATGGTGAGGAGTTGTGTGGCTTTCCTGGGAGAGTGGGGGGCGAAGATGAACGGAGGGTTATGCAAACAAGAGCCACAGCTGCCCTGTATTGCGGCAGGAAGAGGACACTTCTCCAGTCCCACAATATCTCCCTAATCTTTGATGAAAATGTTAGCAAAACAAAAGGGCAATGAGACAGGATTAATAACTGGAATTTTAATAACCTTGGGGGTCAGGATGTGGTTACATTCTCCAAAGACTCATCTGTCAGTCCTGCCATCTAACTTGTTAAATATCCTGGTATACTGTTTATTGTGTCTGAAATTACTTTTTAAATGGTTATATTGGTAGGGAAGAATTAATTATGGCATAGTTTAAGAATATTTAGTTATTTTAAGACACCTATTCCAAACTCATTTGACATTTTCAGTTGTGTCTGTGTGGAAGGCTAAATATGTCAAATGGTTAAATTTCTAATTTGTTATAATTTTTTTTTTAATTCATTAGTCGATTTAGGGAACATTAACAATTTGGGGGGGTTACAACAGCAGGTTCCAACTTTAATGGCAACATAAGTTCAGAGGACATAAGTTAGTTTAAAAATATGCCAAGTGGGGTTTTTAGGCAGTACTGCCAATGTCAACTTATATTTCTTTGAAAAATATTTGTCCTTGATTTCAGTTAAAGCTATATTTCACATTCATTCTGTCTACAATCTTGATGCCTTCCTGGAGATGAGGCATTAAAATTCTACATGATACAAAAATAAAAAATTGATAAGCAGAATGATTGACGATAGCCACGTACACGGCAAATGCTGGTAGTCCTGGTAGTCTAGGAGGCTGAGGCAGGAGAAATCCAAGTGTGTGCTCACCTTGGGAAGTTTAGCAAGATTGTGTCTTAAAATGAACAAGAACAACAACAAATTTTTTTTTTTTTTAAAAAAGGGCTGGGTATATAGCTCAGTGCGAAGACCCTGTAGATGTTCTCGGAATAAGTTCACCTGTTTATTCCTAGTACCAAAACAAACAGAAAAGAAAAAGAAAAAAGAATTATTGCCATTGGGAGTATAATTTGCTGCTGCAGAATTGGGTCATAGTTCTCACGATATGGGTTTGAATTTTCCACCTCCAAAACTGCGTTTCTGGACTGGAATGCTCGTGCTTGAGAAATTGGACACCATCTGTGCAAAAGCATAGACTGCAGTATGAAGAAGGCACCTGAGACCTCAGGGTGAACACGGCCCTGCTCCTTTGTGGAGCATCATGTCTATTAAAAGTCTTAGAGAAGAAACAGTGATACCTAAAATGAAAAGACTTAAAGTAGAACACAAAGTGACACTTACTAAGATATAACATTGTGTTTTATGCAAATATAAAACCAAGTTGTTTTGACCTTGGACCGAGCTCCCAGCTCCGGTGTGATTCGTCTTTCCTCTCTGCTGCCGGGCCCGAGCCTGGGGGAGCAGCACGCGCACTGGGGGCAGCCTTGAGGGAGGCACTGCTGGCAGAGCTGGCTACGTCCTCCCGTGACCTCAAGAGGGGACACCTCCTTAAGGTCTGAGTGCTGCGCACCTGTCACCCTTCACGCACGGCCCCTGCCCTGCTTGCCGGGAAGGACTGAGCAGGACTGTCCAGTTCCTTGATGAGGTTTTGGGGACGTTGTGATTTGTATTACTTTGATAATTGAAGGTAGACAGTCTCCATCCAGTAGCAACTTTCTTTGTTGAGTAGTTTACGGTTTTTATATCCATGAATTCTCTGAGTGGCCTTGGAAGGCAGCTGAGACAGCTGCTGTTTTTGTTGAGCACATGAAGGTGTATAGGCTCGGAGCAGCTCCTGCCGCTCACCCCAGGGGCAGAGATTTCCTGTGGGGGTCCTGCTCTTCATAACTTTGGCCTTAGCTCTTCCGAGAGCCAGTTACCATTTTCTGCATAGTGAATTGCAGCTACATTTTTATTTTTATTTCAATACTGGGGCCTGAACCCAGGGGCTCTCTACCACTAGCTATGACCCTAGCCCTTCTGATGTTTTATTTTGAGATGGGGTCTTTCTAAGTTGCCCAGGTGGGATTCAAACTTGCAATCTTCTTGCCTCAGCCTCCTGACAGTTTTTAGCTCAATTTTTGCTGTACTTACAAACCAGATCACTGTCTTTTCAACAACTTAAATGATAGTATTCATAAGAACCTCGCTTCCATCAGAAGCACCTGGGGATCCGTCATCAACTCAGCTGAGTGGAAGGGGCCCCTTCACGCCCTCTGTGTGTGTGTGTGTAGGCTGTGGAGGGGCCCTCTCCCACCTGGCCAGGTAGGTAAGGTGGCTCCACCTTGAAGGTGGAGAGCCGGTGTGTCCCTTCACTTCATGCGTCTAGCAGAGGAAAAGACATTATCATTGTATGAACTGTGTTTCGAGCACCTGGTGCTAAAATGTTTGCAGAGCTTTACAAAATAGGAGTGATTATCTATCATCTCCAGCCACTTCCTTGGAATGTCATGGTGGAATGCATCCTGCCCCCAGTGATTGGCCGTATGCTTCCTTGCAATCTTCAGTTGGGCCACTACGTTGGTGTTAACCAAATCAAATGTCATCGAAGCTTAGTCCCGCTATTCCTGACTTGCTCATGTGCTGCTAGTTCTCTCAGCTGTGTGTCCGCAGCATCTGTTTCAGACTTCTCGTTAGTACTGTCCTTGTGAGCTTGTGGAGCACAAGGATCTTTTCTTATTTATTTTTTGACTTTGGTGTATCCAGTACAACCCTTTTCCCTTAATCAGAATAAGTTCCCAGGGAGATCTGTTGACTTGAGTTTTTTTTCCGTCGATTAACCATTTCAGAGAAACTACATCCTCATGAAGGTGTTTTGATTTGGTTTGTATCCTTTTCTGAAACACAAGATACACATGTGTAAGAGGGCCAGGGTACATCCCTTTTGAAATTGTTGTCTGGCTGCAATTTGCTCCCACTATCTGTGTATAATTTATGCCTGGTTTCCTCAAGTATTTAGCTCTTCTAATACCTGGCAAATAACAAACTCATTTTTTCTTTTACTTACTTACTTATTTTTGCAGTGCTGGGGATCAAACCCAGGGCCTTGGGTGTGCTAAGCCGTGCTGTACCGCTGACCACTGACGAAGACCCCCGGCCCTGTATTTGTAGCAATCACTTAGAAATAATGTCTTGTCAAAGGGCATGAAGAAACTGAGAGAGGGAAGAAGAGAAACAAGAAATCCGAAGAGAGAGAGAGTTACTTTGAATGTTAAAATAATTTTGGTTTTTTTTTTTTTAAATAAAGTGTATCTGTGTTAAACTTTTTTGAAGAATACATGTGTATGCATATTCACACGCAGTATGTGTAACTTTTCTAAATCGGAAGTCTGCTTTCTTAGTAAATGCTGTTACATTTTTCTTTCTCTTCTCACCAGCTCTTTGAGTCCAGATGTGGATCCAGTTCTAGCATTTCAGCGGGAAGGATTTGGACGTCAGAGTATGTCAGAAAAACGCACAAAGCAGTTTTCAGATGCCAGTCAATTGGATTTCGTTAAAACGCGAAAATCAAAAAGCATGGATTTAGGTAGTGAGTACAATCTCCGTGAATCTTTATCTTCATAAGGTTTAGATGCTTTCAGGATAAAATTGATGGTCCCAAACACATGTGTGTTTACTCAGAGGAATGGAGAAAATAAATGTGAAATGTGGCGATTTGGCAAATTAGTTTTTCTCTGAATTTGAGATAACCGTATTACTCATAAGTGGCATGTTTACTGAATATGCAATATGTTAATATATGTTTTCTTATGAGAAAGGAAACAAACACATGTGCGTATCATGCTATATCCATGTATCTTTATTTTGTAACCCGAGATGTTTTTACACTATTTAAAAAGCAATTTCATTGAAATTGTATTTGGTTTGTTCCGGGATTTTCGAATTAGAAGGCAGAGTATTGGAGAGAAATCATTATCTCAATCCATGTCTAGAAATTTGGTTACTTTGTGATATCTTCCTTTCATTGCTGTTCTTCAAGGTTTATTTAATAGAACCTCTGTTTTGATCATTAAGGCATTTAATAAAATCAGTAATCTGAGAGGATATTTATTATAGAAAATATTTGGGAACAAATGAGAGGAGGAAAATTACCATAGTTGTCCAATCAAACAGCAATCAGGTAGTGTTTCTCTTTAAATACAAATCCACCAAAACCAAAAGTAAAATAATTAATTGTATCTGTAAACTGAATGATTTTTCAAGAACCTTTGTTAATCACCTGTAACTTAGGCTGTTCTGTGGTGGCTGTTTGTACTTTGAGACTAAAAGCATTAATTTGTCCCAGGCAAATAAGAAAATTTGGTGATGCCTTGCCTTGGCTAATTATGATATGCTAACATGTAAATAACACACATGTTTGTGAAATGAAATGACTGGCATATTGCATGGAGGCACTGCTTTTTTTTTCCTCCCTTTATTTTTGATTATGAATGTTTGCTCGATGTTTCATATTATTTGCATGAAGTAGTACCTAAGAATTGTCACCTAACTGTAAAGATCTGGGAATGGTTGAAGCATGTTGGGCCGTGGGAACTAACTGGGCTAACCATTATACATTTACCTTTTAACAGTAGCTGACGAGACTAAACTCAATACAGTGGATGACCAGAAAGCAGGTAAGAACGGACAGTTAAGACTGTTGCCATAGAAACCGTGGTTCAAAGGAGCTCATCACAATGATAGAGCTGCCAATCATATTGCATATAAACATAAGTATTCCAGTCTGGCACAGATGTTTTCATTGTGGGAAATCAGATTGTATAAGAAAAGAAAAATTTTCTGTTAGGAGAGATTTATCAGTGGTATACATACTAAATGGAAACATATTGTAGTACCTGAAAAAAGTTAAATAAAAAAAAAAACCTTGATTTTCTTAATTATACTTGTATAGGAATTTTCTCATGATTTTAAAAAAGGAATCAAAATCCTGAAAACATGATCTCTTATTGTGCTCCAGGGATGGCGAACCTTTTAGAGAGTGAACGCTGAAACTGCAAACCAAAACCCACTTATTTATTGCAAAGTGCCAACACTACAATGAAACATGAATCCTCAGGTTTTAGTTTAGGAAAAACAACTCACATGTTAACATCTTTTATCTTGAAAGAAAAACATTACGCATGTGCCATGGGTTTGCCACCACTGTTGGTTCAGTTTTTAATCCATTTAGGTGATGTCCAGATTACATCCAATTCTCAAAAGTGGTCATTTTGATTTGAAAGATAACATTGCCAGTGTAAACATTTTTCGGGAGAATGCCCAGTATTGCTTTCTAGGTTATTCAGGAAATCTTGGTTCTTTTTCAGGTGCTGGGATTAGCTCAGATTTTACCTGAAATTGGATTATTGCATATAGCTGGCATATCTTTACTTCTGAACTTTTAAAGAATTCATTGTATTTAAAATATTTCCACAGAAACAGTGGGTTATATTGAACTGGATTTTACACTATAGTATATTTTACTTCTTATTTTATCGTATGAAAATCAGAGGAAAAATCTTTACATGTAGTTAGGTAATATGCTTTGTACAGTTGAGCATTATGTTTTTTTATAAGTTTAGAATTATGTTTTAATTATTCTAGATCTAGGATATTTATATTACTTAGCACCATTTAGCTTTAACTGACCATTTTAACCTGTAGTAGTAATTAGTTTTAGCCTGCTTATAAAATGTATATCCCACATACATATTTAAGGATTACTGTGGACATGGTTGGAGTTGGCATATTCTGTAGAGTAAAAAACAGATTATAAAAATTAAATCTAATAAATCAAAAGATTAACTGCATCGCAAGGCACTCAACCATAGCCTTGGCCTTTACTAAGTAGTTATTTTTCTTATCAAACATACAGTACAATTGAAATTCTGAAGTAGGTATAAAGAAAGAAATTATTTGATAGTTTACATATGTAAAATAGGAAATTGTTTTTGGACTTAGTAGTACTGAGTATTTTTAAAGAAACAGTTCCTGTCTTAATAGTTCCAAAACCCCAAATTGAACTGCTTAGGTTAAAGGACACAACTTGTATACTGTGCCTATTAGGAGAAGGAAGGAAAACTGTTCGTGTAATCAGTTTAAACCTGCAGCAGGGAAAATAACAATTTCATGTGACTTAACAAATACTGGCACCCAGTCTTTAACTGAAAGAATTATTTAACTTACATGGTGAATAAGCAGATTAGATAATTCAATCAGACCACATATTTTTCAGTTTTAAGATATTAGATCTTAGATACAAAGGACATATTTTGGTAACAGGTGCAATATATCCTACCAAATTAAATTGGAAAATCTGGGAACAAAAAAAATATTACATAGACACCAAATTACTTTTTGGTCTGTTGGTTTTAAATCTACGTTGATAAAATATCTAAACTAGATTCTTACCACCTGACATTAGACAACGAATGTATTTTCAGTTATTTTTCTTTCTTTTTCTTACTTGAATTTTCGAGAGTATCATGATTTTACAGTTTAGGTCAAGGCTTGTTCAGGCAAGTCATAGCGGCCTTTTAACATATTACCTGTCTTGCTATCAAGCTGTCATGATGAAAGTTGAGTCTGGTTTCTCCTTGCCTCTTGCCAAAGACATCTTGCACTGCGTGTTTGTTTGCTTTGGCAAGAGGGGCGTGATAAGATAGGAAGAAAAATACAGATCTAGGGCTGGGGGTGCAGCTCAGTGCGAGGCCCTGGGCTTGATCCGGAACAGCACTAACAGACAAATTTAGACCCCGGCAAAGTGGTATGTTTATGATTTACTCCTTACTCTCCTGTTTAGGGACCTTAAAATTCTTGGGGAAAAAAGAAAACAAATAGAGAACTGAGTTTTTAACAGTTTAATCCTTAAAATATAGCGAAGTAACCAAAGTATACTAAAGGTCTAAAAGGTTTTATAAGAGTTTTAAAGTATTGTTTTAAAGTGAAAATAAAAGACACTGATTTTTTTTTGTACAGATAAAACTAAGTCATCTTTTGCCCATACCGTTTATAGAAAAAGACTTTTCCAGCTTTCATTACTAGTTAATGCAAAGTTTGTAATGTTAGGAATCTCAGTAAGCCTCATTGGGGAATCTTAATCAACATGTTACATAAAACGTTTGAAAGTTTCTTAGACAAATGCAGTTCTAATGTGTGTGCCCACAGTATTGAGGAGGAGCTGGTAGGTAGGTCCTTCTGTTGAAGACCTGGTAGTAAGTGTTTTAGGCTTTGCAGGCTGATGTTTATTTCTGCTGAAAGCAGCCATAGACGGCGTGTAAATAAAGAGCCAAGGCTGTGTTCCAATAAAATTTCCCAGGTTTGCCCCTCAGTTTGCTGATCTCTGTCAAAGAGTCAGAAGTTATACATGTTGGCTTTTTATATAACTTAGTGTTATGGAAATTTTGAACCATACATAAATGTAGAGAGAGTAGTTAGTTGACCTGTCACAAACCCAACACCCACTATTTACAATTATTAACGTTTTCCTAAAATGTTACAGCACAATGTTATGAATTAGGGAAAAGAGTAGACAGGTAAAGCTGTGAGTTAAACTGATTTTTTTTTTCGTGGGGTGGGGGACGGACTAGGGATTCAACCCAGGGCCTCACCCATGCTATGTGCATCCTTTACCGCTGAGCTACACCCTTAGATCCACTTATAAAATTGTTATTGATCATTGAACTATACAGTACTTTCAGCATTATCTTACTTTGAAGATTTGCCTGCTTTTCTGAGGGACACTCAATTTTACTGAATATTCATGCCATTTCTGAAATTCATTAGAAAAGTTTTTATTGTTTTGAGTACATTAAATAAAATCTCAATAACTCTTCATAAAAAAGCCTAACGTATGTAATAAATGGTAATTTTACAATGCTTCTTACTGGCAGCATGACATCTTAATTGGCGATACATGCACACATACACATACATTCATATGTACACATATCTGTGATAGACCCAAGAAAATACCAAATATTTACCTAATACATGTTTGATGGAACCCAAATACAGCTGGTAAATTATGAAAATTGATACCATAATTTATTCAAAAAAATCTTTTCCCAATGCTAACTCTAGGGAGTCTAAAAGTAAATATCCCTACCTAGCAATGCTTTTTCTCATTCTTTTTTATTCTTTGATTTCTTACCTTTTGTTTAGTTCTTTAGAAAAAAAATTCGTGTTTTCCTGTAATAACTTCCTTAATTGGGAAAACGTACTTGTCAAAAAACATGGTGCTATGAAGACAGAAAGTGATTAATCTTCTTGACACAAATACTTCATGTGAACTTTTATCATAAAATAAACAGAAGCATGATACAAATGTCCAGTAAGAAAGTTTGAGTATACCCTCATTTCTCCCAAACATGATCATGTATGTGGAACATTATTCATCATTAGAGTCCTATGTCTGCCATTCGGCCTATATTTTAACATATCTGTTCTTACTTGAAACTAGCTATCCCATTGTGAAAATTAGGTGAAAGATGTAGCATAAATGAATCTTAAAAAGATAATTCTTGTTTTCACTCTCTCAATTTAATTTTCATCCCATTTTCTACTCTGAGCTACGGAAAGCCCATGTCACAACTATTTATCTTCGAGGTGATAACATGACATAGCTACTACTTAATTATTGATAAACATATGGGCTGATGACCCCATGTAGAGATAAACTATTTAGCTTCTCCTGCCTTCGCATTTTGTTGTCTGTCTTTTTAACAGGATAAGTGATATACCAGTTCTGTAGCCTGGACTGCCCAGGTGATGGTGCAGAGCTGGCGCTTCCACCACGGAGGGCCAAATTAGTGTACCTTTGGAGCACCAGGTTGGGAGTGATGGATAAAGCTGTCTTTCTTGGTTACAGAAATCAGTCTTGATTGCCTTCTAAAGCTGGTATTGTTAGTATTATCTCAGACCTTTCTGCTCTGGATCTTCAAGGAATAGAGCCAGATTTTTAATTCCCTGGATTTTCCCTTGTTATCCCGCAGAAATTTTCTTGGTAATTGCTAAGTCTTCTTCCTTCTGTCCCTCACCAGGTGTTCAGACAGGTGTTATTCCTGGGCCTGGAGATGTAAGGCCCCACATTTAGCCCTTTCCTTGCTCCTCCATTTCTTTCTTCTGGCACAGAGCTCTTAGGTCCTTGGTTCGAATCTTGTATTGCCCTTTTCATAGAGGGTTCTAGTTTCCCAGAATTCGGTTACTGGCCAGAGCTGGGTTTTCCTAATTGTACTGGTGCCCAACAGCCCCTCGCGCACCGATTACAGAGGGTTGTGGGTCTGCAGGTGTCATGAGAAAGAGACGCAAGGAAGCTCTCTGTTTTTAGTAAAGTTTATTTTAAAACTTGCTGTTTGAATGCCGGACTGCTGCTGTAAATATCTTCCACAGCCAGAAAATGGTTTCAGTTGAGTTCAGAAGCTTACTCTGGCTTGCTTGCCTTTGCTTTGTTAGTGTCTCTGTGTTTTCAGTGAGATTCTTGCTGTTCTGGTTCTTGTAGATTATTTGTATTACTTAGAGCAAAATGACTTGATAAAAAATTTTCATCTATTGAGATAAAAATGGAAACCAGTAACTAGGGGTTTTCCTAATGGAACCAGAGAGACAAAGTCTAATGTAAATTTGGGAAAAATAATAATTAGTAATGATTATTTGTTCTCTGTATATTTTCCATGCACATTCCAGCCCTCATCTGTGAGGAAATAACTATGTCCCTGAAATTTCCCACAATATTTAGGCATTCAGGTATGTAATTTTCACTTTCCGCTAACTAATATTTTCATCTCTTTTGTTGTTTTTTTAAACCTCCAAGGTTCCCCCAGCAGAGATGTGGGGCCTTCCCTGGGTCTGAAGAAGTCAAGCTCCTTGGAGAGCCTGCAGACAGCGGTTGCCGAGGTGACCCTGAACGGGGACATCCCTTTCCATCGCCCTCGGCCGCGGATCATCAGAGGAAGAGGCTGCAACGAGAGCTTCCGAGCTGCCATTGACAAGTCCTATGACAAACCTGTGGTGGATGACGATGATGAAGGCATGGAGACTTGTAAGTCTGTGATGGCGGAAAGGGCACTGATTCTCAAGGCCTCGGTGGAACTGTGGTTCTTAAAATGTGTTCCAGGGAACCCTGAAGGGCTCCCAGCATTTGTCTAGATCTGTGAGGTCAAAAGTGTTTCCATAAGATGATATTATTTGCTTTTTTTCTCCCATTCTCTCAGAAATAGGCCTTTCAATTTTCTAGAGACCACATGCTATGTGATACTGTATTAGATTGAATGCAGAAGCAGATATGAGAAACTTTTTTTTTTCAGTAAATATTAAAGTAAAAATTTAAAATACTACCATTGTTCCTACAAATTTTTCTTGGAAAGTACTGATTTTTACAAATGAAACTACATAGGGGTTGGGGATTTAGCTCAGTGGTAGAGTGTTTGCCTGGCAAACACAAGGCCCTGAGTTCAATCCCCATTATCCCCCTACCCCCTAAAAAGAAAGAAACTATATTATTATGAAATTTGTTGTTTCTTAGACAGTTATATTTGAAAACTTTCTTGTTTTAAATCATTATATATTGGTAGATATAATCCATGGTACAAAAAGATATTTGGGGGGCTGGGGATTTAGCTCAGTGATTAGAGTGCTTGCTTTGTAAGCACAAGGGCCTGAGTTCGATCCCCGGCACCACCAAAAAAAAAAAAAAAAAAAAGAATATATTATAAAAAAAGATATTTGGAGACCAAAATGTTTTGACAACCACTACTTTGTAATGTCTGTAAGATGATGTAAATAAGGAATTCATGTGATAATTTATGATCTTAAAGATGTATCTTTTATTTTTAGGAATTACTCTTAATTTCTTTGAACTATATGAGCAGAATATATTTGTGCGTATGTCTTATTTCCAAATTACAAAATGTTTCCTTCTTGCCTTCCTTTGGTAGTACTGGGGGTTGAGCCCTGGGCCTTTGCACTGAGATACACTCGCAGTCCTCCACCTCCTTTTCAAAAATCCTTGAGACATGGTAGGGCTGAGTCACTAACTTGCATAGGCTGGGCTTGAACCTGCGACCTTCCTGCCTCAGTCTCCCAGAATGCTGGGATTATAGGCAGGATTATAGCCTGCCTATAATGTGCCACCACTCTTGGCTCAAATTATAAAAGATTTCAGCCCAAGCTCATTGAAAGTCAAAGGTAAACGTGACTGAACAGTATGTACTTCCGTGGTCTATTGAGGAAAAAAGTAACATTTATAAACATGTACAATTACATGCTTTGGGGCATTGATCTTTATAGTTAAAGATTTATTTTACAAAAATAGCCATCGTACTTAAAAATAATGGAGAAGCACTATTAATGTATTTACTTAAGTAAGAAAGGATTTAGGAATCCTAATGGTAAAAATTGTTACCGTATGTTATTCATAACTAATTTATATGTTAATTTTTAATCTCTTAATGTGACACTATCTATCCGTTTCTTATGAGAGGAGTTGGAGACCCAACACCTCAAAGGTCAAGCACAGACCAGAAATAATTTATATAGATGGTAAATTACTTGCATTTTAACATTTTGGGTAGATTATGTGTATTCCACATACGTAAGGAACACTGTGGTGCAGAAGAAGAGTTTTAAATAAAAAGAACACATTCCGAGGAGGTTTGGGGCAGGCTTATATAATTCCTGCCTAAACCTGAATGCATCGGGTAAGATGACTACTCCCCTGCCATAGAGTAATATGCAAAGCCCAATTTAGGGAGGGCTGCGGGCTGCTCCCTGCCCCGCCCAGCTCTCCCTCTGAATCTGGACAGTTTTTCACTATAATCAGCCAGTGGCTTCAAATATATGCAGCATGTTCTTCCCAGATGAGAAACATATTTCCTATTTTGGCTGCCAAACCTGGTCTCCAAGATCCTGAGTCATATGAGATCTGGCCTCTGTTAGGTTTTCTTCCCTTGTGCTAATGGTTCTCTGCCATGGTAACCAATATTACCTGATAAATAATAGAGTTTACTTCTGTGTCCTGGTTGTATATTTAACAAAAAGGGTAGTATTTGTCTGATCATCTTATATAGTTTTAAGCATATATAATTCATGATGCTTCTGAACATTCTTCTTGTTCTGGTTAAAGTGTTCTGAAGTCCCTGTATAAATTTCAGTTTCCTCATATAATACATCACTCATTTCAAATGCAGCAGGACATGGAACACATTGTGAGTAGAAAGTATGCTCTTGTGTTAGTCAGCTTCATGATACTATAACAAAATATCAGAGGCAGTAAATTTATAAAGAGAAAAAGTTATTTAGCTCAGGGTTCTGGGGTTCCAGAACCCCAGAACCCCAGAGGGGGCAGCCCATTATTGTGAGCCTCTGGTAAGGTGCAGGATGATAGTGGCAGGAGGTGTGTGATGGGCCAGACTGCTCATGTCATGAGCCAAGAAGCAGAAACAAGCCAGGCATTGTGGTGCACACTTGTAGTCCCAGCTCTCGGGAGGCTGAGTCAGGAAGATTGCTGCACATGCGAAGTCATCATGGGCTACATAGTGAGTTCAAGGCCAGACCGAACTACATAGTAAGAGCCTCTCTCAAAAGGGGCAGGGAGAAAGCCTGAGAGTAGGGTCCACTGTCCCCTCTGAGGGGACCCTCCCCCCGACCTTAGGACCTCCCACTAGGTCTTATTTTTCAAGGTTCAGTCACCTCCCAGTGGTCCCAACCTGGTGACCAATCGATTTACATGTGGCCTCTTCAGAGTCTCCCACCAATGTGAACATCTACTTTATCCCTTGATAAACTCACTTTCCTTTTTAAATGGAGAATAACAGATTCTTGGTGGAAGTAACAGCATATTAAAATTTATTTATTCATCTATGTTCAAAAGGACTAAAGAAAAAAAAAAACCCAAATAAATACATACATACATACAGCTGTGGACCGGAGCGCTAAAGGCATTTGTGGTGGATGCACTAACAGGCCATACCTGCCACAGTATGTGGCCATAGTTTTCAGAGTCCTGTTTTGAATATTAATTCTCAGAGCAGGCTGCTGAGCTTTGGCTCTGACAAGTGGAAGTGACCATTATAAGTGTGCAGGGCTTGCAGTGTGGGTCTTTGGGATCGTTGTAGGGGGTGGAAGAGCCCTGAGTGGTGTTATTTGGCAGTCACCATCCTGTCTGCTGTCCTCTCGCCTCCTGTGAGGCCCATGAAGGAGAGCACCCTGTGTCCATTCTAGTCCTGCACCACCAGGCACAGGGCTTGGCAAATCTCAGGGTTCTTTGAGGGTCAGATCCGTTAGTGGGTGATGGTAGCTGGTGTGCGTAAAGGTTGGGGACAGAGACTTCCGATGTAGGGTGCAGGATGGCAGAATCATTTAACTGTACCTGTGTCGTCTCACCCAGACCTGGCATGTCCTAATGGCTTCAGCAAGCTCTTTTTCTTAAAAAACAAACAAACAAACAAACAAAAAAGGGTAGCACCACTCTGTGGCTTTGAGATTGGGACCTTTACATCTGAACAGAATGCAAGGCTTTTCAGGCCTGTGTTTGTGAGTGGCTTATCCTCCCTTGTCTGTGCCCTGAAAGTTTGGGGGTAGAAGGCCCTTTCTTTTCTGGTGCGTGGCCTGTGTTCAGTCACCTGGCAAAATTCAAATGCCCTGTCACCCCTGAGCATCCTCTGATCGGGGAGTGTCATCCTAGCAGACAGGATGTCCCAGGAAACTGAGCACTCTGTGGACACCAGGGTGGGGAGTGGCTGCGAGGTGCTAACAGGGACTGAGGATGCTTGCTGAGGAGCCAGAAGACCCTGGCTGATCCTGTCTCTTGTTTTCCCCTCTTGTGGCCCGTCGTCTTTCCAAGGAAGACGCATCCGGAGCATGGTTGATTGCCCTTGTCAGCTGGGCCAGCCCTGCCCCAGGGATTATTTCCTGGCCCCGAACAGGCCTGCCTCTTCTCCACAGCACTGAAGTCATGCCACAGGCACAGCACCGGGGGCCAGGAGGCTGGGGCGAGATCCATGTGGTATCTGGTATCTGTCATCTTCTGTAGCACTTATGTTCTTCCTGTGGAGATGGCAGAAGCCAGCATTTTTGTCTCTCATTTAATCCATCTGGCCTCTCCATGTTGTGTGTGTCTGTCTGGATCAAGATGGAGCTTTGTATTCTGGGACCCATTATCTCCCAGGCCCTACCTATGTTTGACAGGTCAGGGCATCTACAATCTGCTCCTTCTTCTATGCAAATTGCCTATACAGCCTGGCTCTCAGCGAGTGGCTGCTGTATCCCTGAGAATAAATCAGTTGCTGTTGCTACCAAGAAAACACATGCACTAACATTGCTTTGTTTCTTTTAAAAAATGTATAATACTACTTTTCTCTTAATTAAAAGTTGCCAGATATCGTAAATCCTGTTACTAACTTAGTAACAGCTTTTTGGGGGAATCACAGAGAGGAAACACAGTAGAACCACATATCTTCTATTAATTGTGGCTATTGATTTAAAAATATATCAAGTTCAGAACTTTAATATGGGAAAAATGTTCTGGCTTGAAAGCATAGAGGCATTGCTTTCGAGTAGGTTGTCTTATTTTTGTATAGCACTCTTAGGAGATTAAAGAAAGCATTGCTTTAAAATATGCATACTTTAGGTTTGCAGTATGAGATTTGAAGAAACTAAACTTAGATTACTAAATCAGGTAATGTGATAACTTCGAGGGGAATTTTGTTGTTAGCATATTGCATTGGATAACTCAGATTTTCTACTTCCCACCATCTATTTGAGCAAAATTAATGCAAGCTAAGTTTAATTTTATCATAACCAGAACCTATTAAATTACAGCAAATCTACTGTGAAAGAATTCAGGATATGGATTTCAAAGTCGAAGTACCTTGTAAAGTATTTCCTTTATTTAATCCATTTTAATGGATAATTGGATGTTGGTCTATAAAATATTTGTTTTGAAATGATAGGAAAAATAATAATAAATCCTATCATTTTATGCCAATTTGTGTACTTAAACATTATCTACAGTTTAAGAAAAGGAGCATTGGTTAATTTTTAGGAAATTTCTTAATGAAGTATGGGTATATATGTGTGAAGTAGCCAAAGGTCTCCACATTTCTCTTTTCAAATGAAAAGTAACTTAAGCTAAAAGAGAAATGAAAAAAAAAATCACGTCTAAAGTGTTTGAGTTATATAGAAGCCTCATTTGTAACTATTTTTAGAGGGGAAAAATACTTAAGTATTTGATCAAGATTGCACTTAATGTGTATGTTTTGATTCTCAGCACTGTGATTTGTTTTGTTTTGTTTTGAAAATACTGAACAAACTTCCACATGGGAAGGCCCGCTACACTACAGCCACCCTGAAGCGCTTAAGTGTGTCCTCATGAGTCCCATCTCCTCCATCTGATGCTGGGGCTGTAAGCTCCTGAGGGGTCAGTAGATGACTGAGCTTGGCCCTGGCACCCAAGGTGGGCACCTGCACAGCGCCTGCAGAATTACGGTGCAGAGGGAAGCACGAGGCAGAGGGCTTCCTGGAAAAGACTTGCCCGAGGGGAGGTTTCTTGGTTGAGGGTCTTCAGCTTGGCACAGAGGTGATGTCAGGGCCCTGTGGGATGGGACCAGGTCCACAGTTCCACGTCCTTGGCTTGGCGTGTGTAGTGCCTGTGAGAAGGAGGTTTAAGATGTAGGCAGAGAGCAGACTGCGGGTAGCCTAACTCATTTGCATTTTATTGTGAGGACATTTAAAAGCATTTGAAGAATTTCAAACAAAGGATGTGATTGTTGTGGCCAGGGAGTAGATGATTGGGGAAGGGATGGCAAGTGGCAGCGTTGGCAGCAAGGAGACCCCTTCTGTGAGGCATAGAGGAGACTGTGGCGAGAACCAGGTAAGCGATGAGCCTGAGCCGCGCCAGAGGCAAGGCGGACCCTGCGTGTGCACACGGAGCCCCGTGCACATCGAGATGGATGATGATGATGTGATTTCGCTCATTAGCACTTGCAGGCTCAGGAACTCGGAATCATCATCGCACTGTGGAACCACTCCATTACCGAGCTTTCTTAATTTTTCCTCAGGAAATCTCATTTCATTCCCTCTTTCCAACCCAGCCTGAACGCTCATTACTCACTATCTGAGGTTATTGCGGGGATCGTGTAGCTGGTCCTCCTGTGAGCCCTCTTGTTCTCTGAGTCTCTCTGGTGTGGTGCCCATCTCACCCACGCGTGGATTCTCCTTCAGGCGGGTCACCAACCCCCGAGCCCGTGCGTGTACACTGTGCTGCCCTCGTCCTTTCTCAAGAAACTTTCTCCTGAACAGCTTTGTTTTCCTTTGACTTTCTAAAACCTTGAGTGATTCCATAGACCTGTCAGCATCTGGGACTTTTTGTTATAAAGTGTTTCGTTGTTTCCCAGCACTGGGGCTAGAATCCAGGACCTTATGTGTGCCAGGCAAGTGCTCCACCCCAGAGTTGCACCCTCAGCACGAGGGTTTGGTTTTTTTTTTTTTTTTTTTTTAACATTAAGAACTTCCTGTGATCCCCAGTATGGATTATGTGTCATGGTAGTTAAAAGCCCTGGCTTTGGAAGGGAAGCATTCTGATTTCTCAAAATCACACAAACCAAAAAAGAAAAAAAAAGAACGTGTGGCATTGCTGGCTGTTGGCTGTTGTTTCATCTGTACATTTTTCTATTGTTGGTCATTTTGGTTTTGTACAGCACTTGAAAGAAGACTCTCAAGTCTGCTGCTTAGACAGCAGTGGCCTGGTATCTCTTTTTTTGACACAATAAATAATATTTTGTATGTTGATAAAATATACATTTGACGTTAAAACCACCCTGTGCTTAAAATAATGTTGTATTGTGTGTGTTTGGTTTGTCTGTTGGTTACTTTGTTTGAGACAGGGTCTCACTGCCTATTCCAGATTGGCCTCGAACTCACCATTCCTCTTGGCTCGGCCTCCATGTTCTAGGATTGGAAGTGTGTCCCACCACGACTAGTTCTTGTTATTAAAATAATATTTAAAATGCCAGTTCTAGCTGGGCAGGGTGGCATGTCCCCGTAATCCCAGCACTCAGGAGGCTGAAGCTAGAAGCTCGTTGCAAGTTGAAGGCCAGTCTGCCTGCATGGTGAGATCCTGTCTCAAAAAACTCCCACAAAAGAATGAATAAATGGCAGTTCTAACAGTAGATCTGTGAGCGCTACCATTTGGTCAGAATTATTGAAAAGACAACCTTCAGCGTAACTACACTTTCCCCTGGCAGACAGCATCCCTGGTGCATCGTCATCTGAATGTAAAAGTCAGTTGGGAACCAAAAACGAATTTGTAGGGGTTCGGAAAGCTGAGGCTGAGACCCTCATTGTCCCTGTCCTGCCGCATTGTGTTGGAAGAGGGGGTGGTTCAGATGACACCCTGCTGTGATCCTCCCAACTTTAACCTACTTCAGTGAGGGGATGATTTTAGAATGCAGAGTAAGAGTGAGCAGTGTTTTTTGGTAATAAATCTTAAATTCTTTGGAAGAATGATCCTCTTGTTTTTGTTCCTCTACCTACTTACACCATTTTGAATGCCATAAATGTGTCATTAAGTGGAAGGTCAGAGGGGTCATCTATTAACTTTCCTCCAGTTGGAGAAACCCCTCCTCTAATCCCACTACTGTCACTTGATTCCTTCTGTTTTTTTCTCCATTCATGGTCATGTTATTGGTTCTTCACAATATCAGCTATTATTCCCCCTCCACTTCTTAATAGCAAAGCTTTTAAAGTCTTTGTGTTCCATGCCAGTTTTGTGTATGTGTGTGTGTGTGTGTGTTGACATTCAAAAAAAGCTTGTTTCCCTTGCCAAGAGTTCATCATTCTGATGTTAGAAGTCAGAGTCCAGAACAGCAGAGCCTGTTATTCTACACCATCTGCATTGCTAGCTGTTCATTTCCTATATATTCTTTTTCCAAAGTTAAAATATTCAATTCCAATAAGAAATAAAAAGTACTTATGCCCCCAGCATGTTCTGTTACTGTGTGGGACTTACCAGTGCTGGGACTCTCGTCCTCATTGATTTTTATTACAGTTTTACCACGTAGTAATCAATAGATACTGGTGGTGTTCCACAGATTTACTAAATTTAGTGACATTTTCCATTATTAATACCTGGTTTTGACTTATTGTATATTTTCATCTGTTTATGGTGGTTCATACCTGTAATCTCAGCATTCTGGGATGGGGATTTCAGATTGGAGCCCAGCCTGGTCAATTTAGCAATTAGCAAGACTGTCTTAAAAAGAGGGAAGGGGAAGAAAGAGAGAAAAGAAGAGAAGACTGGGGATGTAGCTCAGCATAAAGGTCCTAGGTTTTAGGACTGTGAAGATGGTAACTTGTGAAGACTCAGAGCTGTTGTGGGCGGAGTTTTTACATTTGGACCTTTGTCTTCCAGACTAAATTATAAATGCTGAAGAATTAGTGTCTCTGTCACTGAGGTTTCTCAGTCTCTAGGGTGGATCTTTGTAAATAGAGAGCAGGAGAAGGACCGTGCTGCTTATTACTGGCTCTTTGTTCATTTAGCCATTTCCTCAACCACTATTTACCAGTGTGTTTCAGGCCTTGCCGTCAGGGGAGAGAGCACTTGTTGAGTGGTGAATAAGAAATAATTTTATCATTTTATCTATTTATTTATTTACCAAGAATATTGGTATATTGTATACATAGCGATTACATTCATCACAGTTAATTTGTACCTGTACATGATACATCTTATTTCCCCCTTTTTCCTCACCCCTCCTTTCCACTTCCCTCCCTTCACTCCCCCTACCTTCCTTATTGACAGTAGCTTTATTTACGTTTTCCCCCTTTTTCTTTCTTTTCTTTTTCTTTTCTTTCTTTTCCCCCTCCTCCCTTTCTAATTCTCCTCCGTATTGAATATTATCTTTCTTTTACTTAGTATCCATTGTACTTTTTTGTCCTTATTTACACTATGTTTTCTCATATCAGAGAAACAATTCAGTATGTACTCATGTGTGTCTGATTTATTTCACTTACAAGTATGTTCTGAAGGTGCATCCATTTACTTATAAATATCTCAAGTTTATCTTTTTTATGGCAGAGTAATACTCCATCGTATAGAAAAACCACACATTTAGTCATTCATTAGTTGTTGGGCATTTGCGTTGTTTCCAAGACTTAGCTATTACAAACTGTGTTGCTATAAACATGGTTGTACATATATCACTGTGGTACGATGTTTTTAATTCTTCTGGGAAGATACCAAACAGAGCAATAGCTGGGTCAAATGGAACCTCTAGTTGTAGTTTTTCGAGGAATCACACTGATTTCCACAATGATTGGACTAGACTACATTCCCACCAACAGTGGAGGAAGGTTCTTTTTTCCCCACAGCCCCGCCAGCATTTGTTATTGGTTGATTTCTTGATGATAGCCGTTCTTTCTGGAGTGAGATGAAATCTTAGCATTGTTTTAATTTGCATCTTTCGAATGACCAGTGATGTTGAACACTTTTTCATATGTTTGCCATTTGTATGTCTTCATCTGAGAGGTGTCTATTCATTTCAGATGCCCATTTTTTGATCGGGTCTCTAAATATAGGGAGTCTGATTTTTTTGAGTTCTTTATATATTCTAGATGTTAGACCTTTGTCTGAGGAATGGTTGGTAAAAATTTTTTCCCACTCTGTGGGTTTTTGTTTCACTCTGTTGGTGATTTCTTTTGCTGTGCAAAAGCTTAGAAGAGACCAAGAATAGCAGAAACAATTCTGGACAACAGGGCCAAGGCAGGGGCCATCACAATCCCTGACTTGAAATTATACTATAAAACTACAGTGATAAAAAGAGCATGGTACTGGCCAAAAGACAGACCGAGGATCAGTGGAACAGGTTAGAAGGTGCAGAAACAACCCCAAACACACTCAAATACCTCAACTTCAACAAAGGAGCCAAAAACCCTCACTGGAAGAAAGACAGCCACTTTAATAAATGGTGCTGGAAAAATTGGCTTGCCACATGCCAAAAACTAAAACTAGATACATGTCTCTCACCATGTACTAAACTAAAATCGAAGTGGATCAGAGATCTAAACATTAAAACAGAAACACTAAATACATTAAATAGGAAATAGAATAGGAAGAACTCTTGAAACCATAGGAGTAGGAAAAAATTTACAGAAACTCAGACTGCACAGGAAACAACACAAAGGATCAGTGCATGAGATCACCTCCTATTAAATTTTATCATTTTAGTTTTGTATTTCTCTGTTTACACCTATTGAACAATTCATTTAAATCTAATAAAATTGTCAAAGCTGCCTAAATTGACATTAAATGCTAACTCTTAGCCTTGTGGTGGATAATGGTGGTGATGTCCCACAGCTGCTCTGTGGTTTGATTTACACAGTGTGCCTATGAGCATGCTCTCCCCAGCATTTAGCAGCAAATTCCAATCTGACCAATGTCACCTTGAAGGGAGTACATTGCTTTATATTACCGAGTTCTAGAGTTGGGAGTTTCTGGTTTTATTAATCCCACATTCTAGCAGGGCCATCAAAGACCCAGCGTCTCTCTGCCCCTCTGCTCCTTTATCCATAGTTCAGCATCTCCACAGGGCAACCCCAGGACTCAGGGACCTTCTACTTTCTTAAAGTCTGCGTCCAGCAGAAAGAAGTGAGCTGTGTGGGATGTCCCTTAGTCTGATGGGGCCATCCTTGGCCTGATAAACTTGGCTGAACAACTCCACCAGGGCCCGGTGTCCACAGGTTGGTTTAAGCTTCACAGTGAGTTCATGCCTTGGGCTCAGCCGTACCCTGAGCTCCACTGGGAAGAGAGAGAGAAAAGCGTTTCAGGTAAGCAGCCAGCAGAGATCACTGGTGTCGACAGCGGCATCCTTTCTCGGTGGAAAAACAAATGAGTAGTGTTGCTTGGAGTCAACTTTTTAAAAAGTTTTTTATTAGTGCATGTTTACAGTACAGAGTGGAGTCAACTTTTGACAGCAAAATATTTGTGACAAGTAGAAGTATTTTATTAATGACAGAAGCTGCAACACCTTGAGGATCGATTGAAACCCCATGTCATTCTCCGTAATCATTAACACATAAATGTCCAGTCTTTTCCAAACTTCTTGGTGACCTAGTCCTACCCTGATACCTGCAGGATCGAGTAGCTTAATTTGTAACATGGGCTAGAATTTTAATTGAGCTATATTTGCATCTGTTGAAAACATGGTAATTAGGTAGGTTTTAATTGCAGAATGACTGTTCTGTGTGAAAGAGAAATAAGCAGCCTTACAGACTACTTTCTTTTAGAAAAAAAGAAACTTGAAAAGTACCTGTCTTTATAGGTGATCACATGGGGAAGTGGCTGAGTTTGGTACATAGAGCAGGTTAAAACAGGCAGAAATGTTGTCAAAAATAGACATTTCTATTTGTTCGGAAGGAGATAATCATCTTTCTTTGTTCAGGCTATCTTGAACAGGAAAGTAAATAATCTGTAAAGGTGAGCAGAATTAAAGTGGAAAACATCAGAATTTATACAGCATTTAAAATAGTAAATTACCTAAATGTAAGTTTTTGATTATTTCTTATATTGTAATTTACCGTATGAACACAATGGACCAAATCATTTAGTGCTGATATATTGCTAGTACTTTTCTTAGTTGAAAAATTATTCACATGATTGTTTTGTGTGGATTTTTTAGCTTAGGGGAATAAAAATATTTTATGGCCTTTATAGTAAAGCTAGTATTACAAGTATAAAGCTGTGTTTTAAAATTTAGAATCTGACTAGCATATCAGTGACCTTAAATGTATATGTGTGTGTATCTGTATGTGAGTATATATGTATTTTTTAAAACATATGTAGCCAATTGTTTTGAGCTTTTATAAGCCACTGCTTTGTTACATAAGGACAGGGCAGAGTGAGAGATTCTTATTTTTTCTTTTTCGAACAATTTCTGAGTTTGAAGCATATATAAAATGTGATATTCTAAAAGAACATCTTATGTTGGTACATATGAAGCTCCATATTGCTAAATATTTTTAATTAGTTGGCATTCAAAAGTATCAGTTAGATCAGTACACCCCCAGTAGTGTTTTTGTGGTAATATATTATCTAAATTAGAACAAGCATGAAGAATTCTCAAATGTGCAAATATCATTTTTATCAATCCACTTGCTTGGGGCAGGAAAGTGAAGTAGTTTTCATTTTATAAGATGAGGTTGCAAAACCCGAAGTTAATAAATGATTTAATACTTTCTATTTCATCCAGTTTAGAAAATAAGTTGCGTTACATACACCAGAAAATGATTGTGAATATGAAAAAAATTGGCAACAAACATGACTTCAGCATTATAGTGAGTTGCGAAGGCACTGCCTTTATTCTGTTCCTGAGCCAAGGGCAGACATATGCCCCTTGAACTCCTGCCAAAAGTATTAGGCAGAAACTAAAAGAATCGCTACTGATACTTCCATTCATGATTTATGATAATGGTTGCTGTGGAAGACTGACTCATTTACATTTATTGAGCTCATTTTTTTTGTTTATGATTTCAGACATTGTAGAGGGTCCTAAAATGCATTTACACACTGAGTATAGCACTAACAATAACACGTAAAAATATACCAGAAACCGATTGGTGCTAAACCAAGTGCAGTGGACACTCCCAATGTTACTGTGGTTGCATTCTGGCTGGTTTTGTCAGGCTTGAGTAGAGGAGAGTAGGCATTTTTTGAAAGGTAGAGAGATGCTGATACTCAGAAAGGAAATAAAAGTTTGATTGGGAAAAGTTATCGGTCAAGTGGTAGCAGTAGTCTCTCATGTTAGTAGACGTTTATTTGCAGCTGCCGTCGGCCAGGCAGTGCTTGTTTAGGAGTATGGAGAATGGGAGGCAGACATGTAAGAGACGGCATAAGAGAAGTACCATATTGAAGCATTGTACAAGGAGCCGTGGAAATACAAAGCTGGCTGCCAGTCAGGAATTGCAGAACATTCACTAGCATCTATTTAGCTTGCTGGAGTACACCAGTATTCACAGGTTTTACACCTTTGGAGGATTATTTTATAATAATTTGCTTAATTATCTTGAGTTTGGGGCCGTACACATTCCCCAAAGGCTGAAGCAGTGATCTACAAATAGAACACAGACATGTCCAAGGGTTCTAGAAGGGATGCTGCAGCTCTGCTTAAGCTACATTTGCATTCACTGTCCTTTGAAAAGACTACACCTAATCAGCAAGGCCTTAGGCCAGTTTGCCAGGCTAGTCTTTCCATCCTCTGAGTGCTCCACAAGAATTACGGCCTTAACTCAGCATTATCTGTGAGGTTGTGGACTTTGACATTGTCCATCTGCAAGTGATAACTGGCTTCCACCAGTAAACTTGCACAATCACTATTTATATATTACTTGATGGAGAGGAAAAGAAGCAAATTTTCTTAGTGCCACCAGGTCCTTTGGAAAAAGGAAGGTGGTTCACAATTAGATAACCCCAGTACAGGGGGAGCCCAAGCTTTCTATGGTCACTTTTGTGGCCAGCAGCCTGTCTAGAGTCTGCTGTGCTCATTTGTTCTGGCTTCCTGGGTATGTTCGTCAGTGTGAGCCACAAGTCATAGCAGTAAATGGCCATGTAAGATTGACAATAGTTTTCTGAAATGCAATGCTGGCTCCTGGGATTATCTTCTGGGATAGAGCACTTGAATATGTGCTGTGTGAAGCGTGGAATTGAGCATTCACAAATGGAATTATCAAAGAAATGGATGAAGGTCTTTGCTGATGTCCAACTGTACGATGATATCACAGCGGACATGGTAGCCCCAGACAGCAAGGGCATTGGTGCCAAGTCCAAGAAATTTGTCTACATAACCTCCAAAGGACCTTCCACATTTAGATACAGGGATGTTTTCTTTCTGGCTGTACCTATGGAATGACCTGCAGAGACTTGAAATTTGTTGGTTCATGTTTTTTTTTGGTTGTTGTTCATGTTTTTAATCAAATGTGTCAAGAAAAAGAATTCTGCACTTTTGTTTTTCGTATTATGCTAAATAGCCAGAATCTTTAAAAAAAAAAAAATGGGCCAGACTGAGCCATCAGATTTGTGAGTGTTTAATGACACTGGTTTGGGACTGTGACTGAGATACTCTTAGTTGGTCTTATACTGCAATATTATATACTGCTAATTCCAGCCCCTCTCAGCTGGCAGAGAGGCAAGCCTATGTTTCCCTTAAGATGCATAAACTTGGTTTTGAGGCCCTTTCTTTGCACAAGATTGAGATGATCTAACTCTATTATTTGACACTGTGTTACCAGAAAGTAAAAAGTACTGACTCATATTTTGTTGATTCTTGAAAAAAATGATTTAGAATTCAAGAAGTCACCTGAAACCCCCAACATTATTACTATATTTGGAAGGCAATTTTAGGCAACAAATGTCAGGACAGATTTCTTTTCTTTGAATTACTGTTACTCTGTGCATCCGTGCTTCTTACTTGATAAGAAATTCCTAAAGAAGAAGCCTACTTTAGTTACTTGTTTTTCTTCCAACTGCAAAAAGCCAGGGGTATTGCTTTGCCCTTGGACCATATGTTTAAAATGTTGGCTCAAAGAGTGGAAATCTTCATGACTGAGTTTTCACTACAAAGTCTAAAGAAATGAGGGTTATTGACTGACCCATTTACATGGCTCTGTCCTCCTGTGTTCGCACCCAATTGTACAGGTGGACCTGCAAAATTATTGAGGGTTCGAACATGTAGAACATATAGTAGCATTTACTTAGGGTGTTTGGCCTCATGTAGTTACGTTAAGTCAAAGGAAAAGGCCATTAGGATCTGTTATGGCTATTAAAAAAAAAAAATCCCCTCTCCTGTGTCCAGAAATCTTACATGAACAAGTTGGGGAGCTTGGGAAAGGAGTGCTTTGCTGACAAGGGGGTGCTCACTTGCAAGTGGTGTAGGTCAGCAAGTTCACAAGGGGCCAGAATGTGACTATGTTCTGCTGGAGAAAGGGAGTGAGGGCGGGAGCAGGGGCTTCTTGTTTCCTCTATTCCTGCTTCACGAACTAGCACACAGGCCCCTGAGAAGGTGTTGCCACAGCATTCAGCCTGGAAGCCGCTTCCCTCTTGCTCGTGGTGCCCAGCTCCACTCAGGGCACATGCTCACCCTGTGCCCCCTTCTCATGCCATTAGGCTTGAGCAGCTTTGCAACCTGTGCGGGTGGCAGAGCCATTCTGCTGTTGTGAATGGGAAAAGTGAGGTCCTCCTGCGTATCTTAGTTTCCTGTCATTTTGTTGCCACCACTCATTGTACTGTTTTTAATTTCTTTTTTCTTTCTTTTAAGTGGAAGAAGACACAGAAGAAAGCTCCAGATCAGGGAGAGAGTCCGTCTCTACAGCCAGTGACCAGCCGCCCCACTCTCTGGAGAGACACCTGAATGGGGACCAAGAGAAAGGGGACAGGGCTGATAGGAGAAAGGACAAAACTGGAAAGGAGAAGAAGAAAGACAGAGAAAAGGACAAGGACAAAGTGAAAGCCAAGAAGGGGATGCTGAAGGGCTTGGGTGACATGTTCAGGTAAGTGTGAGCTAACCCTAATCAGAACATCCCTCCACGTACAGTCAGGGCACTGCCTAACACTGCAGATGCAGCTGAGAGACTCACCTTCAGGTGACTTTTTGTTGTGTGAGCAGCGCAGGCCAAGGTGGTATAGCCCACGGCACACCTGGGCCATGTGGTGCATCCTCTTGCATGTGCTACCCACCATGGGCCGAAACAGTGTTATGTGGCACAGGACTGTATGTAAAGGCTTATAAAAAACACGGATTTGAAAGCATTATCTGTGAGGTCAGCCAAACTCTTGTACCACTTCCAGTCTTAGCTACTGTATGCTTACCGTCCTCAGGATTTCTCTGCAGTTACTTCAGCCCGTCTCATCAGCTTTGATGACACCACCTCGCCAGCCATGCTGGTACCATGGTGAGGAGGGAAGATGAGTCCTCCGCATCTTCCTGTGCCAGGGAGTAAAAGCCCCACTGAGACAAAGGGCTATTAAAGAAGTGTTTGTTCCTTTCTGTGTGGGAACAATGGTTCATTATTTAAATTTAACGTAGAGCTCAAGTTAGTGGTAGCATTTAAAGGTTCATTAATAACAAGTCTAATAAAAAATGTTACCGATAGAGCTTCAATTAAGCTGTGTTGATTAATTTAATACTTATTACTTCAGTCTGTAAAGATTTCATTAAATGTAGTCTCTGGCTGCTTCTTGACAGTTGTTTTTGTGTCCCTAAATTATACTCCGGGATTACTTAGCATATCATTTTTTACAAATCACTGCTATACAATAAAAGTGACAAGTTGTTCAGAAGTTTCATTGCAACTCCCACATAAATGTTCATCTAAGGTGATTTATAATATTCAGGCATTTAATGTTAAATATAAAGATTGCTTGATTGTTCCATAAATTAAACCCCTAAACATATCAAGATGATGGTTTAAAATTGAAAACATACAGCACAGCATCTTGGTTCTTCAAGTAGTTATCCTGTATTATGAATTCCTTCGTTTTAACTTGCTTTTAATTGCACGATGTGAACAAGAGTTTTTATTTTCGTAGAGTTCCTTGATTCACGATCTTCAGGTTGACCTCAATAACTCAGGGTTGACCTCATAGAAATGTCAGGCCTGGCAAGTCTGGGGATCACAGCCCAGCCTGAGGGCCTCACCACACAGCAGATGTGTTCTCTAGGTGTCTGACGAGATCGAGTGCGTGGATGAGGGCAACAGTAGGCTTATATTAGCACAAGCCTGGGCAGCATTATCTTTAATTTAAATAATATTGTATTTCTGTCTTTTTGTGCTTCAGAACATTGGCCTCTTCATATTTTTTTAATTTACAGCTCCTTCTGAATACATTTTCAGTCAGGATCATCTTTCTTCATTATATATATGTCCAAAAATATTTACAGGACGAAGTTGCTCTAACTGCCACATTATTTCAGGTCCTGTATCAGCCAACAGGTTTTCCCTTCTCTGTAGGTATGGAAAAGCAGGGCTCATAAACTGGACCTCCACAATGCTCAGAAATAAGCCTGCTGCCCACCACTTAAAATTTAAGGAATTTGTACTACTGTCTTCTTTAAATTAGTAGAGCTTTTTATTTGGGGGCTGAGGAGTGGAGAGGTGGGGGGGATGTGTACTGTTATAAAGGGGCCCTGAAGAGCAACACGTCACAGCCCTCTTCCTACTTAAAGTCTTGCAAACACTGTGGAATGTTTTTCCTAGATCTAAATCCATAGACTGCAAAAAAAAAAAAAAAAAAAATCCATAGACTGTACTTCTAACCGGTAACAGAAGCCAGCATTGTGATGAGGAAGTTGACCCATTTGTAATTTCAGAAGCCTGCATACTCTTGAAAATTGAATTCTATGTTCAGTTACAGGGCTGAAGGTTCTGTTTTGTTGTTGTCACCTTTTAAATGAGGCTGATGTTCTCCTAGTGTTTAAGAAGGGCTGGTAAGAAAATCATGGACATCTACCCTTTTCTGTGTACTGGCATCAGTGCTTTGTTGGAGTGTGCCCTTGTTGGCTGATGAGAGCCAGTGGTTTGGTTTTTAGAAAATTTGCCAACCTGTCCACAGCCATTATTAAAAATTCACTATATCCTATTAAAATCAAAGTTAATTAATAGTCAAAATTCATTCCTTTCCGAATGTTTCTGGTCCCATAACCCCTGCTTCTGAGATGACTACACCTGCTGTGTGGGTGTGTGCCGAGACCCCCCCCCCCCAGGGCACCCTTTCCCCTCCCAGCTCAGTGAGATGTGACGTCAGCCTTCCTGGGGGTGTTTCCACTGTGGACAGCTATGAATTCCTCAAAGCAGAGCCTCCTTCCACGGCAGGGAGTATAAATGTGTCTCTGGGCACAGCTGCCACATCAGGGCCACAGTCTGGGACATGGCTGCCTCTGTCTGATCACAGACCCCACCTCGGCCCTGAGGATGGAGGTTTATCAAGTGCTCCTTGAGAACCACTTGAGAGTACTCTGTTAAGTGAAAAACAGGCCGTTCTGTTTTTTGAATGTTAGCTCTTAATCTTGCCTTTACGCCGTTATTATGTGTCATTAGCATTTGAGAAGACTCTTGAAGCTTTGTGAGATTCTTAAAATCATTTTTAAGCAAACTTCCATGCCTATCAAATCTGATTATTTGAGAGTGATGAACCTTTAGTTGATTCTTTTATGTTTTCTTCTTCTTCCTCCCCTTCTTTGTCCTCCTCCTCTTCTAACAACCTAGAGGAATACAATAAGGTTTTCAGATTAGTTTCTTCCTTTCTCTTTGTTCTTCGGAGGAGGCTAGGACGTGATTTCCTGAGCAGTGTGGCTGTGAAACAGCTCGATCTGAACATGTCCGCCCGTGTCCGTGTCTTAGTGCAGCGGGCAGTGGGCAGGGGTTCTGGTGCAGCGGCGGCCAGTGCTGGCCTCGGGTAGAGAGTAGCGGTGGGTCTCTGTGTGTGGTTCGTTTCTATTTTGTGGTTCAGATAACAAAAAGAAAATGGCAAGGGACGTTAGGTCCCTTTCTAGGAAAATGTGGTAGTATATAAACTTTTTCTCTGTGGTCTACTTGACAGAATAGTATATTTTTCTTCACAATCAGGGTCATAGGCTCTTCTCTACCTAGCAAGCATCCTGATTCTCTCTCTGTCTTACACACACACACACACACACACACACTCACACTCACACTCTTTCTCACACTCACTCCCAAGACAGAATTCCCACCCCTGCAGGTTCTTCTGGTATTTTTGGTTAAGTACAACGTGGACCCAAGAGAGTGTCCATATCTAAAAAGTGACCAGAGGACGTCAGTGGTAGGTTGAATAGGTAGTTTTAGTCATTGGCATACACAGAAAACATAGTTTCTTTTTCACATACTGAATGGTAGTCACAAAAATGTCTTAATTATTGATAAATAGCTCTAGGAAAGAATGTTGCAAGGGAGATGAATCCTCCTTCTGTTTATGAATTATGGAGTATATAAAGTGCAAAAGCTGCCTTCATGCAAGTTTTAAACCACAAATTTAAATCCATAAGGAACCCAGTGACAAATGTAAAGTGTCTTGTGTTTGTATTAATTTCCCCTTGTACATACTGCATCTTCTTTGGCATATACGGAGCTCCTATTGTCTTAATTAAAGTGGCTTTGTATCTAAGAAGCTCGAGTGTACTTGCAAACAGGTAGACACGACTTTGAACATAACCAACAGAGCAGAGGGAGGGGCTGAAATTTTGAGTCTTTGTGTACGTTCGAGTCTCAGATGCTTGGCTATTCAGATTTTGTGCTATAAAATATTGCTGAGAACCCTGCAATTATATGAGGTTATCACTAAAGAGAGAACTAAATATGTACTTTAGGAGGAGGAAGAACAGTTGTTTCGTGATTTAAATGTGTGTGTTCCTAAAGGAAAGCAGCAGCATTTTAAGCAGCCTGTTTTGGCCTTAGTTTCCATCTCAATAGAAATTATAAACAAGATAATAAAATCCTGTCTTTTCATGTATTAAGAATTTAAAGTGATGTGCCCCCTTTTATTCAGCCCTGAAGTAAGAGCAGTGTGATATTGCTCTGCTGGAAAAATGGAACTATTATCGTCCGAATGTCAGAGAATTGTAAGTGCCCCAAACTGAAGGCTCTTACAAGATGTGACCTTACGGCACAGGTCTCCGATTTATTTGTTCCTGTTGTCCATATGTGGTGCTTGAGAGCCTATTGCTTTGGAAAGCTAGAGCCAAAGAAATGTTGCCGTGTTGCCATTAAAATTGAATTCTCTGATTACACTTAAAATAATTACCCGGGCCCCTGAAGCATCGTTTCATTCAGGGCTGTAAGAGGAAATAGATAACTTTCCTGGAAACCTTGTTCGGTTGAAATCAGATACACTGCTAGCTTTTCCTTTTTTGAGTATAATCATTTTCAGAACACAGTGAACATGTCAGATCTTAAAACTGTACGTTAGGGTTTGGATGGCGCATCTTAGGTTTGAGAGAATAACAAACACATACTGTTGTTGCCCTGCTCTGCGCTTACTAACTGTGTCTGTACCGTGTCTCTCATTTAGCCTTGCCAAACTGAAGCCCGAGAAGAGATGAACTCCAAACCCGATTCACAATCTCTTGAGCAGCACGTGTTGCACAGTTTTTTTTTTTTTAAGCAAACAATAAATTTACTTTTAATGAATTCTTAGTGGCTGTTGACGAATTTTGTTTACGACATCAGCAGTTTTGATGGCTTAGTAATTTCCATGTTAATCAATTTTGAACTTTTTGATCTTGATTTCCAGCATGGGGGTTTAAATTACTGCTTCAAAAGGCAGAGGCATTTTTTTTTTCCCTATCATTTTTTATTAGCCCCGTTTTTCTCAGTAGAAACCGTAGTTCTGGCTGTTGGCATATTAAGAAATGATCAGCACACACCGTGTGGATGTCAGAGTCAGTACTTCCAAGATTGCATAACGTAGTACAACCACCAGCTTGGTTTCCTGTGGAAAGGCGGTGGCCGGGGGACGCAGGCCGCTGCAGAGTGGACAGGATGAAGGCGGTGAGGCGTGTGGGTTGTAGGAATTGCCCATCTGGGATGAGATCCCATGCAGCCAAGATTGATAACCAAATGGGCCGGTCTGAAAGGGCTTTTTTGTCAAAGGTTAATTCCTCTTTGGGTTACAGACAAAATAATGAAGGATTAGGGAAATACATTTCTGTACTCAGGGATGGCAAAACCAGCAAGTTCTCCCCGTGTGTACAAGCAGAGCCACCCTGACAGAAGGTGACCCAAGGTTTGCCGAGACCACAAGTTCTGAGAGCAAACGCGCATTTAGAAATGGTCCTAGAAGAGTGCCCAGCCAGTTGTGCTACTGCAGACCCAAACCCTAGCACAGGTAGAGCACACACTGCCCTGCCTTTAGAGGGAGGACGTCTTCGTTCTCGACCCCTCCATTATTCATGACCGTCAACATTCCAAAGACTGTATTCAGTTAGCTTTGTTTCCAGGAAATGTTAGAATTGAATCCTAATTAAAAATAAACATGAAGATGAGAACAATTTGATAAAAGGTCTTAGGGGATTGTGTTGAGCACCTTTGTGAAGGATTTGACACCACCCTGGGGGGACAGTCTCCTGTATTTGAGGAAGGAGCACCTCCTGGTTAGTTGCTTACATCAGAAATTTCAGGGCCTGGAGTGTTTTTATGGCACAGGCCTATTTGCCACATGGGTTAATGTGACCAGTTTCACATTTGACAAATTAAATGGCTTCTGACGCAGTCTGCTGGCTACTTGAGGAATGTAGCTAGAACATGCCTGTAGAAAACTGTGCCTCTAAATGAAATGCAGGAGCAATACTTTGTCATGAAAAAAAAAAAAAAGGAACATGGGAAATTTTGCATAATTGTTTTTATTTGTTTATCACCTGGTCAGAAAGCAGGTCTGTGTTATATGTGCACTTTTGAGCGGTTTCTTTGGACTAAGCCTAGGATTTATAAATCTCAAGGACTTAATGTATGCATCTTTTAATTTGAATTGAAAAAGAGCTTCTTGTTTTTTTTTTAACCCTGGAAAATAAGTGTCAGACTGACCTGTTACCAAAAATAAGTTCTGGGGTAGATGATAGGATATTTTCCAAGCATTCTTCGCCTCCTTGTTAGCACCTTTAAGTAGAGGCCCCCGACACTGCCAGCGTGGCAGCTGACTGCAGAGGAAGCCGACAGAGGCACGCAGCAGCCACTAGGCCTTTCCAAGACCTTTTCTGACGTTCTTTAATGCTTCTTTTCCACGGACCTGCAGTGTGAATGCAGAGTGCACTGTCAAGGATGACGCCTGCTTTGCAAACCTTTGTAAAGCAAACCTTTTTGTAAAAGGAATTTTTGACAGTTCTGAGATGCTAAGTCTATTTTAATTCCAGACTGGGTAGAAAATGGAATCTTTTTTTCTGCAGTTGAAGTGAAGATGGAAGGCTAGTGACTATTCACTTTCTAATAACACAGGGTAAATAAATACTATCACATCATTGAAAAGTGTACTGGAAGACAGGCTTGGCTAAAGACATTCACTTTGATATACATTGGAAATGTTCTTTTTGATTGTTTTTTTAGTAGGGGGTTGAACAGGGCCTTTGCACAGAGCTGCAACTTCAGCTCTTTAAAAAAAATTTTTTAGATGCAGTTTTGCTAAATTGCCCAGCTGGTCTTGAACTGATGATCCTTCTGCCTCAGCCTCCCAGAGTGTTGGGATTATAGGAATACCTCACCATGCTTGGCTCTGAATGCTTTTATTTGTTACTGTTAGAGGCCCTATATCTTTTACATTAAGTGTAATGGATCAAATACACATTATTTCTAAATGTATTTTTATTAAGTCACAAATTATTACATAAAGGTAATTGTTTTATCATTTCAAACTGTCTTTTAAAGAATTCGCTGAGGGAATGACCTCTTATATAATGGAATGCTGGATGGTTTTCTTCTGACCTCTGTTTAATAATAGTCAATTTAGAAACAGAAAACTAAAACCGGATTAAATTCCCAGTCAGAGTGATATAACCATGTCTGCCACCGCCCTTTTCCCCTTGCATTGGGTTTTCTTTTGCTTCATTGTTGGATCACTAAGCCACTCATGCTGTTGACTAATGCTGGGCTCCCCAAAACCCTCTGTACCCCCTCTTTCCTGTTCTGGAGCTTCATTTAGCAATGCTGTCTTCTCTCTTGGCAGTGACTGCCTTGCTACTGGACCAGCCTCATTATCTGCCATTATTTCCTCCTTTGCAGGGAAGACACTCACTCTGCCTCCTCTTAGGCCGCTACTGCACACTCTCCTGCCCTTCAGCAGACCCTTCGGTCCCTTTGTGTTTGCTCTCTCCGGTTTCCCATTCTCTCTCGGACTCCCTTTGCTGGGTCCCTCATCCCACCTCCGCTCCACAGCCATCCTCTTGACTTCTCACTTAACAGGTTGATCTGGCAGGTGAAATGTCTGTGCCCCACCTCAGTCCCAGGCCTCTCGCCACAACTGCTCTTCTTCGTTGTACTCGGTCAGCTCTGAAAC
Organism: Hystrix cristata; assembly: GCA_004026905.1. Classification (NCBI taxonomy): domain Eukaryota; kingdom Metazoa; phylum Chordata; class Mammalia; order Rodentia; family Hystricidae; genus Hystrix; species Hystrix cristata. The sequence goes on from PVJO010000188.1 coordinate 94,490, forward strand.
CTGGGAGTAATCCTGGATCCTATTTTTTCCTCATACCACACATTTGATTTGCTAAGTCACAAAAACAAAAGCTCCCTGTGTCTGTTTACAACCCTACTGTAATTCTAGGACTTCGTAATCACTGTTCTGCTGCCATCATGACCGCTAAGGACCAGTGTATCACCCAACAGGATCAGAAATGTGGGCCAGGAAGTGACAAAGAGTAACCTTAAAGGAACTGGAAAAGTGGAAATGCAAAACTGTAACACGGCAAGTGGGGGATTCTGGCTCAAGCCCCCAGCCGTTTCCCTTTCCAGTCTGGGCAGTGGTTCTCCACCCCTGCTCGCTCTGGCCCCCTTGCTTCCCCGAGCCCGAAGCCACAGTGTGGGCCCCTCTTCAAGCCCCAGTAGCAAGTCACTCACAGTGAAGGTGAGCCACAGTCACGGGACCTGTGCGACCTCACTCTTCACACTCCTGTGCTGACCTAACCTTGCTCTCGCTGAACTTGAGAGCCCACTAGAGCCTTTCTCCTTCCGCTTCCCTGCCTGCTATGTTCCTTTCTGAGTTGGCCACACCTTAACTTGTGGACCTTTAGCACCTTTACTCAAGTGTCAGCTTTTCCGTCTATGGATGCAAAGTCGCAAACCACAACCCTCCCACATTCAGACCCCGCTTTTTGGTGGTGTTTTTTTCATTTGCACTTACATCCACCTAAGCTGGGATCTGTCCATCAACTGGGTTTAATGCTGAGTCGACAGTGGCTTTCCCCGGTACCTCCTTAGCAGACTGGTACATAACCAGTGGCAGTAAGGGGACAGTTGCTACTCATCAGAAGCCTCCACAGCCTCTGCCCACACCTCAGAGCACCTGTCAGCTGGTGGCCGTGGAGCCAGTGTAATAGTCCCAGTCCCCGGGGCCCGTAGGTTGGACTGCTAAGGCACCGGTTCACACCCTTAGCATCAAACAGTGGTTCTCATGCTGGGGGCTGGCAGGAACGCAGGAATGCAGACCCCCAGCCCACTAACGTCGGAGTCCAGTTCCTCAGTCCTGGGGATTCATGCACACACAGCAGGCCCATTGTCCCTGTCTTTTGGAAGAGGACCCCCTTGCCCACGTCTCTGCCTCTGCCCACGCCATGACTGAGGAGACAGACCCTCAAGTCCAGCGCTAGATGTACTTGCTGTTTGGGTTGTTGTTGAAGTTAACGTCTTCTCTGCTACGAGTAGCCATAGTGTTTTAAGTGTTCTCTGGAGTATCAGACTCAGAACAAAGTTGCTGTGATTGCCAAATTAAATCCTTCATGTTGGGCAATTCCCAATCCCCAGGCCTAAGGATTATATAATTAAGGAGTGACACGTTCAAGCAAGGAGGTAATGCTGAATTTGCTTCGTGCATAAATTCCTAAGATGCAAAACATCAAGGTCCAGGAGATTCTGTTCTTAAAAGCAGCAGAGCATTGGACTTGCCCCTTTCTGGCAGGATGAGCAGAGTTGGTGAGAGGCCTCCTACTGTCGCCCTGCCTCCCCCACGGGGGCACACAGCAGCTTCCACGGTCTCCTGTGGCCTGGCTTTCCTGAGCACGCCAAGATGAGGAGTGCGTGGCCGGGGTAATGGCAACCTCGCCTCCTTAGTTTCTTCTTGCATAATAGCTATAATATTTATGTACACATCCTTCTCCCGTAACAATTTTAGTATTAAGAAAGCACTAACTTTACCTTCTGTGCTCATACACAGCTACAGAGACTTTGAAATGGGCTGAGTCAGCTGTAAGTGTCCCTACTTGCTCTCCTCCACCCTTCTAGTTAACTTAGAGGGTTGTCTCTCACCACTTCGAGGCCCAAGGTTCAGATGTTTTCGGCAACGTGTTCTTCCAGCTTCTCCACTGCAGCTGGCAGGGACCAGTCACTGCATGCCGATGCTTATAGACACTCTGCAAAGAACATTTTTCCGTCACCCGTTTAATCCCATTATAATCCTAGAGGCTGCCATTCTGAAGCCCTGTTTTATGGGTGAAGAAACCAAAATGCAGAGGTTCGAGGAAGTGAGCTCACCAAGTCTCCTTGTGACAGAAGGGGACAGCCATGCTGCTGTGAGCGCCGATCAGCTCCAAGCCCCGTTCCTCACCGCCGTGCTGTGCCAGCTGCACCTCCCTGTCCCCTGGGGGCTGTACTGCACTAAAACCTGTGCAGGGGCCAAGAGCGCTGTGAAATCTATCCTGTCACACGGCACTGCTGTTCTGTGTCCTGTGAAAAAACAGATTCTAGGAGCTTTGAGCCTGACTTCTTCAGATTTGGTGCTATATTATTTCTGTAGCTTTTTCTGTCTATGGTATTCTTTCCAGATTTTTTTCTTTCTTTCTTTTTCTTTCCTCAGAGTAGAAGAAGGAACCTAAGGCCTTATCCATGTGGGGCAAGCACTGTGTCATTTATCTACATTCCACCCCTCCCCTATTATTCTTAAGAATTTCCTTGTTAATTCAAGAAGTACCAACTGCCAAGTCCCTGGACTCCTTAAATAACCTTACTGCTTGTGATGGTGGAGTTCCTACTCTGGAACACTAATGATGACCTTAGGGGAAAAAAGTACTAGTTCTCCTTCTACTTTTCCACGATGGCCTTAAGTTCCATAACTGCACTGACTCCTTTCCTGGTTTTATACCCCCTTTTCTCTTTCCTTGCTCCATATCTTTCCATACCTCAGATCTTGTTCTGCCACCACTCTTTTTTCTTCCTCCTGTCGAAAGACGTGTGAGGTCACCTTCTCTTCCTTGGCACATGTCTGCTGTCCTCACAGCCTCGGGGATTCCGCTGAGATTCCTGTCCTCCTGCGCGTGTGCCCCATCAGCACGCGCAGGACCCTGGCTCTCCTCGTTCGCTCTGCCCCTGCGCGGGGAAATAAGTTTTTATGCTGTTCCTTCTTTCATAGCTGATGTCAGCCATTAGAAAAGGATCTCCAGTGTAACCTTCAAATCTCCAGAATTTCAGCTTTCTTTCCTTTTTTAAATGTTTATTTCATTTCCATGTATTGTATTGAAAATGTTTTTCTGTGAAAGTGATGACATCTATTTAATTTATCTCAGCGTGGGTTGATCTGGAACAGTTACTTTAAGAAGTGAACTTCAGACAAACTGCAGACAGGTGCTCTAATAAGATGGGAATTTTGCTTTGGTTTTCTCTCTGGGGCATAGCAGCAGCCAGCTGCTGGTGGTGCTTGGAGAGAGTTTGTGATCTTTTATGCAGACACTATTGCCCTCTGAGTTTCCCTTAATACCCCAGGGGAAAGGCCACTGCCTGTGACACGTGTGGTTTGACAGCACCTCTCCCCTCTGGTGTGTACATTTGCAGGTGATGGGCAATCGTGTCTGAGCACTTGATGAGTGTCCCGTTAAAGAGGACCTCTCACTGCCCCTGGTGGATTGGCGGGTACGAGCTGGAGATCCAAGGTGTGGAGGCCTTGTGAGGTGTGGCCGGATCCAGGGCCCTCCGAGACGGGTCCTTCTGCTAGGAATGGGCAGTCTCCTGGCACAAGGCTGAGGGGGACTTCCAACCCTGACTGATTCTCAAGGGAACAGCTTTGTTCTCTCACCATGTGCAGCTCCTATGTCTATCCCAGCCTGTGCCCCTCAGTGTGCCCGAAATAACCACAGCAGATAGATGTAGCCACCTGAAATTCTGCCTGCCTTGCACAACAGTTCGCCTGGGCAGTAAAATAAAGTTTGAGCATTTTGCTAATCACCTGGAAAAATTATTTCTAATGATGAGCAGGTGGATTTGGGGTTTTTTTTCAGCTTATACTGTAGTATGTTTAATGATTTTAAAGATTGTGAGGTAAAAGCCATTCATTTCATGAAGAGGCCTGTGCTCTGCTCTGTGTGACGGACGCCCTCTGAGGCCTTCTGCTAAGGGGAAGCAGAGCGTAATGTGGTAATTAAGAGTTAGGTTGCCTGGCTGCACACTCAGTTCTGGATTTGGGGCGTGTTACATGACTTCTTTGTACTCTAAATTTCTTAGTTGTGAAGTTTGTACATAAACGCTGCCTACCTCACGGGGCTGTTTTGGGTCCAGAATGAATTAATGGAGACATAGCATTTTAGAACTGGTCTGGGTGCCAAGTAAGTACAAAGTAAACATTGCCTGCTGCTGCTGTTATTTTACAGTTTTAAACACTGCTAGGTGAATCCCACCAAATCAACATTTAGGTGTTTAGTGGGTGGTAGTATGCCATTTGAACAACACTGGTGGCGGAAATCCTCTAGGCTTACAGGGGCAGCATTGAAGAGGTGGGTGGCCTCTCATAACAGACTCAGGGTGTGGCGTGGCCCTTACCCTAAGTACCATTTTATTGTTGATAAACAGTTTTTAAAAAGTTGAGAGTCCTCTACCCACAGAGCATTGAGAGAACTGTGCACTACAGGGCTGGGCGGCTGGGATCTCTGTCAGGACTGTTGCGTACATTGGTGGCCGTAGGGACAGAGTAGTAGAATCCATGGCACCCTGTTAGTTGATTGGGTGTCACCAAAAAAAAAAAAGCTAGGGGTGAGGAGAGAACAGTAAGGAATAATTCGCATAGTTTTGGCCTGATGAGCTGTGCGCATAGTCATGAAGTTAGGAGAAAACACTGGAGGAGAGTCAGTATGGAGGAAGGTGACATGGTGAATCTGATTCATCTATGGCAAGCTCAGATGGGGGCGATGGGTGGCTAGACTAGAGGTTTGGAAATGCAAGATGTACAGGCAGATACTGGAACCGTGGCAGTGTGTGTGGAGAGGGCTGGCAGAGAAGGACGCATGCCCAGAACAGGTAGCAAGCAAAGTCCATAGATCTGAGTCTCCTTGACTATCAGGGCAGTTCAGAACCGGGGCTGGGGCGGAGGGGCCGCTGCAGAGAGGAGGAAACAGGAAAAGCCTGGTCCTGGAAGCCTTTAGAGCAAGGGTGTGTGTGCCACTAACTGGACCGCCGTGGTCTGCAGCGTTCCTGGTGAGACGGTCGTGTGTCCTCCTGGCCTGGGCCACGCAGCAGGGCTGAGTCTGTGGCCGGGCTGGGCCAGGACTGGTGGTGAGTGTCTACACAGACAGCGGGGTCTCCGAGGCTGATGTCGCTTTCAGATGAGGACATCGAATACTAGTTAATCAAAAAGCAAAGATTTTTTTCCCACACTCCCTACTCAGACCTAAAACCAAATTTCCACATTTTTTTGAGCAATGGAAATGATATTTTAAGTGACACATTAATCCTAAAGGCAGATTTTCACAAAGGATTGTAGAATTTAGGATAAGAGTTGTCTGTTTTTTTGTTGGTTGGTTTTGCAGTAACGGAAATTGAACCCAAGGCTTTCTCACTCAGCTACCTTCCCAGCCCTTTAATTTTTATTTTTTAAATTTAATTAATTTTATTTATTTTGAAGGGTGTTGGGGATCGAACTCAGAGTCTTGCGCTTGCTAGGCAAGTGCTCTACCATTGAGCTAAATCCCCGACCCCTTTTGTATTTTATTTTTGAGGCAGGGTGGCTCAGGCTGCCCTCCAGTTTTGGTCCTCCTGCCTCAGCCTCCTGAGTGCTGAAACTGCAGGTGTGCTCCACAGCGCCTGGCCGAGGAATTCGTGTAGTAAAGCATGATGGCACATGCCCATAATCCTAGTTCTCTGGGAGACTGAGGCAGAAGTATAAAAAGGTTGACCCCAGCCTGGGCAACCCTGCTTCAAAAATAAAAAATAAAAGGTGCTGGGGGTGTGGCTCAGGGTGATGGCCTGTGGTTTAGTCCCCAGTACTGCCAAAAAGTAGCAACCACTTTGGTGACTGGTACTGCTGACCGTCGGGTCTGGTCTTCCCTCTGTCTTCTCTTCCGTCCGTGTTGACAGTCATGGGGCTGCGCAGCCCCGACTTCCCAGGGGTGGTTTACGGGTGAGGGTCCCCTGGAGCTGCATTCTGAATCACCTACCTGGTTCCAAACTTCAGTTGTGTTTACACAGTAAGAAAAGTACTTACTTAGGTCGGATAAGCAGCTTTATGTAATTTATTAATACCAACTTGAAAATTACCTTTTTTTGCAAACCTTTTTGAAAACGCTGTGATATTTAGCCCTTCTAACGCATAACCAGGAGTCCTAACTCTACTTGGGTTTGTTTTTGAACTGTGTTTTCCGAGGGCCAGTTTCTCAAGGGTTATGAACGCCTCTATTCCTTTGGCCTCAAAAAAACTGATAAACTATGATTTGCAGGTAACTTTGTTTTTAAGGCCAGTGTTGTTCTTGTGTGTTCTCTCCAAGTTCATCTAAAGTTCTTGGGATGTTCAAACTATCAGTGCTTTACTATACACTACCGAAATTAGCGTATTGAATGTGCTGTTATTTTCACTTGCTCACTTTGTCTAAAGAGCTTCATGGCTGTCCCCTGCCTATATGCATCTTTTAAAAAAACTATTATTTTTATATATATTTTAATTTCATAAATCATTATGTATTATGTACTTTATTGTCATTGCATTAAAAATTGAACTAGTTTCTCTCTGGAAATGTATTTCTCAGGGAGTACAGAATTATATGTATTTCCCCTTGTGGCACAATTTTAATTTCTATTTTCAGTAGTAAAGTGTTATGAACTATTATTTTAAAATGGTAGAAAATGTAACAAGTATCATTTTTGCTAGTAGATAACACTATAATCTTTAAATGGATTACCACTAAGATTTTAGATCTTCTGTCTCAATTTCAGAGAACGAGTAGAAAATGTAATGTTTTTCCTGAGATTTTTTTTTGGGGGGGGGAAGGTTCTCCATGCTAAAATATTTTTTTTCCATTTAATTATCTTTATTTTCAACATTATGTGCTTTTTACTCTTGGATTAGGCCACTGTCTATTTAGACTAGCAAAACCCCCCTTAAACATTATTTTTCTTATGTAATGGATGTAAGTTCTGTAACTCACTGTCAAAGAATTTTTGTATTATTTCCATTAAGTACAGTCAGCAATGGAAAGAGACCTTTGCCTGTAGAAGTCACCTCTTCTGTTCTCTGTCCTTGCCGCAGCAGGCAACCATCTAGCTAGAGAAGGCTCTTACTAACAGCCAGGATACCAGAGGGTGCAAGTCTGCCGTCCTCACAACTGCAGGTACCCAAATAGCGTGAGAAACAATGGGGAAAAATCAAAATCATCTCTGGCTCATGGATTGTTGCTTTCAGTACTGAAAGTCTTTGTCAGCTGCACCGGCAGTGCTGGGCTGAATGATGGGGCTTCGCCTTGGTGGTTACTTTCATTTGTTTCAATTAATCTGCTTTACGCCAAAGGCAGGCTGCTGGCTCTTGCGCACTCTGTCTGCCACCCTAGGTTGACTCTGAGGCAATATCAGGAGAAGAAAATAGGGTGCTGGGAACTGAGGATCTGAAGTGGGATGGGACTGACCTGAGGATGAGATCATTTACAGAGATATTGCAAAGAAATACTCTCATCTCTCACGGGGAAGCCGAATGCTTGAAAGGAAATGCTTCCTTTTGCCTTCTTACCTCTGTGACTGTATCTGTGAGAAATCGTTGGGAATGTAGCATAGACCCCAACAACTGCGGCTTAAACCGGGTTTCATTTCTCCTATTTAAAGGAAATCTAGAGATTCGAAGCACGAGGCCCATGTAGTATTCCCAGAATCCTTCCATCAGTGTCACTAGATCCTTGGATTAGGCCAAGGATATATTTAAGGATTTGGTAAATTGTAGTAAAAATATAAAACATGCTATTTACCCTCTTAACCATTTCTAAATGTATAGTTCAATGGCATGTACTCTAAGTTCATCACATTGTCCTGCAAACCATCACCACTGTCCAGTCCAGAATCATCTCATTTAATGGATACTCTGTACCCATTAAATCCTAGCTCCCCATTTCCTTCCTCTCCCACCATGTTACTTTGCATCTCTGTACTTTGACTACAGATCCCTCGTATAAAGAAAAGGATGCAGTGATTATCTTTTTGTTACTGGTTGTTTCCATTTAGTATAATGTCCTCAGGGTTTCATCCATATTTCACATGTGTCAGAATTTCTTTCCTTTTAAGGCAGAATGCTGTATGTGTGTACCACAGTTTGTTACCAGTCCCTCCATCCTTGGACACTTTGCCATTGTGGGCAGTGATGCGAAAACAGGGGTGTCCTAACACACATTTGCATCCTTTGTGTGAGAGCTGTTTCCGTCCTGTCCACATTCACAGAAGGGAGGAGGAGAAAGAAGAAAAGTTTTCAGTAAATCTCACAAGTCAGTTTCTGCGGGTGAGGCTCAGCATGCACAGGCCCCAGGTTTCATCCCCAGCACAAAGAATAGCAGTGATGGTCTAGTTACTACTTACTGAACGCTGTGTGTGCCGATACAGTGATGGACATTCCTTTCATCCTCACGGTAACCCTGTGAGGTGGCCGCCATTGAGTGAAGAAGACACTGAGTTTGCAGACGGCTCAGTGAGTCGTGCAGCCTCGAGCCGCAGAGGTAATAAGAGGCGAAGCTGGGTGTGGACCCAGGACCGTGCTGCTGACAGCTGTCTTCTGCCTTCTTTCCTGTTTCTGTGGGAGGCTGGGAGTTGTAGTTTCATCCCACCCACTGCCTCATGGTTCTGAGGTCAGAAGGCGACAGACACCAGGTAGGCGGCCGGCAGCACCTACCCTGGGATCTGCCTGTTGGAAACTGAGAGGCTTCAGGGCTCTGAGCTGCCGTCCACTGTGTGCTCATGCTGGCCAGCACTCACCCTCCAGCTTGGTCACGTTTGCCTGACCAAAAGCCGGGAAGTAGACCAGAAGCAGAAAGCAGTACAGCCACCATCTAAAAATGGTTCCACCTAAACACAGGCAGCCGGAGGGGTTGCTGCAGTGGGGTGTGTGATTTAAACATGACTGCTTTTAACCTTTGCTACGCCTGTTGTTCTTTTTTTTAATGGATAGTATTTTTATTGTTACTGAACAACATCATTCATCACAGAAGTAACTGGTGATTTTCTGATTTTGGAGTACGAGCTTTGAATCACGTATTGTGACGTCGGTTGAGCCGGCTTTGGTGCCGTGGTGGTGGCATCTCCAGATGTGTTCTTGTTCCAGCACACCAGCTTGTGTTTTGTGTTTCGGGGCTCTAACATGCCAGGTCTTGTCCTCTGCATTCTGCGTGCAGCTCTAACCATCGGGTAGAGGAAGACTCCTTCTCATGCTGAAGAAGTAGTGCCGAAATACATGCATCCTTTGGGACTGAGGATCAGTATACTTACCACTGTTTTTTGAATTGAATCCTCTTCTAGATGTGTGTGTGTGGTCCTAAAAATTGAATGCAGAGAGCTCTGAGCTACATCCCCAGCGTCGCCTTTTTGAGACCAGGTCTTGGCAGACTGTCAAGGCTGGCTTCAAACGTGTGATTCTCTTGTCTCAGCATAGACTGCTTTACAGGTATTTTAACCCAAGCCCAGTGGTTGTCGCAAGAAGGAAGAGACACTATTTGAATCTGGTAGATAGAGGCTGTGGAGCCTGCTGCACAGCTTGTGATGCCTGAACGTCCTTCCGTGGCAGAGGATTATCTGGCCCCAAATTCCAGGGGTGCTGAGGTTGACCACATCTGCCCCATCAATTTCAGCTGCCAGGGAGAGGCCCTAATTGAGCTTTTGATCCTTAGGTATTACCCAAATGCTTTGGTGGTTTTTATTTCTGATTATTTTCAAGTCTCTCCAGCAGCAGCAGGTGCTGATGGTAATTCTCTGTTGAGGAATAGCATAATGTGCGTTTTGGTGAGGTGTTTGAGGATCCACATTTTGTTTACCACCTTCAGGTATTCTACAGTCCAGATGGTTTTATACCACTTCAGGTTCTCACATGGTAATCTTAAAGTTTACTGTAAGTGTAATTTTAATGTAATAAATAGAGATTCTACTTCATGAACTCTTAACATGTAAGTCAGTGTGAAGAGCTTGGTTTTGCAAAGGAGTCGAGCTGATTCTTAGGGAGAAGAGGGTACCACAGTAGAGAGAAGTTAGGATTCAAGAGTCTGAAGCCCCCTTTCCCAACCTAGCCCCGCCACCTCTCACACTTGACCACACCAGCCTTAGTCATTTCATGTCCACTTTCTTCACATTTAAGAACTAAATGAAAAAATCACATGGAAAGCTTCTAAAATGTTATAATGCTCTACATGTTAGTTCATATTATTAAGTTCTTTTCTCATGGGGCTGTTTCCCCATAGTTAATTATTCTTGAGTTATTCTTAGGTAGATAATCTGAACTTGTTGACTAAAAATGATAAGGGGGCTGAGGACAGCAGTGCTGTACCTGTAATCCTAGCACCCTGGGAGACTGAGGCAGGAGAATCAAAAATTCGAGGTCAATCCTAGGCAACTTAGCAAGACCCTGTCTCAAAATAAAAAATAAAAAGAGCTGGCGATGTCACACAGTGCAAAGACCCTGGGTTCAGAGACAGTACTGCAGAAAAATAAATAAATAGAAGGCATCCAGGTATTATCTACCCTTAGGAATTTTTATACCTGCCATTCTGAATGAAGTTCGGCTTGCTAATACGCCACGATCACACACGCTAGTTTAGACAGGACAGTTTCCAACTTAGCCAGGGAGAGGAGCATAATGATTCCCAGTGGGTCCCAGCTGGAACGGGAAGGCTGACCGTTTAGGCGGATAGCAGTGGCAAGGCCTCCGGTTTCAGGGTGACATCTTGGATGACACAGCGTGCCTTTGCAAACCGTCCCTCTTTGCTTCTGATCACCAGCGGGTCAGTCCAGTGCCTGATACCATACGGCTTGCTGTGCAGATGTGACCGTCCTGAGAAGATGGAAATGACTGGGATGAGGCCAGTGCACAAATCAACAAGTTCTGCATTTGAACATGAGTTGAACTATTTAGACAAAGAAGGAAGCATGTGGCAGTTTGATCTTTGTGAAATTTCATGTTCCCTCTCATATGTGCAGCAAGCGGCTTGGCTATGAGACAGTGAACACATTTCCTTGTTCTCATCCTTTGTTGCTCCATCCCTGAAACCGTGCCAGGACTACATATTAGTTACCAGTTGGGTTCTTCACCACGGCTGAGTCATAAGTAACATCCAGAACAGCGTGTTCTGGTGGAGGCAAACCTCAGCCCAGAACAGTGAAGTGGCTTGTCTGGTAAAGAGTCACTGCCAGAGTTTGGGGTCTCACCTTCATTTTCTGCACCTGTTACATGTTCAGGATGCGCACCTACTGCAAGGACCCAAACTGATGATTTTAGCCAAAGAGGTGACCTCTCGTCCCTCGTTCCCGAAGAGGGCCGTGTGGTGCCTGTAGACAGTGGGTGTCCGTGTCCTGGCCTGGGTAGTGTGCTGCCCCTGTGGGACTCCCTTGATCTTTGTCATTCTAAAAATTAAGTATGACTTCTGGTTCTTGGCAGTTGGCCTACAGAGCTGGTCTGCAGGGCCTTGCAGAAACAGATCTTAAAGTTGTATCTGAATATGCAAATCAATTTAAAGATAAGACCTAAAAATCTGCACCCCTTAATTTGCTCTGTAGAGAGCATTCTGTAAGAAATGTGAATCAACAGAAATTGTTTCCTATAATTGACAGAAAAAAGTGCTGACTGACATCATAACTTTACAGGTAATGAGATCTTTGGGGAAGTTTTCATCTTTCAGAGTTTCCAGGAGTTATGCAAAGTTCCGAGACTTTTTTTTTTTAAACTTCAGTGACCATTTCATCTTTCTTTGTGACTTTCGTCTACTCTATAAGCATATAAGAGTAAGAAAGAACTTGAGGGTGTTTTGATGGCTGTAACTAACACATCTCTTTCTATCAGTGATTAAAACATACAATTTGATTGCCAAGGCATGTTTAATTGAGATCAAATTCCTAACTCAAAAAAAAGTCTTTTCAGGTGCATGTGCATAGTATCAGGAACCTTTTCAACCCAGATGCCAGTTTGAGTATCAGATAGGCAAATGGTAACAGGAATTACTAGGATTCTCTTTATTACTACCTACTCCTTATTCTTTGTCTTAACAGCAAAAGGTATGTAGTAAAATATCCTTCTACCTTTTACCTTTTCTTCTTTCAAGTGCCCCTCTACATGTATGTGTTTTCTGTGACTTCGTTCCCATTAGCATTTCTTATGGGGACTGCCTTCGGGGCAGGACCACTTGCTAAATTGTTCCCAAGCCTTAGGAGAAGGAAAACCATGGAAACCAGATGTAGGGTATGATTATTTGCCTCTGACCTGGTAACGTGTTGGGTTGAACAAAAGAAGCTTAATAGAAATGCTCAAATTGACCCTTCTCATCACTTGGGCTGCTTTGAGCTCAATCAATCTCTCATTATTATCAGAGTTATTCGCGCAAAGGCAGCAGCAATAGTATTTTTCATAATCACTCCTTGAGCCAAATGTAATTTGCAATTTGTGGCATTGTATTATGAAACAATAATGCATTAAAATGAACAGAGCAAGAATTAGGAGTGTGGTGCTGAAGAAAAGACCCAGTGAAGGAGTGAGTAAAAGGCGCTCTCCAAATCGGTTTAAGTGGACAGGGCTGATTTCATCGCCAAATTAAGCATTTAGAAAAATCAGAACTATGTGTTGTTTTTGCTGAGTTTAACTATATATGAGTGTTGTCTATATGTATACGTGTGTATTATTATAAAGTCAGTTTAGTTAGAAGAGAAACAAAACATAATTTTCATACTTTTGGCATTTGGATCTCGGGGGTCTCGAGGTTAGTGTGGACTGATTACCTACGTGGGTATGATTTGAAGGACAACATAAAGGGTGGGTGAAGCCTTATAAAAACGTGGTATGGAGCATAAATTACTAATTGACCTCTTTTTTACAAACAGGGAGTTTATTTGCCCCAGAAACTACATTTTATGGTCTGAGAATCAGCTGATCCCTGAAAAGCTTCAAAATCATAACAATGCACTTTCAGCCATCTAGTCTCACTTAACTAGAATGGTTTTAAGTATAGGTTACAAAAATTATTTCAGTTATTGGCCCATGTGTCTCGTGTTCAGAAAGGTCACTGTGTCCCAGCGCCCCTTCTTAAGTCTTTCTGTCTGAATCTCACAGTTTTTTTTGTTTGTTTGTTTGTTTGGCATTAGTCTTTTTAGATCTTTGGCATTTGCAGTGATTCTTAGAAAATTGAATGATTCTCTGCTGGGTTTCCTCCCTCTTCCTCTATTTTCAATTTCTCAATTATTGTTTCAATATTTCCTTGTTGCACAACCTTCTAGGATTTCTGAAGTGTCCTCTGTGAGGCCTATTCATGCATCCTTGATTAGATAGCAAAGGCCATGCCAGGATTAGGAGTATACTTACAGAGACATTGAGCGGGATTCCTGAAAGGGATTTGTTGTCTATTAAGGGTACATTGTGCATCTCAGGCTGTTGTAGCTTTGTGAAGTAGAAGCTATTTTTTTCTTAAAAAAAAAAAAAGTCACTTCTTTTTTTCCTGCACGCCAAGCAACACAAATTTAGTTTATTAAATCTAATCAGACTAGCACTGATGAAAACTATACACAATCAAATAATGGTTCTCAAGTTTGTGAATTTCCTTTTAAAGAGAACCCCTGCCAAACTCCACCGACTTAAAACTGCACCCCGTCTCACAAAAGCACTATCAAGTTGTCGTGTACCCTTTCTCTCAGGTGCCCTTCTCATCATTGCTGATTACCAAGATGTTTCTTGACTAAATAGGAGCTTTCTGCTTTTCATAATCAGCGCCCTTTCCCCTGACTCATCCAGCGTTGCCACCATCTACTGCTGGGCGAATCAGGACGCTTTCATGGCAATTTCTTAAAATGTCACTAAAATATGGAAGATCCTGAACAGGGAGGACATACTAGAAGTGACTTAGTTTTTTCTTCTTACTTGTAAAATGGAGACTGAAGAACAAAAAAATATGACCAGAACCCAAGAGCATATGATTACAAAAGATAAATGCTCTCAGGGAGTTCCTTACCATTTCGCCCTCTGAGTGGATTCGGGCAGTTTGACACGCTCCTGCTGTTGCCTGACAATATTTGAATGTGCCAGGACAGATGATTTTAGCATTTGGAGTGTCATTGCATTTAGAAATGTTGGCGGTGTCCTATGAGTGGGTGTGTGGGTAGTTTTTTATGATCCTTTCTAATAGTGAGGAGCAGTTCTTGACTTTCTATTCAATTTCCTAGTCTTTAGAGACAAGTTTTATTCAGGACCTATGTCCCCCAACCAGAATGCTGCAAGCCTTTGCAAGATTTATCACATTTATCTAAACAAACACTTTATTAATCAGCGCTCTGAATATAAAGGCATACAGTGACTGCCTTTGGCTCGGAAGACTTTTGATTCTGGGCGGGGCAGAGAGTCTTGGCTCTGAAGTCCGACGTTGCCGCTCACTTGCTGTGTGACCTGTGCTTCCCCTCGACAGGAATGACAGCACCCACCCACATGCTCGCGGTGCGAATCAATGAGGTAAACTGCATAAAAGAATTCAATAATTCTAGTTAAATGTAAGTAAATAATCAAAAGCGCATTCATCAGTTGCCTGATTTAGGAATTACACAAAGTGGACTTCATGCATCTTGGAATTTCGTGTTCTTTGAGAGTACACAAGCTCAGACCCATGAGATGTCTTAAACTAAATCCTCGTCCCAACTGGTGGTATGACTTTGGCAGCTCCCAATACTTTGCAGGCCTTGGTTTTCTTGCCTGTTAAATAATGATTTTTGGACTAGGAGACTAATCCTTTGATTTTCAGAAGCATGAACATGTATAATATCTTCGGTTCATATGCATAAAAATGCAAACGAACACTCTGCGAAGATAGATGGCTAGATTTTTTTCTTTAGCTAAAACTGTGGGGCTTTAGGGCTTTAAGCAAAAATAAGTTCATGATCACATTAGAGGCTAGAGTGATACCTTACGGGCAGCTGACACACCTAGAATGTGGGAAGTGATTATACCATGGTCAGTTGGAAATCAGGTTTTCTAGACAAACTTGGCTCAAAAACTGTTGGCTCAGAAAAGTATGACTTGAAGGTCTGTAGAGGCTGAAAGTTCACGGTTTTTGCCCTGACTTGAATGGACAGTGTGTTCCAAGCCACGCAGAGAGCTGGGCTGGGACCCTGGGGTGGCCGGCACGGGGCTTCGCCATACTGGATCTCGAGATGGCTTACTGAGCAGCTGCTATTTCTGAGGATCTTCAGGGCAGATGGCAGCATTATCACTTCAGGCGGTGATCGAAGCCAGGTCCTGTAGTGGCTGTAGAAATGTGTGCGTGCACTAGAAACACTCACAGCGAGGGCCCGAAAGAGAACACGAATCCCTGGGACTGAGAGTGAAGCTCAGTGGCAGAGCGCTTGCCTCGCATGCACCAGGCCCTGGGTTCCATCCCAGCACCACAAAAAAGGAAAAAGAAATAGAAAACAGATTCCCCCAGAGAGGAATGCTACAGTGAATCACAGGGTAGTGCAAATATGGAGAAATGAGGAGCAAAATATAGGACAGGATATTGAATTGGATGACTCCATCGATGACTCCAGGAGTCGGTGTTGGGGAGCATGACTGGTTTCTAGTAAGTGATGAGGGATTTATATCTGATCCGTTTTAAGTTCTGTTTCCCATCCAAGCAGTGTCACTTAATCTAAATGTTTCTCAGGGTAAATATGCAGGCATGTAGCAAAGCCCTCAGTAGACCTGAAGACCTGGGTAATTAGTGGTGAGAAATACCACACTTCACTGACATTTCAGTGGGGTTTTTTGAAGGAAATCTTATTTTAAAAGTTATTCTTCAAAGCCCACAGCATAATTGGTTCTGGATATCCTGCCCATCTATTTTTAAACATGGCAGCAGATTTTTAAGACTTTCTTTTTAGTGTATCATATTTTTTAATAGGACATTAGGAAAAGCCCTTTCATTATAAAACCAATTACATTTTTATTTTATTTATAGCAATATGCTGTGTGTTACCATCCTGCGTAATTTTTTCTAAAGATCTAATTTTAGTAGCAGTACAAATATTACAATTTAAATGGTGAAATAGCGCAGCGGTTTTTATACTGCAGAGTTATGTTACTTTACTAAAATAATGGTTTACTTTTGTATTTTTTCATCTTTTATTAGTGCATAAGTGTAGTGCAGGATGATTACAGTCATTGTAAGGAATTGGTACATATACATAACACATTTCAATTCTATTTTCCCCTTCCCTCCACCTCCTTTTATTTGTCTAGCATCAGATTTCATTTCTTCATCTTATAAGACCTTTAAAATAAATTATATGCAGATTAAAAACCAGACCAATAGGCCAAAAAACATGTAAGACAATTGTACTAAGTCAAGGTTCACTTTTAGATACATTTTCCATGCTGAATGACAATAATTTTTTCTTTTTTCCTATGATCTGTCTTTTATTTCATACTTAGAATAATGTATACATAAAGTTTTTCATATAGGAGAAATCATGGAATATTTAAGCTTGTGTGTCTGAGTTACTTCTTTAGTATAGTCTCAAGATGCATCCATTTCCCTACAAATGATTTGTTTATTCTTTTTTATGGCAGAGTCGTCCTCCATTATCTATAAATACCACATTTGCTTTATCCAGTCATCTCTGGATGGACATGTAGGCTGCTTCCAAGATTTAGCTATTACGAACTGTGCTACTATAAGCATGGGTATGCACGTATGACTGTGATATGTGGTCCGATGTCTTTAACTCTTTTGGGAAGATACCTAGAAGGAGAATAGCTGGGTCCGATGGAATATCTATTTTTAGTTTTTTGAGGACTTGCCATATTGATTCCCATAGTGGTTGTACCAGCTGGCACCAGTTTACACAATGAGGAAGTGCTGGCAGCCTCGCCAGCATTTGCTATTGGCTGATTTCTTGATGACAGCCATTTTTTCTGGAGTGAGATGGAATCTCAGTGTTGTTTTAATTTGCTTTTCTCGAATGGCCAGTGATGTTGAACATTTTTTTCATATGTTTGTTAGCTGTTTGTACTTCTTCATTTGAAAATATCTATTCATTTCGGATGCCTGTTTTTGGATTGGGTCTAAAATTGGGGAAATGTCTAAATTTTTTGAGTCTTGTGTACATTCTAGATAGTAGTCCTTTGTCCGAGGAGTAGCTAGCAAAATGTTTTCCCCATTCTGTTGGTTGCCCCTTTGCTCTGTTGGCGGAGTCCTTTGCTGTGCTGAAGCTTTTTCATTTGATATGATCTCATTGTTGATTCTTGGTATTATTTTTGTGGAACTGGGGTTTTATTCAGAAAGTCTTTGCCTAAACCTTCGCCTTCAGGAGTTTTCCCTATCTTGTTTTCCAGCAGGTTAAGCGTTTGTGTTTTAATGTTTATCTTTGATCCATTTTAATTTTAGTTTAGTGCATGGTGAGAGATACTGGCACAGGTCCAACTTTCAGCATGTGGAAAGCCAGTTTTCCTAGCATCATTTGTTAAAGAGGCTGTCTTTCCTCCAGCGAATGTACTTGGTCCCTTTGTCAAAGATAGTATCGCTGTGTGTGTCTGGAGTTGTTTCTGTATCTTCTGTTCTGATCCAGCCATCTACAGGTCTGGTGTTTTGGGTTTTTTTTTCCCCCCAAGATCATGCTGTTTTTGTCATTGTATCTCTGTAGAAAAATTAAAGTCGGGAGGTTGGGGATTTAGCTCAGTGGTAGAGCACTTGCCTAGCATGCGCAAGGCCGTGAGTTTGATCTCCAGCATCCACCACCACCACCACATTGAAGTTGCTCCTGTTCCCAGAATTGCTTTTGCTGTTCTAAGTTTCTTCCGGTTCCACATGAATTTTAGGATTACTTTCTCTAGTTCTGTAAAGGATGTTATTGGTACTTTGATTGGGACTGCATTAAATCTATATAATGGTTTCAGAAGTATGGCCATAAAATGATGGTTTAATGGCAATGAAACTCAACAGTAATTTTTTTCTCTTTTCCTTGCCCCCTCCATCTCTCTTTCCTTTCTTTTCTCTCTCTCTCTTTCTGTCTCTCGCTGTTATTGTTTTGAGACAGGTTCTTGCTATATGTTGTAGGCTGGTTTTGAACTCACTTTGTAGCCCAGGCTGGCTTTAAACTCTGTAAATCATCCTGCCTCAGCCTCCCAAGTGCTGAGATTATAGGTGTATACCACTATACCTAGCCAGTAATTAATTTTTGTGGACAATTCATTCGATACAAACATGACAGAATTTGTCACCATTCTTTGTCACAGCATGGTCTGCTTTCTGCTGCTGCTTGCTCCGGCCTCTGCACTGGTGGATGTGGCTGATCTGGCAGACAGCAGCGACTTCATCTGTAATGTGTCACTGTAAAACCCATTTAACAGATTACTTGAGATTGCTTTACCTGAACGCAGACATCGCTGGGTATTGCTTTGTGAAGAATACCACATGTTTAAGACATGTTACAATCAATTCTCTCTGAGAAAGACAGGGCTGTGGCTGTGTCTCCCGTGGTTGTTTTTGGTGGAGGATGGTGTCTTCCACGCTGGGCTTTTCCCACTTGGCACGGCCTGGAAGGCAATTTCCTATCACCTTTTCCCCGCAAGCTCTTTGTTCTCCTTTTATTCCTCTGTTGGAAAACAGAAATCCTTCTCCTGTGTGTGTATGTCCGGGGTTGACCCGCAGAGTCTTTGAGAGGCGCTGGGCAGGCGGCCCCGTGCATCCGGCCTCATGCCCCAGGAGGCGGAGTTTGCTCTCGGAATGTTTGTGTGAGTCCATCACCAGCCAGCCAAGAATGTGTGTTCCTCCAGGACCGTCCATTAGCCCAGTATTTCTCCAGCTACGCTGTTCTGTAGAAAGTGACCCAGCCGACATTCATGTCCTGGTGGCTTGTAAAAGATACTAATATAAAAGTAATTGATGTTTTCTGAGTTGTTAAGCATCGTGCTAGTAAGTGATTATCTTCCCAGGTTGATAATGGATTTCATCTGTGAAGCTAACTTTGACAGTACATGTATAGTCAAAATTTTCCAGAGATCCCCCTCTGCCTTTGCAGGAAGAATTAAGCAACTATAAATTAAACACACTAAACCAGGTGCAGTGGCACACTACTGGAGAGGCTGAGGCAGGAGGGTGCAAGTTTGAGATCAGCCCGAGCAATTGGGCAACACTCTGTCTCAAAACGAAAATGTAAGAGAAGGGGTGGAGATGTAGCTCAGCAATCCCTGGGTTCACTCCCCAGTTCTGGGGGTGGGGGGAGTAGAAGCCGACAGGAATATATTGGCAATTACAGTGAATAATGTTCTGCAGACTTTTTTCTTTTTACATTCTAGAATGGCTGGTATACTTTTTCACTTACTGTCTGTTTCATTTCATCAAGAAAATTAGAGCTGAGTAATCCATTTTTGCCCCAGTTATACAGTAAAATGCTGTAATTTTAAAGAATGCCTTATGGAAATCACCTTATTGACTAGAGCAGCAAGTATTAAGGGAGATGTCCAAATGTTAGCCTATGAGCAATATGTCTGTGCTTTCTGTGTTTTTCATACATTAATCTTGAATCTATACTATAAAAAGGAAAATGTTCTCAAGTGCTTTGATAACAAAGTTACGGATAATACAGTAATTATTCTGGTGGTTAGAAGACAGTATAAGACAGTAATATTTGGCTACCAAGCACAGTGAGAAGAAATGCATTCTTAAATATGAATCAGGATTCTTCTCTCTCTTCTTTTTAATCATGTGTGTGAAAGTGAACAAACTGGCAGTTGATAGAGTGAGTATGTGTGTGTGTATATATATCTACACACACACACACACACATACTGTATATATGAGAGACTTGTGAACAAACTGAAACTTTCTTCATCCAACGAGACTAAGACTATTTTTTAAAGAAAGACTTGGACATAGGTAATTGAACTCAATGCTAGATTTGGGCTGAACATCTCTAAGCTGTTTTAAAACATGCCAGACTTGGGCTGCAGGCAGAGCTCGGTGGTACACAGCCTGCCTGGCCTGTGTGAGGGCCCAGGTCAGACCCCAAACAAACCCACTGCTCAAATAATAATAAAAATAAAACAGACCAGAATTACCCAGTCTGCATTTTCCCAGTATCACTAACTCACAGAGCAGATGCGCATTATCTCGTGAGAGTGAAACACACTTTTTTGCACAGATGGATACTTTAAAGTTACTTGTGACACTGCACAGTGTTTCTCAGATCTGACACAGGCTTGAGTTTATGTAATTTCGGGTGTAAACCCACACAATGTCTTTTTGGAAAAAAAACAAGCAGAATGGGAACAGTGCATTATTTGAAGGGTATTTATGATCTAAAGAGTTAAATGGTTAAAATGATTTCTCTTTAGAAGTATGTAGTGATAGGTAACTAGGACATATTAAAATTCAAGCTTACATTTCACTAGAAGTTAGAATTTTAATATACTTCGTACCTCTAGGTACCTCAGTGTTGCAGAATTTTCGGGGTGACAATCTAATCTCAGGGCGCTACGTGTCACACATGTGCTGATGACGCTCAGCCTGTCCGCCCCTGGGCTGTCCCCTGAATCTTTGTTGTGCCACCCTTTTGCTCTTGGTCCTGGCCCATCAAGCCATCTTCCACGCTGGCCCTTGGTCGCTGGGTGGCGGCTGCCTGGCTCAACGGCTTCCTCTTGCCTCCATCTCCCCATCAGCCTGTCCTGTGAGTGCCCTTGTCAGCTGTATCCAGAGCCAGCTGCTTTTCTTCATCTCTGTCACCTCTTTTAATACAGGGGCCTCCTAAATATTCTCCCCAGTTTCATTTTACATTCAGTACATTCTTCACTCTGTAGCCAGTATTGTTAAAATGTCGCCCAGTGCCACTTCTGTATTTAGAGTTCTTCAGTGACGTTTGCCTTATCTCAGTAAAATCCCAGATCCTTGCAGTCTGCAGGGTCCTGTATGACCCCCCTCCCCACCCCGGTTGTCTCTCTGTTTTCTCCTGAGCCTTTTCTGGTTGTCATGCCTGCGGTCCCCAAAGCCACTCTACCCGCTGGTGCCTGGTGCCTGGGGGCCTCTTGATAGCTCCGCCCTCTGCACGGCTGACTTCCTTACTTCTCTCAGATTCGTGTCATCTTCCCAGGGAGGCTGGCTTTGAGCATTCTGTCTAAAATCACCCACATCCCTGTCACTCTTTCTTTTTACTCTCAGTTGCCTCCTGATCTCTTATCTAAATACTTAGCCAGACTGGCAGCCCTAGGACAGCTGCGGAAACTTCATTATGTTCACTGTTTGGAGCCTGAATGCCTTAAATAAATACATCCTTACCACATAGTAGATGCTCAATAAATTTTTGTGGACTAAATGAATATTATGTTGGCTTTTATGGGGATGTATTTTTATGTTTGTTCTTTCATTTATTTTACTCATCTATAAAGCCCATCATTATATTTAACTCTGAGGCGTTATTAACATATTGATGAAAATAAAAGTTTTAGTGCTTTGTATATGCTTAATTTTAGAAACACAATACTTTTTTTAATCACTTATGTGAAGCAGTAGGTTCTAGATTTGTTATTAGTGATCTTTTCTTTGCTTTTCTTTTGCAATTGCAGTGATCTTCCAGTTTCCAGATAAGATTAAATGTTAAAGATAGATTTGGTTTATAGTTATCTTGCAGCCAGTCTAGATTGCTTGCTAATAGTATGATACATAATTTTTAAAAGAATAGTTATGGTGGTATTTTGCTTCTTTGGCTTTAACATTATAGAATGCTTTTGTTCCTTATTTATAGACCTCTTTGCAAACCTCGTGTTACCTTAATTACTGTCTGAGATACCTCTCAGATACTTCTAGTGTAGCCAAGAAGGTTTTTAAGACCAGATTTGTACTGATTTAAAAAAGCTCTATGCCACCTACCAAGCTATAAATTGAAATACTTATTTCTCTTTTATGTGGACTTTGGGGGATACCCCTTTCCTCTCCTCTTAGTTTAAATTGTCAACCTAAGTGAGATTCCTGGTTCCTCCTCAGCTATTGTATAGTGTATTTTATTTGTGAATGCTCTTTTGTATAACTGTCTATGGAATATTTCTCTTTTGAAACATCTGGCAACCAGAAAGTCACAGATGGTCGGACTTGAGGCTGTGCACGTTGCAGGCCGCTGGGTCTCGAGACACGATAGCAGGAAGAGGAGCCGATACCAAGTTTGAAGGTTCTGGTGTACTTTGGACACCAGAACAGGATAATGTCAGTATTTTCTGTGGGAGCCTCCTGGGCGGCATCCATCCGTGGCAGCCTGTGGACCATTCTGGGACCGTGTGTTGCCTGTATCTGCTTTTGATCAGACGCAGATTGCCAAGTCAAAGCTGCCATGTTTAGCAGTCGCCATCATCAGGCTTTGTGGATGTTCGATGAGGAGCCAGAAAGTGCCTCTTGAATCAGCTCTGAGCGTTTCAGCAGTGTGAATTATCCCTGGTGCATCAGACCTTGCAAATGTGGCCTTGTTTGTCAGTGTTTAAACTATGATGAATATTTCCTATAAACGTGGCCACAAAAGTAAAGAAGAGTTGTTTATGGAGAGATTATTAAATAGATGAGGGTGGATTATCATTCTTCCGTCCTGGAGGAGCTCACCCCTTCGCAGCTCTGTCCTCTGCTGGCATCGGAAGCATCCAGCGCTCTTCCCGTACGCTCATTGTTGGTTTGTTTCATAAGGATGAACTGCAAGTCTCATTGTTCACTTTTGTTTTTGTTTTGCCAAAAGGAAAATGGATATGGAGACTATTTTCTCCAAGGATTTTCTCTGGAATGTTCTAATTAAAAATGAATGAAATATTCTGATTGAAAATTGTGGACAGTGATGGTAGGAGACGGTTGGCCTTTATTTTGCAGAAGCTAAGACTTCGCTGAGTACATGTCTGTATCACAAAGGGAAGAAAACTCACCTCGTATATATTGACAAGTTAGAATTTTTTGTTATCAACAGGTTTGGCAAACATCGAAAAGATGACAAGATTGAGAAAACGGGTAAAATAAAAATACAGGAATCCTTTACGTCAGAAGAGGAGAGAATACGAATGAAGCAGGAGCAGGAGAGGTAGACTTCAGTTATTTGATTAAACCTCATCAGAAAGATGTTCTTTTTTTCCCTTCTGCTTTTTAAAATGTAAATGTTTTTCATTCACTTATATTTTCTGTGTCAATCCAAATACTTGTTGTCAGGTGAATGTAAAGAAAGATTTAAAAAAAAAGATTTGAGCATCAGTATGGATTTTAATGGTTTGGGTTGAGATCTTTTACACAGGAGACAGAAAAGCATTTAAATAAATAAAAAAAACATTAATCCTGAATTCTCGATGATTTTTTTAAGTTGCAAAATATTAAAAACCCTGCCTCATTCATGTGTGAGTATGTAATGGAGTTACTTTAAAGAAGTACTCATCTGGCAGTAAACCCCTTTGAATTTTAATATCTCATTTTGAGTATCTTGATTCATAATAAGAATTCAAGGCTGTTAATTTTTCACTGTGTTGTTTTCCTCTGCAGCATGACATTTATTTCTTGATTTTTCACTTTTGGGACATGTTCTACTTAGGTTGTATTCTGTGTCTTCCAGAAAGATTTTTAACTATTGTCGAATCATTCTTTGTTGACCACTCGAACACCAGAAACGATGGACGGAGTGTTGTGTAAGGAGTTGTTTTTATGAGTGATTAGCGCTCTTCTGTCATTACCATCGCAGGGCACAGAAAGCTTCTGCACATTCCCGTAGCGCACGGGATCCTTCCTCTGTGGCCCCACGTTTCGTGTTTTGAGCAGGTGCAGCGAGGTGTGGCGTTTGCCTCACTGAGTCCTACAGGGGTTAGGTGAGATTCTGGTGACTTTGTACGAAGCGAAGTCTTGTCCATGGCGAGGATACAGTGCAGCATCTGTGGGCAGTTCTGTGGCCAGTTCTGTGGCCCGGATGCTTTGAGTCTTGTGTCTACTGAAGGAAAAATTAAAACAGTACCCCTTGACACTTTTATTTAGAGAGGTTAGTGGTTGGATGTTTTTTGTTGTTCATCAAATACTTCTGAGGCTCGTTTTGTTTCATTTTGTTGTGAAGTGGAATGGTTACTCTAATATTCTGTAGCTTCCCAAGGTTTCAAATGTGTAGTGTACAATGGGGTCTCCATGAATCCAATCTGGGGTTATTCTCCTGTTTATGCCTCAATTTTTATTGTCCTTATTTCCTTACTGGTTTGTTTTGCAGTGCTGGGGATGGAACCCAGGCTGCTATGCCTGCCCAGTGAGTGCTCTACCTCTGAGCTGCACCCCGGCCTCTGTTTTTAATTAAAAAAAAAAAAAATCACTGCTGTTTATTTGGTAGGACTCACTCTAATCCTAATTTTAAGCCGCCCAAGTTTTTATGCTCATTATTGTAGGTCAAGATATGGTATTCCTTGGTACATAGAATATGCGTCTAATTACTCAGAACTATAAACCTCTATTCTAAAAGGATTTCTCGTCCCTACAAAGAGAACATACTCGGTAAATATATGAACTCAGATTCATCCACAGGCAGATGTGTCACTTAGAGAGCAACAGAGCGATGGAATGGAAAGAAACATTTTATCACTTCTGTCCCTTGAAATCTGCCAAAGGGGATGGCTTTATTAATCCTGTACCGTTTTTTGTATCCTAAATATTTTTCCTTTGCAGTTTAAGGTGACTTCTGTGTTTCATCACAGGATGCTATCAACATTTTCCAAAATACTTTTATAATGCATAGTCAGGTATTTCCAGCGAAACAATGATTTTTGCATAATGGTTTCTCTTGTATGATTAATTTGCCTAAGGCACAGTTCACTTCCCAGCTTTGCTTTTAATCTGCATCTCTGTACCTCTAGCAAGGCTGTTCTTCTGGGAACTAGGTGGGGCATGGTGAATTTACAATGTCCAGGAGGCCCAGAGTAAAAATCTGTTCAGGTCAGGGGACAATGACTGGCCATTAAATCAACTGGGCTCATAATTTAAGAAAACTATTCTACTCTGTACTTCATTAAGAGTTTTTACAGGCATATTTTATTTAAACTCATGGATTTCATAATAGAGGAAGTGAATGCAGGCAACTTATTGAACTACAGTAAGTGAAGTGTGTTTTGTGTGTGTCATGTTGGTGTCACAAGATTTCTTTTTTTTTTTTTTGACAATATATAAAACTATGCTTTATTCATAAAATGGCTGAGAGGGAATTTGTAGCACTGTACATGTATATTCAAAATGAGAAAAGGTCTCAAATCAACAACAAAGGTCCTAAAAAAGGTAACAAAGGTCCTACCTCAACATTAGAGAAAAAGAAGAGCAAAATATACCCAGAGAAAGCAGATACAATATAATATATAGGCTCAGAAATCAGTGAGGGGTATTACAAAAAGGTTGGGAATATAAACTGATCATTTAAGAGAATTACATTGTATAGCTTTTCTGTGCTAAAAACAATGCTGATTAACCCTGCTGAATTAGAATCAATTGGCAAGTTTTAAAACAAATATATATATCTGGACATCCCGCTCTATATCCCTGTCCCTTTACTCCTGGTTGATACTGATTTAATTGTCTACCTAGCAAGACTTCTTTTGTGTGCCCTTTCTGTCCTGCCCTTTGACGTTGGCAGTGCTCCTTTTGAGAATGAAATCTGCTCCTCCTTTAGGAACAGTTTGATCAGAGGGATAGATTTGCTAAAAAAACTTCTCGTATTTCCAACATAACTGTTCTCATCCTGCTGACTGATAGTGAAATATTTCCACTATAACTACTTGAATTCCACTGTAACTACTTAAAAATTATTTTGTCTGATTCTGTATAAAAACAAAAACCTTTTATTTTGCTCTTTATTAATTGGGTTTCTCATATAAGAGAAACCATGTGATAGTTAAGCTTATATGTCTGATTTGTTTCACTCAAGATTATGGTCCCAGGGTGCATCCATTTTCCTACAAATGACTCCTTTATCTTTCTTTATCTATCTACTTCATTGTGTGTAAATTATAAATAGACAGCAAAATAAAAAGCCAGATCATAGAAAGTAGGGAGACAGCTCTTTCTCAAAGGGAAAGGAGATCAAGAGATGGAGGGGATGAAAACAAGAATTAAGATGTGTTGTGTACATGTACCAACTCCACACAGGAATGTAAACATTATGTACAGCAAATATATACTAATTTAAAAAATAAAATGACATATAAAAAATAGAAAACCTGATATTCTTTAGTTATGAGTTATGGCGTGTTCACAAACATGTATGAAGCCTGAATATTACTTGAATATAAATACTGAAAAATTGAAAGGACCCTGAATATAATTTAAAATGTTTTTCCAGCAGTGTTAAGATTTATTTTGATAGTAAACATAAGCTAGAGTCTTCTGAGCCCGAGTCTGGGCTTAAATTTGACTTTGACTTTCTTCTTGTCAGTGTTTCCTCTGAGCTTCCGCTTCCACCTGTTGCTGGTCTGGGCGCTGGTGCTGTCCGGGCAGGAGTTGTGCGGGTCTGTCCTTTGACTCAGCTCCTGCTGCCTGCCACAAGCTTAAGTCTGCAGAGCTCAGGCTTGTGTGTGTGTGTGTGTGTGTGTGTGTGTGTGTGTGTGGGTGGGTGGGTGTGGTACCAGGGATTGAACCCAGGACCTTTGCGTTGATCTACATCTCCAGCCCTTTTTAAATTATTTACTTTTAATTTTTGAGACAGAGTCTAAGTCACCAAGTTGCCCAGGCTGGGCTCAAACTTGCGCTCCTTCTGCCTCAGCCTCCCAGAGTGGCGCGATTACGAGGGTGCACCACCACTCCGGCTCCCCTAAGAAGGGGGAGTCTGGGTTAAGGCCCAGGGTGCCTCCCTCCGCCCCCTGATGTGCCTTTGGCCGGGTGGGTCACCGCCTCTTCCGATTTGCCTTTCAGGGCCGCCTGGGGACAGCTTCCCTGTGTGGCTCCTTGCACCCTGAAAGCCCAGCGCGAACACACGCGATGCTGGTCCCTGAGCGTCGGGTCTCGGCTTCGCGGGCCCTCTGACCTTCCGCCCGGCTGGCTGCTGTTTGGCCCCGCCGGCCGCGGCTGGACCGCGTACATGGCACCGCCCGCTACCTGGGCAGGGTCGGCGGAGCGCCCCCCACCCCTGTGCGTCCTGCTTTTCGTGGGTCCCCCCGACCCCCAGCTCAGAATTCAGTCCCTGGGAGGTCCTGAGTTGTGGAGTGAAGATGTGGCTCCCGGCTCACCCGGTGCCGTTTGCACACTCTCCAGTCGGCCCCTGAAGCTACAGGTGACTGTTGTATGGAGCCATGAACACTGAAACCAGTGTTGTGACCTGCACGTGTTTTATGGTTTCTGTCTTCTGCACTCATCTTATTACTCTTCATCCTTCTCTTTTCACCTTCCTGTTTTCCATGTATTTCTCCCTCCCGCCTTTTTATCTCTGTCTTAAGACAGGGTCTCGCTATATATATAGTTCCGGCTGACCTTGAACTCATGGAAGTCCTTCTGCCTCAGCCTCCTGAGTGCTTCTCTCCTGTTTACAGCATATATTTTAAAGCTCTAAATTATTCTAAAACTACATAAAATTGTGTATGAAATTTATAAAATTTAAATATACTACATTTGATCTTGGCTAAAAGGCCCAGAAGCAGTAATAAAATATGAAAACAAACATTTAATGTGCTGGCCCATGCCAAATTAATTTTCCCTATAAAATATATATCTTGATGTATGTTTGTGTGTATACTTTTAAAATTGACATCTATTTCTTTTTAATTTCTGTTGTGTTTTTATGCACTCTTAATCGTGTTACATGTTTTCCGGAACAAGTCTGTATGAACAGGTAGATGAATGGGAAGGAAGGACAGAAAGAAAGTCTGAGAGATGAAATATTAGCTGTATTATATGGCTAAATTCAACTTTCAACTTTCAAATAATATTTACCTCCTATATTATTCATTCTATTAAATAAGATTGTTATGTTATCCAGCTTGCATTTTGTAGTTACTCCACAATTGATAGCTGTTACAGTATTATTATCTACATCTCCATAGTAAGCTGTGCTTGGAGATATTTCCAAGTATACCAAATGCAAATATAATGAATTTCTTATAAACTGCTCTCACTACGTGAGATGTATTTACAGATCTACTGAGAAACTAGAAGTCTTGACACTTCCATTATTTGATGTTACAATCACCCTGCAGTGCCTTGTGCTGTGAACACTAGACCATTGAGCTAGGTGTGTCTGGAAGTTGCACACCCCCAGTTCTTGGTGTGTCATGGCGAATTTGTGGGCATCTCTACCTGCAGTTCCCTTTCGCTGGCACTCTCTTCCGGCTGTTGCTAACCATTCTCAGTACCTGCTTTAAGTAATCACTTGAACTCTTGATAACAATTATTTTGGCTGCAATTGATAAGAACTTTTTCAGCAGATGATGCATGTTCGTTTTGGTGACAATAGTTTTTACCTTTAGGTCACTTATTGCCATTCAGACAAAGATTGCCTTCTACAAATTGACCCTCTGGGCTAAGGGTGTAGCTCAGCGGTGTCCTTGCCTAGGATGTGTGAGACCCGCTCAGCGGTGTCCTTGCCTAGGATGTGTGAGACCCTGGGTTGCTTCTATCCCCAGCACCACACCACACACATACAAACACACACACACACACACACACACACACACACACACACCCCACACTTACAATTAATTTTCTGATGGAAGCTCTGTGGTGTTTTTAATCGTGTTACAACAATTTTCATAGTTTCTATAACCTCTTGAGTCTTTCAGAAAACTCAACCATGATCAGTGGGATTTGTACTTATTTTTTATTGTTAGTGCAGATGTGCAAAAATTAAGTCTGTTAATATTCTTTAAGGAGGTTTACTACTTAGTCCTGTACTGGGGAAGATGAAGCCTTGGGCAGCCGAGGTGCTTAGAACTTAATTTTTTGTTGGAGACTGTAATTGAAGTTGGAGGAGCAGTTTGGTTTCTGATGAGAGGCAGCCGAGATATATCTGGCATTGAAGCATCTGTTTGAATTAGAAATAATTGTAGGTGCTTTGATACTCATGGAAACCTGAACATTATATGAATATCTGTGTATGTGTATGTGTTTTGGTCAGTAAAATATCATTCAGGTACTTTTGTAGTCAATATCAAAAGTTTTGTATTTTTACAATATGTTAAGTATATAGTATGGTAGTCTAAAATATTTATTATTATTGTTATAATGTCCCTTCTCTCAGGGATTCCTTACTTTCAAGAGAGAGAAAGGTCTTAAATGTGTTAACACTTAAAATGTGATGTGAGACAATGTGTTGTGAAAATGGGTGGCTGCAGAGCCAGGGGAAGGAAGAGGCTGGGGACATGGGAGTTAGTAGTGCTTCTCAGAAATAGTAGTTTAGGGCCTAGCTCTACTTCCCAGGGCCATCCACTATTTAGTAAAATGGAAAAATTTTATAACCACATTCATTCCCTTGTCCCCTCCTTTAGCATGAGTACTCATGCAAGGGGTCTTTTTTAACTGCTTGGACTCTTAAAAATTGGGGATTTAGCTCAGTGGTTAGAGTGCTTGCCTGGTAAGCGCAAGGCCCTGAGTTTGATCCCCAGCACAAAAAATAAATAAATATAAAAATTGTGATTGTGTCAGTGGTTAGTAGTATCTCTGTGAATTCTTTTATCTCTTTTTCAACTTCTAGCCATTTTATATTTGAAAACTGATCCCATCTCATTAGCATTAGTGGAAACAATTGAACTTTTCCCGCATCTCTTATAAGGTACCACTGTGGGCTTCGACAACTTGTTTTCTTCCCTGGAGTTGGAAAGGTGTTTCAAATAGCTGTTCTCATGCAAGACATTTTTTTTAGCCTCAGAACCCAATTGGCATATGGGTGCCCTTTCTTCTCAATCGACTTTTACCCTAATATTACAAAGACGTTAAAATTGCACTTAAAATTGTAACTGTTTTGAAAGTAAGAAATGATTGGATCGTGGGAGATTCATCCACTGATGAGTTTGTGGCTGAATGTGCAGTCAGGAGGTGGGGCCTGGTTGGACGTGGGTCTCTGGGGGCATAATGTGGCGGTCTGTTCTGGGCTCCAGTGCCTTCCTTCTCTCTCAGCTTCCCTCTGCCACTCCCTTCCACCATGTTGTTTTTGTTTTGGAGCCAGCTACCTGTGAACTGAAACTATGAGCCAGCCTTTAAATTGGAACAGTCAGCAGTTTTGTCCCAGTGATGGAAAGTGACTAATGCAGAAATTTAGTAGAATATTGTGCATCTTTCGGGAATCTAGCACAGACCCCAAATTTACAGCTCCTATACCATTCACTAGCAGTAGTTAGATTTGCTGCCAGTTGGAGGTAAACTTGAAGATCGTTGAGGTGAGCCACTGTTGTTTTGAAGTACACTATTTGCTGAAATGTTTTGAGGGGCACATAAAGCAATCAGTGGACTAAAACTTTTACAGAGACAAGCTGTATCTTTCCATCTTCTTATAGCTAGAATTTCATTCTGCCCTGAATTTAGGCTGTTTCTTTTTGTTTGTTTGTTTGTTTGTTTTGTGCTACCGTCGATGAAACTAGGGCCTTCAGCCTACTGGGTAAGTGCTGAGCCATTGAGCTACACCCTCAGGCCAAATTCAGGTTTTATTTGATAAATATCTAACATTGATTTTTAGAGAGATGAAATCTGTTGGGAAGATATAGAAGAACTTTACTCCCAGAATGAGACTAAAGAATGGCAGATAATACACTAGGGATAACATGGTTTCCAAAACATCGGATTGTGAGATCTTGAACAATGTTTGGAGGATAGTTTGTGACTGACTATATAATTTGTAGCAATCTGGAATTTGTTCAAAATGTTTCTGATAAACTAGTATTAGTATAATTTACCTTCTGTAGATATTAACAGCATTTTTTAAATTAAAATCACTAAAAGAGAGTTCAGTGGTAGAATGCATGATTAGCATACACAAGGCTCTGAATGCAGTCACCAGCACCAAAATAATAAATAATTAAGGGCCCACTTCGGTTTCTTGGGTTCCTTTTTTAAAAATGTACTGGATGGTTTATGTGTTGTAGCTTCTTGTCTTTGGAGTGAGAGGTACTTTGTGTATAGCTGGGTGATTTCATACAACACTGACGATTCCCACACATGGTATCTTCTCTGGCTCCATAATGACCATATTTCATAGTCACGAAAAAGTTCTTTTCATTTTAGTCTGTAGCAGTGACTGCTAAAAGCCATTTATTGTAAAAGCAAAAATACTGATGAACAGAAACATTACAAGAACAGAAGTCTTGTATGTTTTATCTTCATCATGCATCATCCATTTTAATTAGAGAAAAGGGTTGTGAACACTAGGACAAGAGTCTGGAATTAAAATCATTAATTGATGTCAAGCTGAACAGAAACTGTTAGCATGAATTTAGTGACAGCAGGAAAGAAATTAACCTTATTACTTTATTTAGTATATTACATTATTTTGTGTATTATTTTCTATGCAAGTTCAAGGCAATTCGATTATTATAATGGAAGAGACTTCTTTTTTTACAAAAAAGCAAGGTGTGAATATTAATGTTTGAACATAAATTGAAATGCTAAGTTCTTTATGAACTTTTGGGAAAGTCTTGATAAGAAGTTTTAATTGTTCTTTCAGTTTTTTTTCTCACATTCGAGGACAGGGAATTAGTGGGCGATGTTTTCCATCAGTGTCTCTGGGTACAGCTGCTTGTGCTCATTTAAACTTCAGAATAGTCCTTTTGTTTGTGACAAGGAAGGACTCACAGACACATAAAGCAATAGACACTTAATTCTTTTGCTAAATTTTAGGGGTAATCGGTTACTTCTGTCATTGTTGAGGGTTGGCCCAAGACACATGAAATGGATAATGCTAAACAACAACCTGACTGTTCAGAAAAACTAATGACTCCTACATCTTAGAGACGATTCGTGACCTTGGGGTCACAGTCAAACAGAGAGGGTGTCGTCTGTAGCACTGGCCATCTGGGACCACTAGGGCTGAACCGTGAGATATAGTATTTTTTTTAAAGTTTCCTTACGAACCTTACTCTGTTTATTAGGACACCAAAAATATTTTCTCTTCTGATCCAAGTAGTATTTCTTTTCTAAAAGGATTTTCTCCTGGAAGAATAAAAATATGTAACACATAAATATAACCTTTTGGCCGGGTTACAAAGTCCCATTTCTTACTTTGTAATAAATAAGACATTCAAATATGAGGAGCACAATAAAGAAAACTCTGCTTATGAATTGTCACCAAAATCCGCAAATGGCGCAGTGTATTCCTAGTTTTGAAAGTCGCCTTTCCAGGGCATTAGCACAGCACCGAGCTTCATTGGCATTAACTTGTAGAGTGAAGTTTGGAAAGCACAGGAGTTCAGGCTAGTAGCCAGGTCTGTTAGCCTTTCGCAACAGTAACCCTGCCTCCGTGGCCCCCTGGTATGCTGGAATTTTGTCACCAGAGCGGAAGGGAATGACGCTAATGTCTTTTAGAACCTTGGGGATAAAATACCTTGGTGACTACAAGATAAGCAATAAAAATAATAGTCCTTATATTATTGGAGCTTAAAAGGAAAACAGTATTTTTAGAAGGTACTGTAGATGGAACTGTAATGTTTATTGGATTCAGTGGTTGTGTATTCCAATTAATTACTACCAATCACTGAATCCAATTTGGGTAAAAGGAAGCAGTTGAGAACTGGGCTTCCTGCAAAGGACCTCACTCTGCTGGACATTTCTTCTCAGATACTGAACTCTTAGAAGCTGGCTCCCACTGAATATTATTTCCTGTGTAATTTAAAAAAAAAAATTCAAATCCAGGACCCATTTGTAATACTATGAAACCGACGTGCAAGAAAGTTGGGGAGATTATTTTAGATTTCTGTATTTAGGTATGGCTTCCTCCAGGCCTAGTCTCTTTTTCTGATAACTGCCTTTGTTAAGAGGGCTCCCCCTTCCAGCATACACAGCTGGACTAACTTCACTTTCAGTGAATTGAGATTCATATGTGTAGGATTTAACCATTAATTCTATCTCTGATATTCTTTTTGATTTTTGAAGGTTCTTCCAGTTCAGAACTTTCAGTTTCATATTTATGTAATTGTATTTATACCTGTTTTTTCCATCCAACTTTTATTTGATTCCCAATCCAAGATTTATGTGCATGCCCAGTCACCCCAGGTATTACCCATGATTGGGTGATTATCTGATCATAACCAAACTGTATTAGAAAGTAGGTTGTCAGAAAAGTGATAATCAAGCTTCAGATTAATAACCCATTGAGTAAAAGAATTAACTCATTTTCCTCTTTCTGCTAGTTTCCTCCCCTTACTCCCTGCTGAGTCCAGAGTCAGAAAGACAGAATGGGGCAAAGAATAAAATAATCTCAACTTGATTGACTTTATCCATCTTGGATATTCAGTATTTAGTGATAATTGCCTTTTATAAGAACATCCTTGACTGTCATAATTGCCCTTAAATGGATAAATGGAGTATAATAAAAAAACTCTGTTAATTTTAGCTAAATTTGACATTAGAATTTGAGTCACTATTTCTCTAGGTGTTTTGTTGCGGGACTTAATGTGTATCAGTACCTCGGACCTTCTGGTATTCTGTTCAGCCTAGAAAGCCGTTGGGTTCTCAGCTAAGGCATGAGACCCCGCCAGGGAGTTTTGAGGCTTAGAAAAAGCATTTGGTGCTGTTCCTATTGCTGGAGGACAGTGCTTGATGATGTGTTGATGAAAGCAGTTGTTCTGCGAGTCCAGTGCGACAAATAGTCTCTTCTTTCTCGATCCTGCTGAGGAATGTGAACTAGTTAAGTATTTCCATTTTATAGCTACAAAAACAAAGTAGAAGAATTTGACTTTTCGGGTCTAATACTGGAAAAAAGAGTGGAGTAAGGCTGATAAGCTAGATGCAAGAAAGAAGCAAGGGAGAAAATGTCAGTTCTGTTTGTAATGGTTTGTGACAATTTTCTAGATGTTTCAGAAGAACTTTGCATTTTGAAATAATTTTAGCTTCACAGGAAGTTGCGAGGATAGTGCAGTGAGGTCTGGTGCCTGCGTCCTCCGGGTTCCCCAGTGGTACAGCTGATGTATCTGTAGTGTGATATCAAAGCCGGGAAATTGAAGATGGTTCCAGGTGTGTATGCGGCTCTGCGTTATCTGCAGTCACATGTGTAGATCATGTAGCCATCACCGCAGTCAGGAAACAACGGTTCCACCTTCCAGATCTTCCTCGGACTCCTCCGCCCCACTCTAGCTGATCTGTGCGTCTGACCTTTGGAGAAGGTTGCATAAACTAGTCATAGAGTCTGGACCTTTGAGGCTGGCTGTTTCTTAAGTCACATCGTAAGTGCCCTGGAGACCGATTCAGGCTGTGACTGCCGCTAGTTCACTCGTTCTGCTGACATTCCATGACATGGACATATCCCATTATGCTTAACCCACCCCTCTGATGTAGGATATTTTGTTTATTTCCAATTTTTAAAAAAAAGAAAGTGGCTGTGGACAATTGTGAACAGACTTTTGTATGGACGTTAAGTTTTTATTTCTTTGGGATCAATACCTAGAAGTACAGTTTCTGGGTAGCACGTTGAGTGCAAGTTAATTTTTTAAAGAAACTGCCAGATTGCTTTCCTGGGTGGCTGTACCATTTTACATTCCCAACAGCAGTGTAAGAGAGACCCAGTTTCTCCATATTCATGTCTGTATTTAGTACTTTTTATTTTAGCTGACCAAATAGGTATATAGTGGTAGCTCATCGTAGTTTTGATTCAGACGTCCTTAATGAAAGGAGATGGTCACCATCTTATTATGTGCTTACTTGTCCTGTATACATTGTCTTCAGTGAAATATTTCTTCATATTTTTTCTTCCTTTTCTAATTAGATTGATTCTTTGTTGAGTTTTGAATTTCTTAATATGTTTTAGATGAGTCAGATAAATGGTTTGCTGATATTTTATCCTGGTTTGCCCTTGTCTTTTTGTCTTCTAAATAAAATCTTTCATGGAGGAAAAGTTTGTAATTTTGTTGTCAAATTTGTCTTTTGTTTTATGGATAGCACTTTTGGTATCATTTCTCAGAGCTCTTCACCAAGCGCTAGGTTCTAGACATATTCTTCTGTGTTTCCTTCTAAAGTTTTATAGCTTTACATTTTTCGTTTAAATCTACAACCATTTTGAGTTAATTTTTATGTAAGATGTGCAGTTTAAGTCTTTGTTTTTTTTGCCAGTGGATATCCAATTACTGCAGCACCATTTGTTGGAAAATCTATTTTATTCCATTGACCTGCTTTTACATGGTTGTGAGGAATCAGTAGGCAAGGCCTGCTGACTACGTCTGTACTCTGTTCCATTGATCTAAGTGTCTGTCGCCGTCTGAACACCACACAATCTAGAGTACTATAGCTGTATTACAAGTCTTGCAGTCTGGAAGTTTGATTCCTGGCATTTTATTGTTCTTATTCACTGTCATTTATTCTATCTTTTGTTTTTCCATGTAAATTTTATTTAGTGTTTTGGGGATCAAAACCAGAGCCTCCATCCTGCTATGCACATGCTCTACCAGTGAGCTACACCCCCTGCCTGGAATAAATTTTAAAATAATCTTGTCAGTATCTACAAAAATCTTGCTGGGATTGTTCTAAGATTTGCATTAAACCTGTACATCAATCTGGGGAGAATGACTTGCCAAATGGAGAATTTTCATCCGTGATCACAGTGTGTCTCTGTTTCTGAGATAATCTTTTGTTTCTTTTCAGCTGCATTGTATAGTTTTGAGCACACACGTCCTATTTGTTTTGTTAGATTGACCTCTGTGTATTTTTATGCATACCTACAAGTGAATCTTCATGCATTTTTAAGTGATTGCAAATGGCATTGTATTTTTAATTTTGGTGTCGATGTGTTCATTACAAGTGCATAAAAATTACTATCTGGGCGTGGTGGGTCATGTCTATAATCCTAGCACTTGGGAAACTGAGGTAGGAACAATGCTGTGAGTTTGAGGCCAGCCTGAGCTGCATAGTGAGTTCAAGTCCAGCCTGAACTACCTTGTGAGACCCTGTCTCAAAAAAAAAAAAAAATACAGTAGATTTTTGTATGTTGATCTTGTATTATAACCTTGCTGAATTTACTTTTTAGTTCTAGATTTTTGTTCTGGGATTTTCTGTGTGGCCTCTCATGTCTTCTGCAAATAAGAGAGCTTTATTTCTTCCTGGTCTGTGTGCCTTTTATTTCATTGGCTGGCTTATCACCCATGTAGACAGTCCACCACTGTGTGCGATCACAGTGCTGGGAGCGTGCGTCCTTACCACACTCCAGGCCTGAGGGGCAGTGCACAGTCTTTCTCATTGTGTAGGGTGGAAGCTGTAGGGTTTCGTTAGATGCTCTTTATGAAGGTTAGCAGATCTTACTCTTCCCAGTTTTCTGAGGAGTTGTCATGGTAGATATTTAATTTGTCAAATACTCTTCTTTATCAAATGATGGAATAATGCGACTTTTTATACTGTTACTATAGTTATTGTAATAAATGCCATTTGATCATGATATAAATTGTTGTACATATTATTAAATTCTATTAATTGACATTTTATTAAGGATTTTTGCTTCTATATTCATGAGAATTATTGGCCTGTGTTTTTCTTTTCTTTCCCCTGTGCTATCTTCATCAGGGTTTGGTATGTTTTCTGGATTCTTACAAATTTATATATTTAGGTGTCCTTTATGCTTATAGAAGTTTACCTCATCGGGGTTGGGGATTTAGCTCAGTGGTAGAGCACTTGCCTAGCAAGTGCAAGGCCCTGAGTTCAATCCCTAGCACCCCCTCAAAAAAAGTCTACCTCAAATATGAAAAAGGTAAATAACTTTACAATAAAATATTAGACTCAGTCTAAAACATTGCTTTTTGTAAATAAGACTTAGTTTTCATTTTTTAAATTGTGACTGATATATATATATATATATATATATAGTTATTGTATGTATTTATGGGGTACACCCTGGTATTTCGATCCAATTATATGTTATATAGTGATCATATAAAAGCTATCCCTATCCTCATAGTCATCATTGCTCAATGGAGGGAGCATTCAAAATCCTCACTTTTAACTATTTTGCAGTACAGAATACCTTATTGTTAACAATAGCCACCCTACTGGTGCAGTGGAATACCAGAACTTCTTCCTTTCTAGTTAAAACAATAAACTGGCTTGGCATGGTGGTGCACACCTGTAATCCCAGCACTCGGGAGGCTGAGGCAGGAGCATTACAGTGAGTTCGAGGCCAGCCTGAGCTACATAGTGAGAACCTATCTCAAAAAAACAAACAAACCAAAATAAAAAACAAAACAAAAAAAGCTGATTGGCTAATGTCTTCCTGTCTCCCTCACCTTCTCTTGCTCAGTTTCAGGTGACCATTGTTTAATTTACTACTTCTGTGAGATCAGCTTTTCAATTCTATACATGAGTGAGTGAGATCATGTAATATTCATCTTTCTGTGTGTGCCTTATTTCTCTTCGCATCATGTCCTCTTGGTTCAACCATGTTGTTGCAAATGACAGAATTTCGTTCCTTTTTGTGGCTAAACATTATTCTCTTGGGTATGCGGACCACATTTTTCTTTATCAGTTTGTTTATTGTTGGATACCTAGGTTGATTCTGTACCTTGGCTGTCGTGAATAGTGCTGCAGGAAAGATGAATGAGATACCTATCTCTTCCACATTCTGATTTCCTTTCCTGTGGCCGTGTGCCCAGCAATGGGGTGGCTGGGCCGTGTGGTAGTTCTGTTCGTAGTGTTTAGAAGGCTCATTGTGTTGTTTTTCTATAATGGCCACGCTCACTTGCATTCCCTCCCACAGCACAGAAGTGTCCCTTATTCTTCACATCTTTGCTAAGAATTCACTGCTTTTAGGTAACAATGTCAATTTTAAGTATGCAATTAAAATACATTTTCTATTAAAAATCATCAAAATTCTACCAAGAGTTAATTATTTTTAGATTATTCAGATTGGCTTATTGTATAATTTATGTCAGTATATTTTAAATAGAAGAGTACCGTGTACCAAATATTTTAATAGAATCTTAGCGAACTAAACATATCTTCAGGGAAAACGGCCTTCTGAGGCCTGTTTTTTAAATGCAGGCAAGTTTTATTTCAGAATTTGAATGGATCCATGCCTTCTTGTCCTTAATCTCAGAATTCTCTAGTCGGTATATGTTACATAAAATCAAAACCAGCAACATTAAACTGAGGTCTTTCTATTTTTTGCCAATAGTGAAGAGTTATGGTATGGATTTGTATCTAAGCTTCCTAGAATATTTAATGGTTATGGCTTGTTTATTATGAGTAAGATCTATGCATTATGCATATACATGTAGATAGATATATAGCATGTAGATGTAATATTTTTTAAAATTCACTTCAGTAATATCCAGTAGATGCCAGCAGTTGTTCTTGGTGAATTTTTAATGTTAGTCAATAGGTGAAAATTTAAATTTAAGATTACATTATGATTATAGCTTATTGAAATGATCCAGAGATAGCCAAAGTGATTATTTTTGAGCCCTTTCGGTATTACTTGACAATCTAACCATAATCAAAACTTAGCATTTGTGATCTTCTGGTAACTGCAGGAAGCAAAATATGCTTTATAATATATATTGATGAATGTTTCAGTATGGGATTTTTAGAAAGGGAAAAGTTTCTTTGTTTCAACTTTGTTCTAATTTTACAGGATTCAAGCCAAAACTCGTGAATTCAGGGAGCGACAAGCTCGCGAGCGTGACTATGCTGAGATCCAAGATCTCCATCGGACATTTGGCTGCGAGGATGAGCTGATGTACGGGGGGGTGTCCTCCTACGAAGGGTCCCTGGCGCTCAACACCAGGCCGCAGAGCCCACGAGACGGGCACGTGATGGATGCTTTGTACGCGCAAGTAAAGAAGCCTCGGAATTCCAAGGCGTCACCTGTGGACAGGTAGGCTCGGGGCAGTCCCAGCACCGCTTCTGATTCCATGTTAATAGCGCTTCTGACAGCATAGCGCTGTAGATTGTTCATCAGTCCTCAAGCCCGAACCGCCTGTTATTAATAGCCTTTAAAAAGCTGTTGTGTCTAAAAGTATTGAGTTTACACAAATCGAAGCCTAATGGAAAGAGCAGCAAGTGGTTTTGACAGCTTTTCTAATGATTCCAACATATTTCATCCTGTTCTTCAAATGGTTTTAGATCTGAGAACTTGAATACAAAGCAAACTTGAAATTACGGTTACTCTGCTTAAGCAGTATTCGCATTCATTGGTAGGAGAGCTTCCAGTTGGGGTAATTAAATAGATGGATAATGACATGATTTGTTTCAATTCTGATTTAGAAGGGCCACTTTTTTTTTTTTTTGGTGGCATAATTCTGTGTTATGAAAGAATTAGCAAATGAGAAATATAGTCTTCTAATGACTTGCTAGCAGCCACAGGCCACAGCTGTGAATTATGTTTATCAGTATAGCATGCAGGAGTACAATGTTGACTATATTTTAATGTCTATGTTATTTAAAGTTTAAAATTTCAAAATTTATTTAAAATCTAACTGGCTCTATGGCTTTATCTTTATTAATGACTATTTATCTTTATTGGCTGTATATTGATTTCAAATTGCTACATAACTATTTCGAATTTTAACAAACAGATCTTCTATGGGTCAGGTTCTTGCTTTGTAGGTTAGGCAGGCCTTGAATTTACTGTGTAGCCCAGGCTGACCTTGAACTCACAGCAATTCCCCTGCCTCAGCCTCCCCAGTGCCAAGATCATAGGTGTGTGCTACCACACCCAACTCAGAAACAATTTAAACAAATCTTTTCTCACTCCTCCATTTGTGTATTCAAACACCGTATGGAGTTTAGCTCTTGAAGTAAATAGTACTCATTCCTCATATATCAAGCACATGCATGGTATTGTCACAAGTCATACACTGATCTCGTGATCATTATGGCTTTGTAAGAGAGCTGGGCTTGTGCATTATAAGTGGTTTCATTCAAACCAGTGGTGCTTGGGCTTCAGCGCATCAGGACTGTATGAAGGGCTTCTTAAATTACTGATCGATCGATTCTCTACTAGAGTTTTGATTTAGTGGGTCAGGATTAGAGTCCAAGAATTTACATTTCTTATAAATTCCCAGATTTGATGCTGGTACTGCTAGCCCAGCTCTTTAAGAACCCCTGTAAGGCACGAGATGTCCTGGAATTATTTCATCTCTGACTTCCATGTCTTACTTAGTCACTATAATTTTGCACATGACCTATATTTTAGTTACTTACTCCTGGTGTTTTTAACAGAGGTTTGCGAATACAACAGGTAACCCTCAGGTAAACTTAGAAGAAAGCATTTTAAAAAACAGCAAATGGAGGTAGAAAAACCCAGCAGACAAAGAAGCAGATTTTAAGGTGATACTCCAGTCAGATTATTATTCTAGTATTTCCTTTTCTTGTCATATTTTAGATTTTGTTTATTATCTTAGAAAATCTATTTGACGTTGACTGTAATGAGTGAGTAAGTTAATACTGGAGACTTATGATTTATTGAAACCCTTCAGTGGGATCACCTGGAAGGTCGTGTGCTTATTAACTAACACAGCTATGTCAGGACTCTAGAATAAAGTTGTACCAGTGACAGTGACATTTTCGTTAAAAGCTTTTTACTTGGTTTCTGCCGCGGTTGTGAAAGCTGCTTACAGAAGGTCAAACCACGTCTGAAGGCCATGAATGTCCCCTTGAAAGTGTTTTCTTGGGAGCAAGGACATCAGAGACGTTCAGCAACTTTTGGAGGCACTTAAACAAATTAGTTGATATATTATCATTCTTCGATCAAAGCACTCATCATTTCACACATTCCATGTCTGGATCAAAATTCTAAAAACATCGATGCACCTGTAGCAGTCCCTCACATAGCTTGGAAGTCCCACCTGACCAGAGCCAGCGTCAGAAGGGATCTCCCAGCTCGTGATGACCAGAAATGGCTACTGTAAGCCCCAGTCCCCTGTGAGAGGCTAAATTTCACCTCAAGATTCTGCACATGTTCAAAAGGGATTCTGTGCTTAGAACCCTTCATGCTCTGGGCCAAAACATCCCTCACTCAGCATCCTGCAGACTCTCTGCTCTGCACCGTGCTGGCCCCAGAAAGAAACAGCCTCCTGGCTGATTTCCATCAAATTTGAACTCAGCAGAAGGCCCCAGCAGAGACTTCAGTCACAAGACTCAGTCACACCCAGCAGCAAGTAACTCAGAACCACACCTTAGCCCCCGTCAACCTCAACCAGAGAGATATAATTTTTTTTTAAAGAGGATTACAGAGACGTAAATTTAGTTTTTTTAATGACTATCTTTGTAGAGAATAAGATATACATTAAACAGTGAATGATGATAGTAATTAAAAACTTGGGAGTTACTGTGCCCCATAATTTACTCCTTTACCTACCCAATGATGAATTTGAACATGACTTGGAAAAAAATGGTACTGCCTCTGTGTCTTTTCCTGTCTGCGAGAAAGCTGCAGAAAAGTGTTTCTCAGACTTGAGTACTGTAGAAACTCTTTTTTTAAAAGCGAAGAAAATCTCTTGATACTGCAGTCGCGGGTTAAATTGTTTTGATTATAACGTTACTTAAATATGTATAGAAATAAAGTAGTACTAAACTCCTTCTGTTTATAATCATTATACAACTATAAAACCAAACAACTTCACAAAATTAAAGACAAACAAAATGGCGAAATCATTACATTCAAATGAACAGCGTTAATTTAATGTGGCCAATAATACTTCTTGAAGAGTCTAAACGCTTGCACAAATCACAAATATGGTGGTGGCTGCTACACGGCAGGTTTGCTTAAGTTGGTTTGTCTCCCCCACGAGCTGAGTGCTGACTCCATTTGCCTGTCATTGTCCCCAAATTCCTGCAGTGCCAGTGAGCGTTCATGTGTGACAGTCTTTGGCCTGTCCGACACATAACCGCATCATTTATGCATGCGGTGCAGCTCAGTTCTATTGTCATTAAGCTGAGACAGTGAAAGTAATATTTCTTGGTACCTTCATATTTGTAAACTGGAATTCACACTGTAAAATAACATGCCTATAAGATGATCTAGAATATATTTACAGTCATTTTAAAAAACTAATCATTCCAGTGAAAATACAAAACTTGCAACTCCTTGGAGATTATTTCTTGCATGAACAATCTACAAGCTCCTTTCAACTGACTAAATGTCACCAAAATTTACAGTTGGTGTCTGATAAACTTTACTATTCAAATTTTTGGATTTCCTGGGAGCATAGTCAAGCTAGGGAGGTAACAATTGAACATGTACCCTGCATAGCTTCTTAGATTTTCTTTATTCGATAAGAAAGCTATTCAGAACTTCATTGCTTAATCATTTTGATGGATCTTATAGTCGGAGATGTGGATTTTGTGGCTCCACATGGAAGCAACCGAGAGTAATTTATTAAATGCTGTGAATTTACCATCA
Source organism: Hystrix cristata (assembly GCA_004026905.1). Lineage (NCBI taxonomy): Eukaryota > Metazoa > Chordata > Mammalia > Rodentia > Hystricidae > Hystrix > Hystrix cristata. Next base: position 136,900 of record PVJO010000188.1, read on the forward strand.
TAATGGGGACCCTCTTTCAATTGGCACTATTATTTATGAAATGCCTTTTATAGGATAGCATCATACTATGACTAGAAATGTTTTCATGCCTGTTTAATTTTATTGACACATGAACCACTATCTGGCTTTATGCTTTAGTCACAGTGCCATTGTGATTACTATTTATTAGGGTCCTTGGTAATGCTTTGACTTTTCGTGTTAGGTGGATACCCAAGAGAAGTGAACCTCATCCTATGTTACATAGGAATAATGAGGCTTAAACTCACAAAGATGTTATTTTTATTCTGATTGTAACCAGGGACCTCAAAGATCTAGCCTTTGTAACTGATCACAGTCTTGTATTTCTTTGGCACCAGTGCGCTTCCTATTCGGTTGCCACAGCTCAGCTGCCTGGTATACCTGGAGTCTAGCATAGTGCTGTTTCTGTGCCTCCCACGCCATGGAGGACTCTGCCCCTTGACTGACCCATGCCTCTTCTCTTCTTTGTCCTTCCTTCGTGAATCCCAGTTTTGTTCAGGCTGACAAGTGTGTGTCTGAGGCTTCCGTTCCCCAGGCTCCCTTGCCTTGAAAAGCGATCATGTAGCACAGTTCCGGCTAACAGAAGTTAGAAGCAGCACCACGGACAGGGCTTTCTGCAAAACTCATTTTTCCTGATTAAAATGGGGCAGGGCTGGAGGGACAGCTCACCAGTAGAGCATTTGTCTTGCATGCCCAAGGCCCAAGGTTGCTTCCCCAGCACTGCAGAATAAAATAAAATGATACCAACTCAGCTTGTGCCCACTGACATTTCCCTCTCTCTGCCTGGTGGGCTCAGCCGGGTTGGATTTGCCTGATGTGCCAAAGGTGGAGGCCACTGGAGGAAGAGGGCAGCAGCTGTTCCCTGAGTAGGCGGCTGTTCCAGAGCTCGGTGCCAAGCTGGGCTCCTTGCTGCTGCCTCTAAGGGATGAGCTGCTCCTTGTGGAATTTGCCTCCCATGAGGTTTCTCTTTTATGAGGCCAAATGGCATTCAGAATATAATGAAGTGTGCAAGGAAGAGCCCAAAGGGAGTTGTCTTTTGATCAGCACTGTCTGCATATTACGGAACTATCCCCTGGTCAAGTAGTTTTCATATTTTGTGAGATTAAGTAATGGGCAAAATTCTCTAGTGTCAGCTCTGCTGGCTTTAACGTTTTTAAGCCTCAACACTACCCATCACTTACCTACTAAGCAAAGGCCCTTGTGTCCTGACGACGCCTCCCTCCGTGGACAGCGGCGCTGTAGGTCGGAGGCCTTGGTGTCTCACATACTGATGTGAACTGTGCAGCCAGCCTGCCTGGGTTTGGTCCCAGGCTCTTTAGTCATCACTCTTCCTTTGCCTCCATTGTACAGTGAGGGCAATAACGTACTCACCCCGGTGGGCTTGGAAGGGCTGGCTCTTAATAGTGTGTTTAGCACTTAGCACCGTGCCTGGTCCATTGTAAGCACTGTTTCAAAGTGTGCAGCAGCCCCACCTGGATGCATAAAACAAGCAAGGAATAGAATTGAAGTGCAAAGATAGATTTTGATTCTTTATAACTTAAGTAGATACAAAGATGTGGTCTTGCAATTCTGCAGACCCCACTCACGTAGTAAATGGCTTGATCTCTGCACATTCTCCATAAATCACACTGTGAACAGTTTTCTTTTTAAATGTGGACTTTGTAAGTTCAGCGTGGGGCTCTTGTGACTTCTGTGGTATCTGTGTCTGCCTAGGTTGGAGGTCAGTGTACAGATGCTCTGAATGGCACATGTGATGGTAAGTGAGTAGGGCATAGGGGCCAAGAACACAGTCAGTCCGTTTCATTCTGTTCTTTGAGAATTTGGAGGTCTTCACTTTCCACTGTCATGGGATTCTTTGAAAGCTTTCATCTTCTGCTTTCGTGGAACTCCTAATTGTAAGCATGTGAGGCTCCATGGAGAAAGGAGACTTGTGCTTCAACCTCAGCTAAACTTCTGGCATCTCTGTTCACATCACCTTAGCTCCTGGTGGACCGGCAAGCAGGAAGCATACTCTTAAGAACTGTCATGGGCAGTGTTAGAATTCAGATCTGAACTGTCTCCCAGAGGTCTGTGTGTTGAAGGGTTAGTGATGTGGTGGTATACACCCGTAATCCTAAGCATTCTGGGAGACTGAGGCAGGAGGATCTCAAGTTTGAGGCCAGCATGGGCAACTTAGTGACTTCCTGAGACCCTGTTTCAAAATGTAAGTGAAAAAGAAAGAAAAGACTGGGGACATAGCTCTCTGTGTGAGGACCCTGTTTCAGTCCCCACTGGTGGAAAATAGGGAGGAGGAGAGGGCCGGTGGAGGTCTTTGGCTCTTGAGGACTTGTGGAAACCTGATCTCTTCCTCTCTCTCTTCTTCTACTGTGTGAGGTTAACAGCTTGCCTCACCACGCACCCTCCCACCCCAGCCGTGTGCTGCCTGGCCACAGGCCCCAAAGCAGCAGGGCCAATTAACTACGGATTGAAACCTCCAAACCTGTGAGACAAAATGAATGCATTCTCTTTGCAAGCCAGTTATCTCAGATATTTCTTTTAATAACAGAACAACAGCTAACACAGGCTATATTCTAAAACGACTTTTTCTAATTTCTCTGTGTTCGAAGCACCTGGAATGCTTCTCTTGAAACAGAGTGCTTCTCTTGGTGTCTTGACCTCTGCTCTTAGACATTTCGGCTTAGTCAGTGTGGTTAGGGACTGCAAGCTCATAATTTAATGAGCACCCCAGTTGACTCTCTCACACCTCATCCACCCAATGTAGAAAGTCATTACTCTTGAGCTACTGAAAACAAAGCAAAAAGGAACTCAATATGAGTTAGCTTATTGTGTTAGCAGTAAAAAGGTGAAATCATTTCAGGTTCCATTAGACACAGGGGTGTCCTGGAACTCATGATATCTATTTTTCATTTACGATTAAATCATCATTTGATTTAAGCAGTCATCTTGCAGGTATGATATTATTTCTCGACTTTATTCTATCAGAGTTTCTTGAGACCTGAAGTTTCTTTTCACATAAGGGCACAATCCCAACTTAGAAAGCTTTGTATACTTTGAATTGTAACAAAGGCATGATGTTATGGTTTATATCTAACTGTCCCCACAAAGCCTCATGTGCTCTTAGGTGGGACTTTGGGGAGGTAACTGGATCACAGCTGTGTGATACTGGATTAGTCCACTGATTGGTGTAGCATAGTTCTGGGTGTGGTTGATGGATTTACTGAAGAAGGAAGACCCACCCTGCCTGTGGGTGGCACCAACCAATAGGCTTGTAGCCTGATAGAATAAAAAGGGAAAGAAGGAAGGAGCTGCTTCCTGCCTGCAATGCCACCCTGCCTTGGAGCCAGCCAACTACTGACTGAAACCTCTACAAACTGTGAGCCAAAATAAGCCTTTCTTCCTTGAATTTGTGGATGTCAGGTATTTTGTCCCAGCAATGGAAAAGTAACTAAGACACAGAATGACATCGTGGTCAATAATGCTTTTATATTTACTTCAAGACACAATGCAATTTGTATTTTTATGTCTAGATACCAGAATCCGTAGTTTAAAAACTCGACAGAAAGACAGCTGTAATGGACATTTGGTGACTATTGCCGTGCAGTCATTTGCCACCAAAAGTGCATTGTCTTCAAATATAATTGAAATCAAATAGGAACTGTACTGCTATAAATCTAAATAGCAGGAAAATAGTAGGCTAGACTCCTCTAGCTTGTGGAGGATTGTGGAGGACGCCCTAATGGAAACATAAATACCATAATCACATGCTTTTTGCATGCATTTTACCACTAAAGAGAAAATGCCAATTTTAAAAGAAAAGACCTTTGTGAACTTGTTTTTCTCCCCATTAAAACTGGAATCCAGTTGTGTCAAAAGGAAGCCTGGCAAACACGGAACAAAAACTAATTTTCTTAGATCTCAACGGTTATTAAACATGTGCTCTCTTAAAAATAGAGGGTCACGTAACAAAGTTGCATTTGCTATTCCAAAAGTCAAACACCACCGTACTTCCACTTGCTTTATATTGTTTATCTCTACTTTTCTTGAAGTGTGAGAAAGTAATTCTCAGAGGTGGTAAATCGCATTGTGAGGTGAATTTTGCAGGTTGGTGTGATTGCTAATTCTGTGCGCTCCATCCAGGTGGGGGATCTCAGGACCTTTGCTGTCTGTCACCTCAGCCAGTGTCCCCAGCTTGTTGTCCCCTTCTGCTTGCCTCTCAGCTCCTCTAGACCTGCACTGGCCTACTTCCCACTCATCCTCGGCCAAGGCCCAGGGTCCTCACAGTCCTGCTCTGGGGCTGTCACTTGAGGCCCCGGATGTTGTACCTCCTGTCAGCCCTGTCCACATTCCACATACTCTGGAAACAGGCTGAAGTCTACTATGCTCTATTTTATTTTTAAATCACTTTTTGCTTCCAGCTGTTTTCTGCCCAAGTTTCCTTTGCACTTCACCCAGGTTGAGTGATTAGCCCAGGTTCGGTGCAGATGGGGTTATCTTCTTCCTCGCATCTTATTCAAGTCATGTGGTAGGTTTAATAGTGCTCCCCAGAGCGCTCAAATCCTAGTCTCTGGAATCTGTAAATATGTTATCTCATGGGACAGAAAGAACGCTACGGATCAGATCAAGTTCAAGATCTTAAAATGGGGAAATTCTCCTGGATTATCACCCCCATCTCTGCAAGTGAAAGTGTAAGTGAAGGAGGGAGCAGGAGAGTCCGCATTGGAGAGAGGTAAGACAGAGGAAGGAACCCAAGAAAGGGGTTCAGATGGCTTCTTGAAGTTGGCATCGACAAGGAAACCAATGTGGCACGTGGCACATGCAGTGTGGCTGTCTAGAAGGAGCACAGCCCCCACCTCCTTGATTTTAGCCCAGTGAAACCCATTTCAGACTTTCTTCCTCTGGAACTGCAGTATAATAAATCTGCATTATCTGGTGGCGGTGAACTTGGGGTCGTTTGTCACGGACCCCATGTGTCAGTTTCCCAGCAGCTCCGCAGCTCCCCAGGCCCATTCTGGATGACTCGGGCATTCCTGGAGCTATTCTCCAGCTTCAGTACTGGTTTCTCCTGCTTCTTCTATTCTTCCTGACAATGCTTTAGCGCTTCCTTTTCAGGGTATACTTACTTTTTCCCTTAAATTCTAGATTCCCTAGGGAAATAGCTACAGGCCACTGTTGTTTCTTCCATGTCCCTCGTGGTTGAGGTTTTACCTACTACGAGGCACTAGCAATGCCTAATCTCCACTATCCCTACACAAATCTCAACTTCACCCAGTGCCTCAAATTTTCTATCTAAAATAAAATATGACTGAGTCACTCCCTTATTTAAAAATATTCGGTGGTTTGTTGTTTTGAAGATGCAGGCTGGGCCTACAGTACAGAGCTTATGGGCCTTCAAGAATTCACATTCCAGGCTCACCTCCAAATATATCAGACCACGTCCTATTGGTTCACACCTACGGTCTGTGCCTAGATGTCCCCCCAAAGCCTCATGCAGTCATAGGTGGGACTTTTTCAGAGGTGGCTGGATCTAGAGTGTGTGATCACTAAATTAGTCCACTGATTGGTTTGGCATAGTTCTGCTGGGATCAAGGATGTGATACTAGGATTAAGGGTGCTGGGATTAAGGGTGGGAGTGCTGCCCACCCTAAGGGCAGATAGTCTGGATGAGAGATAAGAGACAGAAAGAGCCTTGCCTGTGCCCATATTGCTTCCCTTGCTTATCCCCTTGCTCGCCTTGTTGCCTTCTGCCTGTCTGCCAGGCCACCCTGCCTTAGATCCAGCAGATTGTGGACTGAAACCTCTACAAACTGTGAGCTAAATAAACGTCTCTTCCCTTAACTTTGGGTGTCAGATATTTTGTCTCAGCAGTGAGAGAAAAGTAACTATGACGTTTGCTATTAAAGAATCAGTTTCAAATTATAAATCCAATTTCACCAAATACATGAGTGACTTAACTGACTTTTTGGTGCTACAAGTTCTACAGATGTTAACTTTTGGTGAAGAAAAACAAGCAATCACCATTAAGCTATTCTAATATAGTTAGAGATTCAACAATTAAATTAAGGGCTGAGGTGACATAAACAACCCAACAAATGAAATCTTGAAAGTAATGAAGCCATAAATAAGGTCATGGCTAATTTTAAAGACTCCTTGTTTAATTCTTTTTGTTGATTAACATTGCCCGAAACCACAATTTGTTTGTAAAAGTAATGTGCAATGGGGATTGTTTATTTATATATTTATTTTAGCCTTAGGGAAAGTTTAAATATTCTGCAGAAATATGGGACTAAACTAAAACTGTTTCAGAATTGGTAGTTATCAGGCAAGTTGTCCCCCAGAAAGTGTGTTCATTTTTGTTTTAATGTCTTCCCTGACTGGGGCTGAATTTTTAGGTCTTTGACAATCGCACTATGGCCACGATCTCCTTGAGCTGGTTGGTGTTTTATTTGGTTTCAGCCCCCAGTGGAAGCTCCAGGAACTTCATCTTTTTCTTTTGAGCTTACTGCCTGTGTCCCCTGTCCCTTCAATAGTCCAAGCCCATGGCTTTAAATACCAATCTTATTGGTATTTAGTGATCTCAGGTTGGTGTTATTTTCTTTTTTGCTCCTGCATAAGGATGGGATATCAATCAACTATTAATATAAATTCATGAGGATTTATGTGGAGTCCTATTGTGAGATGCATTTTCAACTTGTTAGGAGACTTTATCGAGCCCTGAATCCACAATCCATTTTTAAATTAACTTCCCAGATGTTCTAGAGCTTTTCCCTGGGGATCCTAAGTCCTCAGTGTGGATAATGATTTGATTTTTCTGTTTTCCTTCTTTTCTTCTTCAGGTTTTTCTCAACTGGTTTTAATGTAATAAGAGGAAAAGCATTAATTGATTTGCAAAAATACTTGTTTTCTTTTCCAGTCAAGGAAGTGGTTGGAATATTCTTGGTCTCTTTCACTAAAATAAATGCATATGGAAATATGAAAAACTCTAAATGATCTAGATTGTTACAGAACAGAAAATAATTGGATAATTCATGCACTCTATGGTATGTAGTAATTATTTGAAGGTAGATTTGAAATTGTATACAATCAACTCAAATGTTTGAATAAATGTGCATTTCTTTAAACGAATACTTTTAAACTGAATTTTCTATATCAGGTTATGCCTTGTTTTATTAGTTCTACCCCTCAGACTACTCTGGGGCTTATTTTTGAGTCCACAGAAATACAGAGATTTGAAAATATTTGTTCCCAAAACAAAGAACTCTGGAATCAGATGATTATCACCTAGGAAATTCCCTTTGGTGGGGACAGTGGCTTTTCAGTTTACCTTCGTTTACAAACTATACAATGAGGTTAACAGAGGTCATTGGGCAAGAAGCTAAAATTGGTCGAGGTTTGTGCTTCTTGGTTACCTATGGTTTAACTGAAATTCTGGTTGCCTCCTTGCGGGCCTGCCTGGCCTGCCACGGCTCACCTGACGGTCGATCACCTTACCAAGGTGAAGCCGACTGAGTTGAGAGTAGAGGGGCGCTGGCTCAGCTCACAAGCAGAATGTAAACTGTGCCGTTGAAGTGGTGAACACCAAGTTCCTAAGGCCAGAGGATTTCCTGCGTTGCGTGAATTTGGACTAACACTTCATGACTTGGAATTGATTGATAATGCCCATTTAAGTAGTGGAAATACTCCGCAGTCTGCATTACAGAATATGTTCCAAGATATGTGATAGTTTGCATGTGACGTGCGGGCCTGCAGCACTTTGGTCGGTAAACCTTTACGTTTTAAACTGTACCATAGGTTTCAATTCTAATTTAGAAATTAGACGTGCTTACATTTTGTTTTGATGAGGCTCATTTGTTGATTCCAACATCAGTGGAATAGAAAAGGATTATTCTAAATTCCCTTCCAATAAATCCCCCTTCAATGTCATTTATATGAGAAATTTCTGTAGCCAATTTTAAAAACAGGGGAAAGAGTCGTTCCTTTACAGGTGTTTCACAATTATAAATAGCAGCATCTAAAATAATCGTAAACCACCTCTCAGAAAAATACTGCTGTCGTTTCATGTTGACTGTATATAATTCTGAAGTTGTGAAAATATATTTTGAAAATAACGCTGTGTTGTCTTCCATGAAGGAAAACTTGATTTAAAAGAAAAAAAAAAAATGCCACTTCAGAACTCACTGATTATCATGACCTGAAAATAGTTCACTCTGGATAAATCTGTGTAACAGCTAAGTAACATGTCTTTTATAACCCTTTGCTGGTCTCCGCTTTAATATTTGAATGGGTCATTAAATGCCAGCTACAAAATTCGAAAAGCTATCCTCATTTAGTCTTTTGAAGGTTTCATAATCTTTAGGGCCTGCTGTTATGTTAGCACAATTTAAAAATATTACTTTGTAACAGAAGCTGGAGCTGCTTTAAACTCCAGGCTGGTTTCTTCTAAACAGCACATCTTTGAGTTGTCCTGTTTTTTCATAAAATTTCCAGCTTTTATGATAGATCCTAAATTGGTTGCTGTGGACCTCTGTGATGGTTACCATGTCCTCCTATCCTGTTTATAACTGAAACACTGTTTCAGTTTATTTTTTAAAGGGCAGATTGTTCTCTGATTGTTTCCTACTACTTCCTGCGCAGCTATTGCATGAGAGCATTGTCTCTGGACTTTGAAATCTGGTACATTCTTGAAAATGTTAAAAGTCAGGGGAATCTGCCATTGCTTCGCACACGTGTGTACACACAGGTGGGAGGAGGCTGTGTTCCCAGAGAGCGGAAGTAATGGTGACATTGCTTCCTTCAGCAGTGGTGATAAACCTGGCTATGTGGGGTGGATCCCGCGCCCTGCCATCCATCTCCCAGTCATTGACCACCTGGGTGAATCTTCCAGTGTGGCTCCTGCTGGAAACTCGTCATTGCCCACAGTGGGAAGGGAATGGCGGGGAGAGGAGGGTAGGGGCCAGTGACAAGTTGGGCGGTGTCGCAAATTCTGAGGGTCCAGCTTCTTAGGAGCAGTCACCTGAAATGGGCACCGCTGCCTCCCAGGGGCCAGCTCTGTCCCCAGAGCAGAGCAGCAGAGCAGACTGGAGTTAGTGATGTCCCTACCTTCCTTTCTGCTCTGTTTTTCCTGCGAGTGCTTATGGCAGCTTACACAGCCTGTAAGACACTTTACAGATTTTATCATTCACCTCCTTTAAGTCGAATGAAGTTGCATTTTAAAGCTGGGGATTTTGTCTGTTTTGTTCACTGCGGTATTCTAAGATCTGGCACACAGCGTTTATATATATTTAAATAAATTAGGAAAGCGAATTCCTCATTAGTACAGCAAAGACAGTTTATGGGCTGCAGTGTGTGATAATGAAGACTGTAAACTGTATGTAAGTAGAGAAGGCTTGTTTTAGGAAAAGTATCTGGAATTTCTATCAGCAGAGTGTAAACATCTTTCTTGGTAAAGTCTCCTTAGTGGATTTGGTAGTGTGTGCCTGCAGTCCCAGCTACTCAGGAGGCTGAGGCAGAAGACTCTTTGGAACTCAGAAGTTCAAGGCCAGTCTGGACAATATAAAAAAGATTTTTTAAAAAATCCTTTTGTTTCGTATGTACAATTCATAATCTTGTAGGTTTCATAGAGGTCATATAATTGAGAGGGGGGACTTGCTGCAATGCTGTGTCACATCATACACTAAGATACAGGTATTGTCAAGGGCTCAGGCTCTGGAGCCAGCCTGAGTTTGCATCCCAGCTCTGTCAGTTAACCTTTTGTGCCTCACTTCTTGTGAGTGTAAAATGGGGTAATAACAGTACGTACCCCGTAGAGGTTTTCTGTGAGGATTACGTGAGTGACTCCGTGTAAGGTAGTTTGACTACTGCCTGACACATAGGAAAAGTCCAGTAAGTTTTAGTTGTGCTCTGGTTTAGATTTTGAAGTTCCCAAAGGCCCTTGTGTTAAAGTCGGTCCTCAGCTGCGGTGCTCTTGGGAGGCAGGGGAACCTTTAAGACGCAGGGTGTGGTGGGAGGAAGGTAGGTCATTGGGAGCATGTCCTTGAAGGGGGCACTGGGCCCCCAGGCCCTTCCTGTCTCTCCCTCCACTTCCTGGCTGCCATGTGGTGAGCAGGCTACTCAGCCATGTGCTCTGTGCCACCAAGCATCAAAGCAACAGGGCCAAGGCATCTAACACCAAAATCTCTGAAACCATGAGTCCCGTAAACATGTCCTCTCCACAAGTCACTTATCTCAGACATTTTGTCACAGCGATGGAAGGCTGATCAACACAAGATGCTGTGAGGGCTGTTATGCCCCCGCTCCCCCAAGTGTCATCACTGTCTTTGCTCCAAGTTCAAAGGACATTCAGAAGACACAAAGTTTGCTGTGTGAATTGTATTTACCTGTGAATGATAAATGATGATTCTGTATCTTCTTCTTAGCATCTTTTATCATGAAAACTTATTTTAAACTTCTTAGCTCTTTATTTTGACTACTGTTGATGTCTGCAGTTCTTTGTTTTATATATCAGTGCTAAAATGTGCATCACTATAAACATTTGGTTAATTTCTATAATTAGAATGCAACTTACTCTGTAGTAATTGGGTTTAGTTTTTAACATGAATAGCCTAAGATTAATTTCCAAAACAGGAGATGAAGGTAAATGAGGGCCATGATACTAGAGGACACAAGTGAAGGAGTGTGGTCCTCGGGGCTGGGGACAGATTCTTCTACAGCTTATGATACCACCTGTGGCTAAGTCTCACCTTTGGAGAGATTTTCTTGCTTTTCTCTTGGAGGTGTAGGGTGGATTATAGGTTCTTTTGAATACTGCCATGATATATTTAAATAAAAACTGCCATATAATTGCATAATAATATGGCATAAGTATTATAAATGACTTGCGTTCAGTATATGATAATTAAAATGTTAATAAATATGTAGGACATTATTATTGATGTTTTCTTTATGGTAAACAGGAAATACCTGAGTGTTGTTTTTCTTTTTTTAATTTCTAGCTTGGGCATGATACATAAAATAAAAAGGGCTAGTTTGTATTTTATTTTTTTTATTTTTTATTTTTTTTGACATGCTATGTCCATTTGCCTTCAGCTGCCTTCATGCCTCATAAACGGAGTCTCATTATACCCAAGGCTAGCTAAATGCTCATCAAGGAATAAATGAATGCGTGTGAGTTGTTTTAATTAGCTAGGTGTGATTTAAAGGTTGCTGAAATCAAAAAGGCTTATTCATTTTTCATCAATAATCACTTACCTTAATATTTCATTAGAACCTGCTGATTTGCAGACCTCCTTCTGGGCCTTGCTTCATTATGACTGCAGACATAATTTAACTTTCCCTCTTTTTCTCATTCCGTATTATGCTTTTTCATCTCTGAGACACTGTTAAGATATTTCCAACATTCACAGGGCTGCTAATTGATCCAACTTTTTGTTGTTGTGGTTTTGTTAACTGTACTTAAAGCTAAGGATTCTAGGCTGTGAAAGGGGTGTGTGTGTAGGGGTGTGTGTACATATGTATGTGTGCGTGTGTTTTGGCAGTTTCCTTTCGTCATCTGAATGGCTGACAATGTGTAAGTTTTCTGTTTTATATGTTCAGAGAGTGGAAGCTGATATCCTGGTAAAAGGCAGGAAGTAAGCAGCTGACCATGTCACCAATCAGAAAGAACAAAGCATCTTGTGTGTAGCGTTCTCAGCAGCTGAGGTCACTCACTATCTGTGCACATACTTGGTTCAAAATATTCTGCTTGTTGGAGCTGCAGACTGGCGTTGGGTCTTGAGAGCCAGCATGCTGTGAGCTCAGGTAGCTGCCGGCATCCCTGCTGCCTACATCCCTGCTGCATCAGATCCAAGATGCAGACAGCCGCCCAGGGGAACCGGGTGGAAACTGCTTAAAGCCTAAGGTCCCAGCCATTTCTCTTCAACACCCAGGTAGTTAGATTTTAGGTTTGTCAGGAATAATTAACCTAAAATACAGAAACACCCAGTGTAGACTCATGTTCTGACCCGGAAGTGCCAACAATGAGAAAAAAGGAAATACATAGACAGATACACAGGTAGTTTTCATTTCTTCCAGGTTAACTATGAAGTGTTACCTGTCCTCTACAGCCACGTAAAATAGTTTGTATATAGATCAGTAATGTTGACTAGTTCTGCCAGTTGTGATGCTCAGCGAAAATTGCTAAATATTAAGAAATAAAAATTTGTGTCCTGGGAGCTGGGGATTTAGCTCAGTGTTAGAGTGCTAGCCTAGGAAATGCAAGGCCCTGAGTTTCATCCCCAGCAGCTCCCTGCCAGAAAAAAATTGTGTCCATAAAAATTTGGTATATGTATGTGTTCAGAAGTATAAATATATTGATTGGATGAGACCTTTCATTACCTTTTTAGTATTTCCCAGGAAATTTAATACTTTACTGGCCTCCCTCATGTCTGAGACTTCTATGTCAAAAACATATTTAAATATTAAGGAACCACCTATAGATACATAAGTGTTGACTTACAGAGAATTAAAAGAATGCCTATGTGTCACAGGTATTAACTACCATGAAAAATTTTAAGTTCTTGTTTACTCAGAGCTACTCTTCCCATTTGGCTTACCAGTGGGGTATTTATTGATAGTACTTTCCATAAAATAAATACTTTATTTTATATAGAAGAGTTAACATAAATTGCTCTGGTGGTGGGTAGTTGTGTTGATGATTATATTCTTTGCTTATGACAATTTTCAGGATTCTTGGGAGAAGTCTGAAGGTAGAATGTAAAATGTCTCTTTCTCGGACCTGCTTTTTTGTGTTGTGGTGCTCCAGCCTACCTGCCTGGTTCTAGCCTGGTTCCGTGTGTGTGTGTGTGTGTGTGTGTGTGTAAATGTGTACTTTAGAGCAAGTGTGGCCAGATGTGGCTTTGGATTCAGATCCTGGCTCTACCACTTATGAAGATGTTTAGCAAGTTATTTGACCCCTATACGTTTTCATATAGTCATCTGTATTTTCCCTTTTTTTGTCCCATTGGTAGACCATATGTCAGCTGTGCCCTGATTTTTATGTTTAGAAAATATGTTCTTTATAACCATGGATCATGAACCAGGGTAGAAGCTAGTGGGGCTGAAAGAGAAATACAGATAGGATCTCTGATGGTAACTCTCTTCCAGTCTTTTGGGAGAATAACAGACGGACTTAAATAACACAGCTAGTTTATTGACCATGCTGTTTATTTTAATAGCTAGGCCAGAATGGTTTGATTGACTTTTAAAAAATCTGGTATGTTTTCTACCATATGGACAAGACCGTATCCGGAGTGCCAAGCTAATAGGCCTTCTTTTCTCTGCCAGTGAACCATGAAAGTTGTTAGCAAAATGTTTTATCTTGAATTGATCCATTTTCCAAGCTCTTGGAAATATAAACACTCATCTTAAGGGATAAAGTGCAGATTATCTTTCATCAGTCATTGGAAATTTGTTGCATCAAAGAACTGTACGCAAACAGCATGTGTAATGATCTAGAAAGGAATGTATACAGTGTGCTTGGGGATGCCTAAAATGTTATAAACTACCCCAAATTGGTGAATTGTGGGAACACGGTACAGGTTTTTTTCTTCTGAATGTGTTGTAATACTTTAAGAATATAAAGTCAGACTTTAATAATATTTAGTAGTAACATTTAAAAGATAGTTAAGGCTTAAAGGAGGAATATGTACTTTGTGCTTTTCTCTTTTTTTAGGGTCTCATTGTACAAATCTTTCTGAGTCAGAATACCACTAATTGTATATTACAATAAAGTGATATAATTGTCTTCTGATGAAATCAAAAGTTCTTTAAAGATTTTTATTATTTTTAATTGACATAATCATATGTATTTATATGGTATAATGTGGTCTTTCAGTACACATAAGCAATGTGTAATGATGAAATCTGAGTAACATATCTATTATGTTGCACATTTATGGTTGTACATGGTTAAGAACATTCACAGTCCTCTTATTTATTTTTAAGTATCATTTCATCCCACATATTTGCATTTTTGGTGTCGTCAAAATATTTTTACCTTTCATTTCATTCCTCTTCATGTTCATGCTTCCTCTACATCCTGTCTTAGTGCGTTTTCTGCTGCTAATAGCACAATACTGCGGACTGGGTACATTTTAAAGAGAACCGTATCCGGAATGCCAAGCTAATAGGCCTTCTTTTCTCTGCCAGTGAACCATGAAAGTTGTTAGCAAAATGTTTTATCTTGAATTGATCCATTTTCCAAGCTCTTGGAAATATACTTCGGCTCATAGTTCTAGAGATCCAAGGTTGAAGGACCACATTTGGTGATGACCTTCTTGCTGGAAAAGTCTCAGGGTGATGGAGTATGGGTCATCACATGGCAAAAGACTGTGTGTGTGTGTGTGTGTGTGTGTGTGTGTGTGTGAGAGAGAGAGAGAGAGAGAGAGAGAGAGAGAGAGTGAGTGTCTTCTGTTCTCTCTTTCTCTTCTTGTAAAGCTACCAGGATACAGCCACCTTATCTAATCTTAATCACCTCCCAAACATCAACCTCTAAACTTCATTGTCAGAGTGAATTTCCACCCTGTTACTATCTCACAATGAGGACTAAACTCCAGCATGAGTTTTGGTGGGGCTAAAACACCTGAAGTATATTTTTTTAAAGTTCTTTTTCCTCTATTTGCGTAATCATTGATTCCTCCCTCCCGCCTTTTTTTTTTTTTTTTTTTTTTTTTTTTGGTAAGGCTTGAAATCAAATGCAGGGCTGCGTGCATACTAAGCAAACACTCTACCACTGAGCTACCCCTCTATCTCTCACTCTATTTTGTGAGTTATCTATCAGCTGACTTTTCTCCTGGGTGTGGATTACATTTTCATCATTTTTATGGTCTAATAATTTTTGATTAAATGGCAGTCATTGTGAGTTTTCTGTTTTGAGGGCTGGATTTTTATCATATAGTGTTAAGTCTTTCCTGGCACAGAGTTAGGTTGCATACTGATTGTCTCTTATCTTTAGCTTGTTTTACATCTTTTTCAAGCCATGTTCAGAGTAGATTTCACTCTGAGGCTGGAGGTAGCCCCACTTCCCAAGACGAGGCTCTTCTTGACTGAATACACAATGTGTTCAGCCTGTTAACTCAGCAGTCTTTCTCCAGTTGGGCTCTGCAGACGTGCCCACGATTGTTCATCAGATGCTGCCTGCTGATTATTGTTTTCCCAGAAGTTGCTCTTGTCTGGGCTTGTGGGGTTTTCCCTTACTCACACCCAAGTTAGTTTTCAAGGACTCAAGAGGATGCGTGTAGATTTCTGGAGCTCTTTCTCTGTGTACCTCCCTCCTCTCAGACCATCTGACCGCAAATGCCAACTGCCTTAGCATCCCCCAGTTCAGACACTCACCTACAATGCCGGCACTGTTGTTGGCTTCCTTTCCTTGCAGTGTGGTGTGTGAGGTGCTACTGAGCACAAGGCCTAGGAGATGGGAGAGCCCACCTCATTTGTTTCCCTTTCTGGTCCCCAATTTCTGAAAATAGTTGTTTCTTGTGATTTTTTTTCTGGTTTTTTGGTTACCTGTAGTATAAAGTTAATTCTGAACCACTTTGTCTTCTCATTTCCAGAAGTGAAAATTCCTTAAAACATATTTGAATGATTGTTTTACCAAAGACTTCTTTTATCTACTCATTTTATTGTTATTCTTAAAGCCCTTATAATTGGCTTTAATCCCCTCTATTAAAAAAGGCTTATGCGAAGTGATCAGATTGCCAAATTTGGAGATTATTTTGAAAATGGGCCCACGTCTGACAGGTAGGACCTGCCTTGGTCTCTTATTCTCTCCCAGTGTCTTCACTGCTGACTCCCACCTTTTGGAGATGGGGTTCTTTTTGCTCCCTAAATGCTACAGTTCTTGAGTGCTTATTCTCTGGTTTAGTCTTCTTCCAATCGTACCTTCAACTGTCACTTATCCCTCGCTCATTTCCAGAGTCCTTGTAGTAGAGTCAACCAGTTCTAAGTTCCGGACGTGACTTCCTGCCAGTCTCTCTGGGTGTTCTGGCGGGATCACAAAGGCAGCAGGAAGAAATCTGGTGTGATCTTTCTTTTTGAGACTGTGAGGGCCATTGTGTCTTCTTTCTCTGTGTTCTCACCAGAGTCCTTCCGGTCTCCGGTGCTCTCCCTCTTCTTCTTCCTCCTCCACTCTTAGCCCGCATACCTGGTCACGAGGCTGTACGCAATCTTTGCTGTGCTGTTTCTCCGGCCCGTTGTCCCGATTCAGGGATGCAGTAACCCCTGCTGATATAATAAAGTATTGGCACTTATATTTCTACACTCGTCTCAGCCACCTGTGATCCATCTCACATGGTCCTGTCAGCGTTACCTCCCTAAAGTCCAATATGGGTGTCTTTACTCTCAACTGCTAAAACAAATACCCAGATGAGTAACCTGACCACAGAATCAAGTCCAAACTCTTTAGTAGCATTCTTGTCCTAGTGAAGCACTAGTCTTAGCCCTCTGTGTTTGTCCTCATCAAAACTCTGATTGCTCCAGGGTATTTCCTATCCTAGGGTATGTCCAGCATTTTCCTACCACCATTGCACGTGCCCTCTTGTGTGTGTGTGGAATGCCCTGCTGCAGGCCTCTTTATGCCTACTGTTAAATTCCAGGTCTCCAAATGCTGTCTCTTCTGCAAATTTGGTACCACTAGTTGGATCATCTTCCTTGGATCCAAGACAGTTTGCATGATTACCAAGATTTCCTTCGGTGTCTACACAGGATAGTGACAAAACATCTGTGTCTCCTCTACTTTTGCATAATCTAGATTCCCCTCAGGCCCTTCTGGACATCTTTGGCATTCTTGGCACGAAACCACACAGGCTTCCCCCGAGAGCCGCGTTTAGGACTTGTGCTGCAGCTAGAATGCAGGGTCCTCCACAGGCGTCACCCCGTAACCGGAGAGTCTCACCAAAGGAGATAACACTTTGTCTTAGGGAGCTTAGGGTAAGGACCAGGCCTGTTTCACCCTCGTATGCTCCAAATGCTTTCACACACTTTTGGAGCATTTAGGGGTTGGCAAGATGAATAAATGAAGACATCGAGAAAGTTATTTCATGGTTTGATTTATCTATTTAAGAAGATCTCTTTGCATAGCATATGACTTCAGCATGTAAAGATAATTCAGTAAAAAAACAGGCGTAACAAACTTTTTGGTAACATACCAATGACATCAAACAGATCACTTTACAGATCCATTATTTTACTTAGTTGTTTGGTAGGAATTTTTCCATACAAAATAGCTATCATACGTATTTTGTTGTGATGGTGGTGGCTGTTCTCGGTAAATTTCTCAAACCGTTGACCATGATCTGTGGCCCTCCTGATACTGCTACTTTCAAGAACAGGTATCTGAAGGAAACAAAGAGGGCCGGTTATTTGGGGATTCTCTCTCTTGTCTGTGTTTCTCCCTGTTCAGATATTCAAGCATTAGTGGGCCTTAGATTTAAGTAGATACAACATTTTGCTGATTTCCTTTAAATGTTTCCTGAGTAAGAAACATATTATCCCTTAATCAGCTTCTTTTGAGATGTCTGTTTATACTAAACACAGTCCTATTCCAATTAGTTTCAAATTCTAAGCAAAAGTACTGGTAATTAAACATTGTCTGCAGGAGCATCCCATTACTGTACTGTATTATTGAAGTTGAGGTGAACTAGAAACAAGTATTAAGGCTATTAGCATATTTGTCAGTCTGCTGGTATTAACTGATCAACCACATACAAGGACTAGTGTACTGACATAAAGAACTCCTTATCTCTTGAACTTAAATGTTATGGGAGTTTGGGAAACTAAGCGTCTCTTTTCTCTCATCTATAAAATGACATAACTGTACACAAATCCCTGGAATCACTGTCTTGCAGGTCTGTTGTGTAGGATAAATGAGATATAAGTAAAACATTTGGCATTGTGACTACTTGTAGTTTTAAAAATGTATTTAATTTTGATGCAGGTAGAAAATATCTCACGATAAAAATATATTATGATTAAACTCCTTCAGGAAGTAGATCCAAAATTCAGTGGGTATCAGTTATTTGAAGAACCATTCATTTTTAACACATCATAAAGCTTTGGATAACTTCTTGGAGCTATTTTACTATTTGGTGCTGGGGACAGAATCTAAGGCCTTGAGCATGCTAGGCAAGCACTGTACCACTGAGCTACACTCTCAGCTGTGGCGTTTATTTTAAATGGATTTTAAACTATATAAACTGCTGGCCAACGTATGGAGTGAACAAAATGAGCTCCTTCTTGAGTGTGACATGTTGGACAATGTACTTAATACATATGGCACACACGTAGTAGTGATTTGTGTCTGTCCAGCTTTTCCTGGGTATTGTGTTGTGAACGTGGCATCTGCTGGTGAGACTGTTTCAAACTTGAACTGCCAGTAGATGAACGACTGTTACATTAATTGGTGATAGAATTTATTTCATAATGTGTGTGATCCATTGTGGTGGTAAAATAAATTATTTTTAGATTCTCAATGTAAAATTGTTTTCTCACTAGATAATTATAATTGGCTCTGTGTGTAACACAGATTTTAAATATTTTATGTTATTAGTAACACCAGCGTAACACGGGAATTAACAAGATAGAAATGCAAATTGCATTGGATATTCCTGTTCCTTATACTGTGGCTGCAAACAGAGAATCGGTTCTGTAAATTATTTTTAATGTGCACACTTTTTAACAAGGTCCTAAGAGTGGTAATCATTTCTCAGTTTCCAACATCAAGGGCTAGTGATGGTTTGATGGGGGTAGGGCTCCTTTTCTTATTGATGAAATACTGGTTTTCATTAAATTTTATGTTAATAAAAGTTTATTTAGAGTCATAGATTCTTACCATTTTAGAGCTAGAAGGGCCCTGATTTAACAGCCTCTCCGTGGATAGAAGTAGGAATGCAGGAGAAAGGAGCCAGCTGCTGGTCACTGTCTTCTCTCTTGAAGGAAGGTGAGGTGGTACCTGATACAGAGTTGGAGACTTGGCTCATGGATCACTGCCCTTAACTAGTAGTGCTATCTTGGGCAAGTCTCTGGTTATTAGAAAAGCCTTTTCCCAGACTCATAAACAGGGATTATCATTCCTAGTTTGTCAATGGCAAAAGAAAGGTATAACAATCAAATAAAGCATATATGTGAAAGCATGCTCAAAAATAGGAAGCTCAGCCAGTGTTGGATTAGATTACTCTCATAATTACCCCACCCACCAGCCTTCCCTGGGACCTCCCAGCTCTGCTGAGTAAGTGAGCTAATCCAGGTGAGTAGATGCACAGGAATTTTGCAAAGCCAAATATGCCCTTTGTGCCAGCTGGTTCCTGGAATATGCCTGGATTTAGGTATTTCTGTTACAAATGCTACCTAATTCAGGGGTTTATTTGGACTTAAAAACAAGAAGACTTTTAACTATGCACTGTATAGATAGTTATAAGCAGATATACCTGAAAGTGAAATTAAACCTACCCCACTATTTGTGAGTAAGCATCGCACGTTCCAGGTGAGCATTTGGCTGCTGTCCATTCTCTGGAGAGCCTGGCAAGAATGCTCCGGCCTGGGGTGGCTAACCCTGACGGCCCGGCCCTCTCTGCTCTCGAGTCCATGTCCACCTGGTTCCCCTGCTGGCCCTCGGGAGCCCAGGCTGTCTGCGGCCCTTTTGTAGTTTGTTACAGATTCTTGTTAAACATCTTGCTATGCCTTCTTTGCAATTATGACCAAGCGACATCAGCCTTGGTCCCTACTGTTAGGGCTTCACTCTGTTTCCTGCTTCCTTCTTCCTTCATCCATTTCCATGGTGCTGCCCACTCTCCTGTTCAGCTCCTTCATGCTGGGTTACTGACCCACCCTCTCCTTTGCCTTCCTGTGTGCCCATGACCCCTGTGGCACACCTGTGCTGAGGCCTGGCCCCCAGTCCTCACCTGCACTGCTCCCTGGACTCACTCCAGCCAGCCACACTGGACTTCTGTCTGTGGCTTTGAACACTGCCTGAAGGGGGCACTGTGTACCTCCCTCCCAGACCCTGCAGAGGGCTGACTTCTGGGTCTGCCACCAAGAAGATGATGCCCACCAGGAGCAAAACAGGTCTTTCTGCATGGTGCTTCCTGTTTCTTGTTTTAAAATCACCTCCTTTGACCAAGTCCAGAAATCCCACCTTGCCTCAAAAAGCTCTATCTTAAAGGCTGGTAGAGAATTGGCTATGAACTCCTTTTTTCATATGTTCTAAAAATTCTTCCACTGAATTAACATACATTAACAATATAATTTCTTTCTTTTTTTTTTTTTGGTGCTGGAGATCAAACTCAACAGTATAATTCTTAAATCAAACATTACAATTATACACTAATTGTGTCATCAGGAAGCTGGGTGTTGACGCTGGGTGTAGAACTGGCCCTCACTCCTCTGCCTTTTCTGTCTTTGAGGAGAGCATTCAGACAAGACACACAGGTAGGTAAAGCAGCAGGTAGGTAAGGCAGCTGGCTGAGCAGAAGTGTGGGCAGAGTATATTGTAATGCAGATATAGGGAGCTTTGAGGCTCAGGCGAGAGGCAGGCTGTGCTATGTGGGCACCTGCCCTGGGTGCGAGTCTGCATAATTTTTTATGTACACAAGAGTTACTTCTGGGGTTCAGGGAAACTGGGTGGTTATCACTGATTTATCTACATTTTTCTTAGGGGTAACTTTGGAATTGCAAAATGTCTTCCTTGTTCTTTTCAGATGGTCAGTGTTCCTTTAGGGACCTTAATCATGTAAGAAATTTACAAAAGAAATTTATGGAAAGAGAAAGTTCAAATCTGTCTTGGTTACTTTTCTCATTGCAGTCACAAAATACCTGATATCCATAGTTAAAGATGGAAAGGTTTATTTTAGCTCACACTTCGTAGCGATTTCAGTCCAGTTTTAGTATATGTTCTGACAAAGTGAGCGTGAGATTTCAGTTCATAGTCAGCCGACTCCATGGCAGGGCAGCATGGCAGAGGGACATCACAGAGGAGAAACAGTCCATGGTGTGGGAGGCAGAAGGTAGCAGTGAAGCAAGCCTTCCTTTCCCTTTTATCCCATTCAGAGTATAAACCTTTTGGGTGGTGCCACCCACACAGGGTGGGCCTTCCCATTATCCACACCCAGAACTATGCTAAACCAATCAGTGGACCAATTTAGTACCACACACCCTTAATCTCAGTATTACATGTCCTAGATCCAGCCAGCTCTAAAAAATCCCACCTATGAGTGCCTGAGGTTTTGGGGGGCCATCTAGATATAAGCCATTACATAATCTAAATCCAGTCTCAGCCCAAAGTGGGAGGATCTTTAAAGAATCCTTCCCTTTTCAGTATCATTGGGTGTAGCCACAGCAACTAGGAAGGCTGTAGCTCTTCTTGTAGAAATATAGGCTCTGAGTCATTTGGGGTCTGAGACCTAACAAATGATTATAAATATATTACATATTGAGGGCTCCATGTCTTTGTTTAACTATAACTGCAAAGGATGCTGTGTTGGACTTCTTATGTCCTTCAGACCTGCTAATGTCTAACTACCTGCCTTGCAATAGCAAAGTAATACTTTTTTTATACAAAAATTTTAAAACACAGAAAAAGAAAAGATTATCCAACCCCAAAACAAGAATTGCTCACATTTTGGCATCTATTCTTAGACAAACATACACAGATATTGCATTCCCATACTTATTCTAAAGCAAAAATAGAATCATATACATCACTACATTAGCCCACCAATTGGTTTAGCATAGTTCTGGGTGTAGATGATGGGAAGGTCACCCCGAGTGTGGGTGGCACCACCCAAAAGGGTTAATAACGTGGCCTTTTACTTCATATGTTGTAAATGTCTTTCCACGCCACTCAGTGTTCTCTTATATGTCGTTTTATGGATTTATCCCGGTCAAGGTGCTTAACCTCCTAAGTTTCAATTTCCTTGTCTGTAAAGGGAGCAGTGATACTGTCTACATGGTTTAAAGGAAGTAAACGGGAGAATACAGTGAAGCAGAGTAGCGCCTGACCGGGAGATGTACTCAGTGACAGTTAGCTGCTGTTTGTATTGTTTTCGTTTCCTGCCATCTGTTAGTGACTTAAAATGTGCTGTGGTCAATGCCTGCGAGCTCTCCAAATTAAAACATGTCATTTTTATCTCCTCCATAAAAAATTTAAAATTATAAATCTGTACTTTTTTCATTTTTGCCTAATACGATTCAAAGATGTTGGGGCTATTTTGATCCAAGGCAAACCCAGCTAGCATAGCTCACCTCGGGAGCGTCTGTCTGAAGGTAGAGGGCCGTCTCCGTCGCTCAGCCTGCGTCCCCCTTCCCCCTCCGCTGCTCCTTCCCACCTAATCCTCCGGTGATAGTCCCAGTTTCATTGCGACATGGTGCCGGTTCCGAGGCTCCTGCTTCTGTTGCTCCTTTGCAGACCGCAGCGCTCCTGCGGCTCCCCGGGATGGTAGCCAGCTGAAGAAGTGTACTGGAGTTAGGAGTGCACCTGAGCCTAAGAAAACACTGATTTCGTTTGAAGCCAGTTTTGTTATTTCGACTCTTCAAGTCTTTAGGTTAAGCATGGAAGCCAGCACATTTAGAAATGCTGAGCTGTTTCTCAGTTTGGGTTTTTTTTTATTATTATTTTTTTTATTTCAAGTATCCATCTCAATTTCTAATGAAGATCTCTTCCCTTTTTAACGTATGTCAAAGGAAAATTTCTATTTTGAAGTTATATATAGTAAAAAGCATCTGTATTTATTTATGGTTGTATAATGCAGTTTTTTTTTTAAATAAGCTAGTAACAAAATGCGTTGGAGGCTTTAATTAAGTTGACAAAGTGTATCGATTACATTTTTTCTCCATTTCAAGAATTGCTGAAAATCTTTTTTACAGGAGACGGAGTGGTTAGGCGAGAGTCAGCTTCCAGGAGACCATCTCGCCTTTTGACCACTGTTTTCAGAGAAAATTTCACAGTGTCCACTATTATATAGTTTTAAAATCTTTTTTTGAATAATTTTCAAGCTGTTTCCTTATATTTTCTTTAAAATGCCATATCATTTTCCTTTCCTGTATCTCTTGCCTAGTCTAAAGCAGTTGTCAGCTGCGAACTTCTTTGTCTTGGACCCATGTGTGTGGGAAACGTTTGGAACATGCGCCGGCCAGCCCTGACCTTTGTGTTGTCTAAGTGGAACTGGCTACTGAGAAACGTGAACACAAAACCTCAGCCATTCCTTTATTGATGTTCGAAAGATCCTGACCGAATTAAAAAACCAGGAGAGCCTTGTTGAGCCTGAATGTGTTAGGCTATGAAATGCACCCTGGGTTTTGAGGAAGAAGTGAACACATTTATAGCTTTAATTACTCATTTGGGATTTTACAGTCTGTTGCCAAAGCCAGTTATCATCAGCTTTGATTAGAAATCAGGAAAGACAGCTGCTGAAATGCAGAATGAAAAGAATTGTATTGGATTAGAGAGGCATTCTTTTGAATCTGAAAGAGAAGGAAGGCATCTTTGGGAAACATCTGAATATGCATTTGTTTTAATAATTCAATGGCTAGAGGTATAGTACAGTACATTGTAAATTGAAGTGGTTTTCATTATTAAATTAAGTGCCTTTGTTCAGTTCATCTGGATTTGCCTATTGGCTGCTGCCTCCTTTTTCCTCGTTTAGCTCCATTTTGATGCAGTGTTACATCCTTATTTGTGGGTTGAAATGTGTGCATATTCATAAACTAAATTCATGAACCATCCTTCCAATCATTTGGGCTGATGAAACACCATTTACCACTGTGAAGCCAAGGCGGGACAGGCATATAAAATAATGCATTCAGGTGCAAAGTTTCAAAAGACAGCATTCTTTATTCCCACTCGGATATGCATTAGAGAAGTACTAGTTCGAGTGGTATTATTTTAACAGTGTAATGTGGAGTTATAACATATATCAGAATAACTCTTGAGTAAATCAGAATTTCATAGTCAAATTCACTTGCATGTGTTCATGGTTTGTAGAGTTAAATATATGTCAGGAAGATTTACTTTCTGCCTTTTTAAAAGCTGTTTTAGATATTGTATGGAAACTTACACATGGTTAGTTCTTTTTATCTTTAGTTAAACAGGAGGATTTCTATAAAAGATTATCATGTTTGCACATACATTATATAGTGTTCATAGAAGTTTGCCTATTCCCTAAATAACTGTATAAATACCAAGAATAGTTGTATGGATATTTATATTTGTGGGAGAGTAAACATTTATGCAAATATGCTAAGAAAAATTATTAAACACTGTCTCCATGTGCTCTGGCTTCAAAGTTAAAGCTGAGAATTTTCACCCAATTATTTAACTCTAGGCAGTGTAATGCTTAAACAAAACAGAGATAACATTCTGTACCTACACAATAGATCAAAACAGCTTCCTTCAGCCTCACTTTGGACCATCTGTTTAAAAGAAACTAAAAACCCTCAGGAAGCAAGCCTCTAATCTGCGGTTAAGAGTTTAAAGACACATGTTCATTCGCGCCACCCAGCAGTGTGCACAGAGTGCTGTGATAGGTTTTGTATTAGCTGCAAAAGGCTAGATGGCTTGACCTCAGCATCTGCCAGTTACAGCTTCTCTGCTCTTTGTGGGAATTTAAAGACTTCTTTTTTTGCAGAGGATTTAATTCCACATTATTTTAACATCAACTTTAATAAATATTGGGAATGATATTTTCCAGTGGCTCTATTATTCTTAATCTCCAAATGCTTTTAATTCTCACCCTTTCCTTATATATAGTTGGTAAAAGGAGTCAGGGACACACACCAGTGACACTGTACATCTTGGAAGTCATTTAGACTTACTGGAGACCAGATTTGACTGGTAGTAAGATGTTGGGAAGGTCACAAGCCCTATATTCTTTCTTTCTTTCTTTTTCTTTTTTCCTATATCATTTCTTAATGAATCCCACTTCAACATTTGAAAAATTTGCATTGGTGTAAGAGATTTGGGCATCTGTTAGCGTTTTCAGTCCTGGTGCACCAGCAGTGGTCTAGGTCTGTTCCTTTTTGTGGGTCAGGTTACTGGATGACCAGGGTCACTTCTTACATAGCACTAAACAGGACAAACAGCAGCAACAGAAGATTGCTGATTTCCTAAAAGTGAAAGGGTATTTGTCATAATTACAGCTTTTAGTTAGTTATGGTATATAGAAAAATGCTGTTATCTTTGTTCTTATATCTGGTGTAATTAAATAAATTATCCATCCTTTATTATAATTGTGAGAAGAATTTTAGTAAGATTAATACTGAAATGGTCCTGACAGCCCTGGAAACTGAAGTGGGTTGGGGTAGGCAGTAAAAGTAAGTTTCAGTATCTGTGGGCTGAAATAAATAGTGTCTGTGGGCTGAAATAAATAATGTCTGTAATGGTTAGTTTTCCTTTACTGTAACAAATACCTGAGATAATCATCTGATAAAGAGAAATGGTATATTCTGGCTCACGGTTGTAGATGTTTCAGTCCCTGGTTAGTTGGCCCCATTGTGTTTGGGCTTGAGGGCAGGCAGAGCACCATGGCAGGAAACACAGGGCAGAGTGAAGCCACTATCTCATGGCAGGGATGCAGCAAAGAGGAAGAGAAAAGGACTAGAGTCCTGCTCTCCTCTCCAAGGGCACACCTCCATGACTTAGGGCCTCCCACCATGTTACAGTTCTCACCACCCCTGACAGCACCAAGCAAGCAGCACCAGGAACCAGGCCTTCAATGCTTGGGCTGTTGGGGGACATTCGGGATCTAAACTATTGCTATTTCTGCAGCTAGAGATGTGGTTCTCGTCTCAGTGATGTATCACTGGACAGTAGGCTGTGTGCACTGTGGAATTTCATCTTCAACCTTCTAATATGTGCTTTCTGTGTCCTTGTGTCATAAGCTGATTACTCAAATGATGGCCTTGACAGACCTCTTAAATGGGATCTGTACTTCATAGATGGTTGGCTTAGGTAAAATAACTTCTAAAGTCTTTTTTTGGCAATCACTGACTATAGTAGGGATGAGGGTGTCCTAGTGCTTCCCTTCCATTGTGCAAGCCTTCCTTGGCATTTCTGAGTCCATTGACACCTTTAAGAGTTTGTTAATGTTCATATATGGGTAGATACTTTTCTTTCTCCTCACCCTTCTTTACCCCTCCCTCTCCTCCTCTCCTTCTTTCCTTCTCCTCCTCCTCCTCATCTGTATTCTCCTCCTCATCTTTGTTCTCCTCCTCTTCCTCCTCCTTTTTGGGTGCTGTGTTCCAAACCAAGGGCCCCAGACATCCCAAACATGCTCTGCACTCTACCACTGAGCTATACCCTCAGCCATAGGGTTGAATAATTTCAGAGGGAAATACTGTGTTTGGAAGCATTCAGTTAGAAAAACTGGATTGAACCGCATAGAACTGTATGTTTTTAGATTCTTTTTTAGAACAAATCAAAATCATTTAATACTATGGCATATGTAAAAGGCAAAAGCAATTATTGCAGCCTTCACTCTTGTGAACACACATCATGGAGTCATGTTCAGACCAATAAGACCACAAGTGATAGAGTTAGTCGGGACTCTGCAAGATCTGGTTCCGTGCCGGTCACACTTGCGCAGACACATTTGTTTGTTTATGTCAGTCGTTAGGACTCAGTAACTAAATGGAAGTGGTGGTTAATGTGGCTCTTTATACACACTTGGAAGAGCCAATGGGGAAAGGAAGCAAATTATCCATGAACAGAGACCAATAGTGCCGTACCCATCACAAAACTATCTGTGAGCAGGAGAGAACCTGGTCAGGGCCGATGGTGGGAGTGAGGTGGTACAGAGAGAGTGACAGATGCGGGAGGAGGCCAGCGTCTCCCGGCCCCCCATGGTTCTCAGCGGGGCTTTCTAGAGCCCCCGGCTGACTGCCGATCTCTTATCTACTTCTTATCACACCTCACAACAGCTTTTAGATTTTTAGGAAAATTTATATTGAATTTCAACCTAGGAATTAAAGGAATTTTTAGAATTCTGTAACCTGGTAATCTTACGTTTTAGAAAAAAATGAATGGAGAAAATGTGGCAAAACTTAATAAATTCACATTAAGTAGGAAAAAGGCCTAATTAAATTAGTGACCTGAATTATGGAATCTTTAAAAAAAATTAATACTAATTTAATTACTTTCAGATTCATGGAGTTCTTTACAGAAATTACTTTGTTGAATGAATAGGAAAAATTTACAAGCCACACAGAGGTTTGTAAATAAAGGAGTGTTTCCCAAGTGTGGACTGGTATTTTTCAGTGGTTTTCTCCCTGAAGCATAGGTATGTTATCCGTTTGTCTTGCAGAATCTTTATAAGAAGCAGAGAATGCTGTTTATGATTTTTCAGCTTATTTCTGGGGTTTAGAGACTTAACTTTCTCAGGGGCTAGAGATACAGCTCAGTGGCAGCTCTGCCCAGCATACATAAGGCCCCGTGTTGATGCTCAGCAAAAGAAAGAGAGGGAAAAGGAGAAAGAAAGGGTCAATCGCTTGTAAAATAACACTGAAGGGACAATAGTCATATATTCATTTGTTGAACAAATGCCATATACACCCCCCACACACACACATTACATTAACATTTAAATATACATTTTGAAGTAGGATCTTGCTGTGTCACCCAGGCTAATCTCAAACTTCTAGTCTCAAGCGAGCCTCCTCCCCCAGCCTCCCAAGTGCTGGTTCTATAGTGTGTTACACCACACCTGAAGTGAACAAATATGTATATTGAGGTCACTGTGCTGGGTACATATTGGTGAGTTCAACGAAGTTCTTGCCTTTTATAATTTGGGAGATGAGAATAACTATAAAATAAGTGAAGGAGTATTTAGTTACAAATTATGATAAAGGCATAATCAGAGTGCAGAAATAATTTAGGAGAAAAGACATTTCCTTGAGAAGTGACATTTGGGCTGAGTACTGAATTGTGCAAAGAAATTAGTCACACAAGAAATGGAAGGAACAACCATCCAGCCAGAAGGAGCTACATGAGCTGAGACAAAGTCGGGGAAAAGTTGAGCATGTTCCAGAAACAAGAGGCCAGCATGGCTGCAAAGTGCTCATGGTGCAGGATGAAATCAGAAAGGTCTATGGAGGTAAAACCTACCTGGGCAAAGCTAGCAAAATGGAATTATATTCAAGGTGCCATGGGGGCGCCATCATAACCTTGTTTAGATTGTGAACATAGTCTGATTCATAATTCTAAAGCATCCCAATGTTTGCTTGCAAAAAAACGATGACTAAAGTCAGTGTGTCAGCCAGAAAAATAGACTCCACCCCAGGTATTTCACACACATGAGATTTCATATAGGGATTTGATTACACAAGTTTTGTGGAGGAAGACAACACTGAAATAACTAGAAATCTAAGAACAGAGTTTCAACCGTGTTGAATTTGAGATGTCAAGCGAAGAATTGGCAAAGTGATATAATTGGCAGAGATGTGTAAGCTGGAGGTATCAGTGTAGAAATCATCAACATCCAGATGGTAATTAAAACCACCGAAAGGGATGATGTCCTCTGTGGAGCAAATGGAGAGAAGGACTCATCCCAGGAGTAGGAGAAAGCTAAGGGGACTAGATGGGAGGGCCAGGAGAGCAGAAGAGGAATAGGAGAGGGTGGTACTCAGAAAGCGGAAGGGAAGAAAGCAGACGACACTAGGAGACTCTTCAGTAGCACATGGTCAGAATGGTGTTCATGGATTTAGCCACATGAAGATATTTGACAACATGCCTGATGGGGTAGAAAGCTGAAGTGTACAGTAAGGAAAGACACACCCTTCTGACACAAAGAGCCCAAAGGGGCATAGAGATTACATTGTTTCCTCAGTTCGGGACCCTACTCAGAGCAAGCCAAAGGAAGGGGGAGGGCAGGGTAGTAATATTTGATGTGCATATACTTGAGTTCTGATAGTGTTCCTATTGTTCTTTCTATACCTGCTACTGTGATTTGGATTACTGACTTCCAAAGGGCTGTGTGTTGAAGGCTTAGTCACCAGCCTGTGGCACTGTTCGGTAAAACCCTTAGGAGCTGGGGCCCAGTGGAGGACGTTAGACATTGAGAGATGCCCTCAAAGGGGATGTTGGGGCCCTGGCTCCTTCCTGTCTCTCTGTTTGATTCCTGCCTGCTGTGTGCTCTTGCTGTGACCTGCTGTTCCTCCGCAGGCCCAAAGCAACGGAGGCCAGTGATCATGGAGTGAAACTGTGAGCCAAAATAATCATCTTTTCATCCTTTTAAGTGGATTATCTGACGTGTTTTGTCACAGTGATGGGAAGCTTCTGATACTCCTGCCATAATGCAGAGATTCCATCCACTCTTCCAGGTTGCTTTATCTTGCCAGTGGGTGTTTACGCCACACAACGCCCATCGCAGAACAGCTTTAGCTTCATCTTCCTCCAGTTACAGTGCCTTAATAAGTGAGGGAAAAAAACCCATTCATGTGTCTAAAAGTCACCTGGCTTACAAAATCTCAGATGATAGGTTTTTGGACTTTATTTCTTTTGTGCCCTAATTAATGGTGTGCATTTAGGTGCTGAAATGCAACCTAAACGCATTTACCAGGTTCCCTGAACTTTATAGGTCTGTTCTGTGATGCTGAAGAACAGAAGCATTTCTATGATCTTTCCAAGCTTTTCTTTCAGTCAGTCATGTCCAGGGCAAGCCATCCTGACTGAAGAGGTAGGGTTAGAAAATTGCAAACGATTAG
Source organism: Hystrix cristata (assembly GCA_004026905.1). Classification (NCBI taxonomy): domain Eukaryota; kingdom Metazoa; phylum Chordata; class Mammalia; order Rodentia; family Hystricidae; genus Hystrix; species Hystrix cristata. The sequence continues at coordinate 166,636 of PVJO010000188.1, forward strand.
AGTCCTTGGGAGTCTTTATGAGTCTCCAGATATCTCATCTGGCCCAAAGCATGATTCAGATATTGCTGTTGTATCCCTGGAGACATTTTCTCTAGTAATAGTGTCTTGGCAGCAGTAACATCTATCTCTACTCGTGGACCAGGGTTGGAAAGGAGACTGGTAGAGAATCCATTAATATTTGGACCTTTATTGGCGTTCTTTAAAACCCCTAACTTGGAACTGAGCATTTGCACTATTATCTCTTGGTATCTTTCAGTTTGTTTTGCTACCATAATTAGAGAGATAAGGGGCAGAAATCCTATGTCTTGGTCAAAGTGCTATTTTAATAGCAAGACAAAACAAGAATTGTTTTACTTTACTTATCAACAGACCACACTGCTGTTCACTGAGGTTGTGTTTAATAAGTATGCTCTCTTGGGCCAAAATGTCAAAGACATCCCTAATGAGTTCAGTGACATCACCGAGCGTGCTTGTGTTGCTTGCCAATAGTCTGCATTGTTGGACCAGATCACATTAAGCCGTCTTCTGCACACAGATGCCAAGGTCAGGGCATTAACAAGCAAGAAAGCTTCAGAAAAAATGAAGATTCCAAGCAGAGTCTGTCCATGTCAGAACAATGGGCGGCTGTTCGGGGCGGGTGGTGGTGGAGACTTTCCAGAGGGGCCCTTTGCCTCGGACCGGTTTTCTGGGCCTCTCTGCCCCGTGGAAACTGGACGTCAGTGATGGATATGAAGGTGATCATCTCTAAGTCACAGCTGCCACTTTGAATGTTGAGTTTTGGAATATCCCACAGACAGCCCTGACAGTCTACAGTTGATTGAAATTTTATGACCTTTTAAAGTAACTCATATATTTCCAGCTTGTGTGACTTCTGGAAATAATATATTTCAGGCACCAAAAGTCGACTCTTCATAGCAGATAGTGCACGAATAAATTCTTTTGTTGTCTTTTAAGATTACAATGCAGGAGTGTGTGTCAAATAAAAGGAACATTTTTTTTTCCACATAATAAGTATTTTTTCCTGTAAGTGTGAAGTATATGATTTCATTCATTTCAAGAACTTTGGTAAGACGCGTATAATATAAATGTCTAAATCTAATTTGAGAAACTTTGGCAGATTTTTTTGGCTAGGATGAGCTTCCCCTTTGGGGTACAGCTGGAATGATCTAAGAATGGAGAGCAACTCTGGAGAATATTGTTTGTTGGTCTGTGTATGCAGCACTAAGGATTGAAACCAGGGCCTCAGGCATGCTAGACAAGTGCTCTACCACTGAGCTACACACTCAGCCTCTACACTTTACCCTCGACTTTCTAAACTTGTTATTTTAGAGAGAAGAGTAAAAGGGGTCTTGTTTTCCAGGTGGCTTGTTTCCATTGAGAAGTGAAAGGCCAAAGCAGGGCAAGATATCCTCAGAATTAAGCTGACTAAAGAAAAAATAACTTGGGAGGAGGTAGAGTCAATTCAGGACTCTTTTCCAGTGTCTCAAGGGGAGTTGCCATCTACCAAACTCCCTATACCTCTCTTCCTCAAGCAAACAAACTTGATATTGACCATATTGATACTTGATACTGACCATTTTTACTATTGCTTTTTGACAAATATGAACAAAATACTTGGCTTTGCCAGTATGAATTTAGAAAGAAACTATCTTTGTGTAGCAGCGTGCAGTAGGCACAGGAGGGGACAACTAGCAGACAGGCAGCACTTGTGGTACCAGCTGGTGCTGTGGTCTGGACTATAGGCTGGTATGTCTCTCTCTGTTCAGGAAATCGACACACTGAGGCTTTCCTGGTTTCTGTGGCCAGGTTGGTTCATGTACTATTTGTTGCATATATTTATTTGTTGGTTACAGTCTTTGATTTGTGGTTGCTTGATGTATTTAATAGAGCCAAAAGGCCAAATTGTTTCCTGAGCTCAGGGCCTACCCAGAGCTGGGCAAGGAAAGATTATTCATATTGCATACTAATGTATTTAAGTCTTCTGTCTCACCTCATATCTGACCAAGTAGATAAATATAAACTAAAGTTATGGTGTTTATAAGCTGCCCAGGTGCGTGTAGGAATTAATTCGAGAACTACCTGACAAACAAGGGCTAGTGAGTAAATAGGTACTATGTAAAGTTTTATGTAAAAAAGGCATTAAAATGGGCAAATTGAATGCATGAAATGAAGGAAATATTTCCGTATTGCATCCACACTTCATTTATTCTTTGCTTTGGTCTTTGTTCATTCTTTGCCCAACAACGAAAATAACAGCACAAGTTGATGAAGTGTGTTGAAAGCGTAAGAAATATGGAGCAGAGCATAGCTTATGACCTCAGATTTTTAAAATAGTTGAACACACACACTCTTCCCCAACTCATGAAGAATCGCAAGGGGATGCGTGAACCAGAGCCAGACAATACCACTGTAGAGGCGGTGTAGGCTTTTTAGTTGCAGACCTGCTTGAAAGGAAGAGTTTTTAGCCATACTAGGAGGAATAGGGATAAGCCGCCTCAGAGAGAAGAGGCATCTGGTGCAGAAAGAGTCGCGTAGTGGGTACTGAGAAGCTGGGCGTGGCAAAACTATCCACGAGGCGCTTTTGAGGAAACAGAGTCACTGGTTTGGGAGAATGAGGCAAAAAATACAGGACAGCCCAATGCTGGATATTTCCCTTCTGAGGAAAATGTTGCAGAAGCAGCGCTAGTGACCTTGTGAGTCATCCACTCAGGAGAAACAGACCAGAAGGAGAATTAAGGCGCCTGGAGAAACGCAGGGCAGATAGGAGAGAGGATTCAGAACAGCTGCAGAGCTCCCTCCTGCCACAGAAAGGCATGAGTAATGAGGAGAAGGTGGAAAGAGTTCCGTGTGCTGGGGGATTTTCATCAGCATGTGTCTGGGGCATGGTGTCCAGCCCTTGTTTATTCATTTGTTTAGGCAGTTTTATTGAGCACCAGTCTATTTAACTATCTTGCTGCCTAAAAATCTCTATCTTCCCGTTTTCATCCTAACCCAGTTTTTTTTTTAACCTGAGTTGTTGAAGTATAATTTATATAACATACACTTCACTGTTTTTAAAATTTTTGTAGTATATGTTTGTGATACATTGTGACTACATTCACCTTGAGTTTTGATAATATATGTATTGCATCTTCATCATTTTTATTCCCCCTGCCCGCCATTCCCCTTTTCCCCTCCTTCCCCTGATCCCCTTCCCATATGTCTTTTATTTTGATGCTTAAATGATTGATATTTTGGGTCTCTTGTTTTATTAGAAGCCATGCAATATTTAACCTTCTATGACTAACTTATTTTCATTTAACTTTATGGTCTCAAGATCTATTTATTTTCCTACAAATGACTCAAAGTTATCCCTCTTTATGGCTGAGTAGTACTCCACTATGTATTTGTACCACATTTTCTTTATCCATTCATCTGTTGATTGGTATATAGGCTGCTTTCAGGATTGAGCTGTTTCCATGCTGCTGTAAACATGGGAATGCACATATGAGTGTAATATGATGACTTTAGCTCTTACAAGAAGATACCCAGAAAAGGTATAGCTGGGTGAAATGGAATTTCTGGTTTGAGTTTTTTGAGGCATCTCCATACTGATTTCCACAGTAGCTGCATTAGTTTACATTCCCAACCAATTCCTTTTTTCCCTGCAACCTTGCCGACTTTCATTATTATTTCAGTCCTTGATAATAGCCATTCTTGCTGGACTAAGGTATGCAAATCAAAACACTACACTGTGTCAACTGTACACATCAGTCAACTTTAGTGAATTAATAGTCATGCAGCTATTACCACAACTCAGTTTTAAGACATTTTCAATATCCTCACAAGATGCCACGTTGTCTCTCGGTAGTCAGTCCCTGTTACTCCAACCCCAGGTGGCTACTTACCTGCTTTTTGTATGCAGATTAGCCTTTCCTGGACATTTTATGGAGATGAAAGAAATTGTTAGCATGTGTGATTTTTGTGTGTGTGTGTTTTGAATTCTTTAACTCAGCATACTATTTTGCTGATTTATCCATGTTTTAGTACTTATAGATAGAGTCTTTCTTCTGTATTCTTCATAGTAGTCCATTGTGGGACATAGTATATTTTATTCATTCATCCAATGGTAGGTGGATATTTGGATTCTACTTCGGGGCCATTATGGATAATGCTGTCATGAGTTTGTGCTTGAACGTTCTTGCGTAGACACATGTTTCATTTCCCAGGAGTAGACTCTTTAAGAAACTGCCACACTCTTTTACAAAGTGGCAGTATCATTTTACATTCCTGCTAACAGCGTGTAAGAGTTCCAGTATATTCGCATCCTTGCCAACATGAGTTGGTTTCTTTTCTTATATTGGTGTCTTATAGGTGTGAAGTGGTACCTCATGATCTTAATTTGCATTTCCCTAATGACTAATGAGCTTTCAATTTGCTTTATAGTCGTTTACAGTTCTTTTTTATTTTTGTTTTTTGGTAAACTATTCAACTATTTTGCTTCTGTTTTTATAAGGCTACTCATCATCTTATTATTGAATTTTAGGAGTTCTTTATATGTTCTGGATACAAGTCCTTTATGAGGCATATACTGTCCCAGTATTCTTCCAGTCTGTAGCTTGTTAATTTTCTTAATGATGCCCTTTGATGTACAAAAGTTCTTAATTTTAATGAATCTAGCTTACCAGTCTTTCTTTTTGTTGATCACTTTTAGTGTCATATCTTAGAATTTTTTCCACTAACCTACAGCTGTGAGAAAGTCTCTTACATTCTCTTGTGAAAGTTTCACACTTTGAGTTTTTATATATAGGCTTGTGGTAGGTTTCAAGATCATTTTTCTGTGTAAGGTAAAGAGTAAACCGATCTGTTTGCATGTAGATATATTAAGCAATAATTAAATCGAAATAGACAAGACTGCCTGGCAAAAGTCATTTACTGCTCAGAACCTGCCTTGGGCCTTTGAACATCTGAGGTCCTCTGTGGTATCTCTCGTGTCCTCTTTGTTCTACTGTGAGAGAACTTGTTTCTCTCTTGTCTCTTTGTACATTTGTCTGTCATAGAGCATAAAATCCCATATTGTAGTGACATCTATATATCCGTGTCCCTTACTGGAATATGTGCTTATTCATCCCTGTATTTTCAATGGCTTAAATAAAGTAGGATCTAAAATATTTTTGGTTGAATTTGACTGAGTATCAAACCTCTATGAGAGTCAGAGATCTCTCTTTTTTTCTTTCTTTCTGAGTAGTTAAAACACACTAACGTTTGAAACAACAGTGACGAAAGTAGTCCCAGGAATCAGCTTGAACAGGAAAAGGAATAAATCACTCTAGCTGACAGTACCCAGATTTCTGCAGGACTGCTCTGTAGCTTTTTGAGATAGGCATATAAAAAGGGACAGTGATTTGATGGCCCTTGAACAGGGTGATGGATAGCTGCTCCGGGCCTAATGAAATAGCATATCTAAGAAAACCTGGAGACTCTCAGACGTCCGCGGACCTACAGCCTGTTCGTCTCTGTTATTCACTCCCAGTCATTGAGTGCTCTGTTCTGCCTGCCGCATGTCACACTGCCCCGATTAATCACTAAGGTGTGCCCTTTTGTATCTCCCTTCCCTGTGCACTTCCTGCAGGGGCATTTGGGACAGGTTTTCCTACCCCACAGCTGTGACAACAGCCAGTGCCTTAGGGACTGATTTTAAGTTTGCTGCATTGAAGTTTGCTTATCTCTCTTTATATTCAGGTGCTCTGCGTTCTCCATAGAGAATGGACTCTGCGTTCTCTGTAGATGTGTATTGAGGATTTAGTGTGTTAAAGCTCTGTGTGGAAGACACACACATACTCCCTCCCTTACCCCCTCGACACCTGGCCCATCCCCCAGGGGAGAGTTTGAATACGTTTAAAACATTGATGAAAGAAGAAGAAATATTGCCCCAATCCCCCCATGTAGCTGTGCAAAGTCTTATGAGACCTTCCCAAATCCAGCCGAGAAATAATCTTTCCATATTGTCAATTTAAGTAGGATTCAGTGAGCGATGTATTTGGCTATTGATCTTCTTAACTATGTCTTATGAAAAGCTCTAAAGTCAATCTCCTAGTCCGTGTTGCTTTGAGCCAGAAATACAGGGCAGTGGTGGTTACAGGATTTGGCCTGGGCTCCTGGAGTGAGACCCCACCCCCACCCGCAGCTGACCTCTGAAGGAGTTTGAACCCTGTTGGACTGTAGTGATCAAGCTTATGCTGTGGGTTTAAGAATACACCTCTAGTACCTTACCTTTCATGTGATGTAAAACACGCACTTCTGAAAAATGACCAGGCTGAGATTCGGAGCCCTGAAGACCCGGATGCAGTTCTGCGCCTGCTACTTCCTGGCTGTGTGTCCTTTTGTGTGTTGCATGGTATCTCCAAGCCCATTTTCTGTTCTCCAAGAATGGCATTTCACACCTAACTCTCAGAGAGGTTACAAAGGATAACCAAAAATATAGAGAGGTTACAGAACATTACCTGTTGCGCTAGATGTCCTTAACAAATGGCTGTCCTCATGGCTGTGTATTTCCGGGTTGACTTGAACCCGTGTTAGGGCCATGTAGTTTCTTCATACCACTTTGTACCTCCTACAGTGTCCCTTGCTTTGATCTTTTCTAAAATCGTGTAATGGACACAGCGGAATTTATTTCCCATTCCAATAACCTATACCCATGAAGAGGTCAGCAATCACTTGAGACTGGTCTGTGTCTTCTTGTTTATTTTTTAAAACTCGCCCAATAATAAATTAACAGTGATTCAATGTATATACTATTCAGAGTCCCATATTCAGATTCCCCTAATTGATGTCACTTGTTTTTGATCGAGGATCTACTGAGTTTCTGTATTGCATTTGGCAGCAATACCTTTTCTGGTTTCTCCCATCTAAAATGCTCCTTCTCTCACCCATCCCCCTTCGCGTCTTTGCGTGCAGTTTTTATAAGGCCCCAGCCACTGATCCCACGTGGTACCCTATGTTCCTGATCGGCTGGCCGTTTCCCTGGCCCAAGAGCAATGAGCAGGTGGGGAAGGCCTGGTTGGTGGGCTGGTGCTCTTCCTGCACCCTGCTCTGCTCTCTGACTTCCCAGGAACTACTCCATCTCTCAGCACCACTGTTCCTCTGAAATACAGGAATTACGACGTACAGCACTGGAGATTGTGAGAAGTTCCCACCAGGTCATTTGTGTAGAGACCCTGGCAGGTTTCAGGCACATGACAGACCCAGGAGTGCTGTGCAGAGAGGTGAGAGGACAGCCAGGTGTGTCTGGAGAGGGTGGGAATGGGGTGCCTCTCGCCTGAGTGGTCAGAGGGAATAGTGCTTAGGCGTATAGTTTAGGTTCCTTTTCCTTTCTTGGGTTTATTGCACTGAGATTTGGAGTACCGGCAGGAGCCATGCAACTCCAAAGGGAGGCAGCAGATTCAGTGGGGCTGCTGGAACAGAACAGCTTCCTTGAAAGACAGAAATTAGATCAAGAGCTGGTCCAGTCCCAGCAAGGCCTGCAAGGCCCCAGTGGATGCTTGCAGCCCTGGGGTAGCCACCTCGTCCCCTCACTACCACCAGATGGATCTCTCCCTCTCTCCTGCGTTAGCAGCCTGCTGATGCCAGGAGGCTGCTGCTGTTGCTGTTTTCCAGTTTATTTCAAGAGCCGCAGGGCACATGCAGAGAGCGTCTCTAAGTCTTGACGGTGTCTTCCCTCTCGTGCCTAATGCCGTCAGTCTCCGGTAGGAGGGGCTGCCTGCTACTAGCAGAAAAGGCACCAGTCCTGATCCTTCTTGAGAAAGCCTCAGTTTACCCAAAGTCCTGCCAGGAACAAAGACTTCCACTCAAATAACTGGCTTGTGGTCAGTGTCAGCTCCATGCTTTTGAGGCTTAACGCAGCATGAAAATGACATATCTTATTCAAAGCACCACCAACAATAACAACCGCAACAACAACAAAGGTACCAAAATTTAAAACTGGTCCTTTATTCTGTCATCTCTTTTCAACTCGTCATGATGTTTTTACTTCACTGCTGTTCTACAAAAGGAAGCATTAAAACTTCAGATTACTGGCATGCATTTTATTATTGATCTTTATGTAGTGCAGTGCTAGGTTTGTTCCTCTGTTGTGGTGCAAACCATCTAGCAAATTTACCATCGTAACCCTCTAAGTGTGCAGTTCAGTAGTGCTAAGTACACTCACATTGTTGTGAGCCAGGCCAGTGCCAGTTTTAGAAGCAAGTGTAAGAGCGTTTAACTCGTGTATGGAATCCTGCTACTTATATTCCAGAGCTCACACATGCCTGCCTGTTGCCTGTCAACAGGATGGGGGACCCTGCACAAAACTAACTCAGCTATTTCTTTCTCATTTCTCATCTCGTGCACATTCTATCCACACTGTCTACTCTTGGCTTCCTAATAAGGAAGGACCGAAAGAAAAGGAAACACTTACAGGTGACCCAATATATTTCTTTCTTTCTTTCTCTGCCATCATCTCTGTAGCATAAGTGGTTGACTAAGTCAGGGACGTGTAGCACATTTTTTAAGAAAGGATACAATAGGGCTCCTTGGTCATTCATGTTTCTTTCTGCATCCAGAGCAAATTCTGATTGCTAAGAGAGTGGGTTTCAAGGATGCTTTCTCAGCATGAAAAATGGGAAGTGTATGAAATAATGACTTGATTTTTATCATCCTACAAGGTAAACACATATCAGAACATCTTACTACTCACCATAGATATTTACAGTCTTTGTCACTGAAAAAACAAAATCAGTTCTGGTTTGATCTGCTTTGACTGGAAAGAGTGACTCCTTGAGGTGTCAGCCCCTCCGCTGAACTGCCTGGCACCCTGGGTCCCCTGCCGTCCTGGACCACGGGGTGTCAGGCATAGCGAACACGGATGGGATGCCAGAGAAGGGCAGAGGACATGCTCATTGCCAGGATCTCCTCTCCTCATATGCCAGCTCCCCTGGCCCACCGGACTTTACTTGCACAAGTTCAAAGATAAATGATCAAGCATGTTCGGGCAGAAGCAGCAGAACCCTGCATGAGCTGGCCCTGCTCATGGTAGGGCTTCCACACGCCACTGCAGGAAGGGGACACACTGCAGGCTGTGCTGCTTTGGAAACCCCTTAATTCAGACCCCAGGCAGTTGCCCCACATGCCTCCCAGCCTGCACTGTTACTCCTTCCTCCCCGACGTAATGTGGCAGTCCAAGAAGTGGGATTGGACAGGAGTTATTAATCAGAATATATTTAACTAAATCAAACTGTCTTGTGAATCAAAGAACCATCACTTTATAGAATGCATGAAGAATGAGTCACCCAATACATATTTTATTGAAACAACTATATGCCTGTCACATCACAGCTCTAACCTAAGGAGGTATCATCAGTCCGTTTCATAGCTGAGTACATGGAGGCCCTGGTGGGAAGGCAGAATGTGACGGTCCTCATGGCACTACAGGTCCCCTAGTCTGTGTCAGAGCTTGTTAATCACTCTTGAATCCCAGGGCTGAAAGAAAACTCCCTTCTCTGCTATGAGTCCCCAGCCCCTTTAAAGCAGTTCACTTGTTCCTAAATCCTCCCAGGGAAGACACACTCCGGGAGCAAGAGACCCAATATCTGCCCAAGTGGAGAAAAATGCTCATTATTTGAAGGTTGCAAATGGATTGGAAAGGTGAGATTGTACCTTGTGCCTCTGAGTTACTTCTAGAGATGAAAGCACACAATTTTCACAACAAATTGTTTTCAAAATCTACCTGAAGCTCATATGTATATGCATCTGCAGGATGTCACTCCTCATAGTCTCTGCAGTTGCTCTGTGGTTAAACATTTTAATCAGCTGTTTTTGTGCTTTAAAGATTTTTCATTTGATTTACAACTTGTAGGAGTGCAGTTGCAGTGAGTAATCAGGAAGAATGCCATAAAGAGGACAAAAGGAAGGTGAAACACAGCGTTAATAATTTAGTTTCAATAACCTTAAAAGGTTTACTGTTCACTTTTAACCTTGTATCCCAAAAAGCAAGCCACGGCAGTGAATCATAAAAATGTTTCTTTTAATTTGCAAGTCATTTATCTAACCACGAGCACAGCCACAGGGAGTGTGTGCTCCTTAGACACAAAGGCCAGGAAGTGGCAGCTGCCGCTCTGTTCTGTTCTGGCCATTGGGGGTCGCTTTGCCTTTGATTGGAGAGATCATAGGGTAGGAGCGACAGAGGTTTGCTTTCAAACTTTATAGATCACTATAGTGCCAAATTATTAATTTAATAACATTTTAGTTAGTACTAAACAAATCAAAAGAGACTCACACTGGCATAGAGGCATGAAAGAAGCTCGAAGTGATTTTTATGGGGACAAATTGACTATGAGACTTAGAGGTGATATTTAAAACCTCATGTCAAAACTAGGGGGCAGGCTGGGGTCACGCTTGGTGAGGAACTTTAAAACACCTGCAAACTAGAATTTTAACATCTCAGGAGGCCTGCTAAATTAACAGGGAAAATTTCTTTTTTCACCCAGATCCCATTACCAGCCCGATTAAAACAATCCCTGTTGAACACTGTACTTCGCCATTGCATAGAAAATTACCAGGTGCATAAAGGTGCACTTTGCTTCCTAATTAGGGGGATGCCTGTTTCAGCAGAAATGAAGAGCCAGTGGCATAGTTCTGTAGGGTTCTTCCTTGTCTTTAATTAAGAATACTTATTATAATAAATGGAACCTATTTTTTTCCCCTAGAATTTGTATTTTTTTCCTTGCTAATGGAGTTTGCCAGTTCTTTGTTTCTTGGGAAGTGTCTGCAGGATTCCCCCTGCTGTGCCTCTCCCCAACAGCTGGGTACATAGCCAAATAGGATCCCCTTGTGTGCTTGACCTTAAAGAGCAAGGCAGCTGAGGTTCTGAGAAGTCCAGGAGGAAGGTGACCAGACTCTCTCATTTTGATTTGAATGTTTTACATGGGAAGACCCAGCTGAAAGGGGGAACTAACATTTTTGTCCCTAATGGACTTTGTTGCTTAAAGGGAGCTCTTCTTCCTTTGCTAGATCTATGAATGCTCATGCTGCTTTTGGCCCATCCCCCAAATCCTCTGATGACTTGAAATATTTACTCAGTGTTGGCCCATGGACTGTGGGGTGCACTCTGGAGACGAGAGGCAGAATGGGAATCTGGGCAAGCACTCAGCTTCCTGGGTGTCCATGGTCCAGTTTTGTTCATGTATTGTCTGAACTGGATATGCCTATGGTCAGGGCTCCAGTAGCTAAAATGGTACTTCTGTGCCAGTTAGAAAAGGAACATCATTTCTTCTCTCTGTGGCATGAAGCACGACACTTGTTTGTTTCAAAGTTGTTAGCACAGTTGCAGATTGACACTGTCTTTGATTCACACAGTGCCCACCTAGTTGTGGTTTCATGAGGTGCACAATTTAGGCAGTTGTATGAAGCAAACTTGCAGGAGTGGCAGGCAAGTCTGGGGAATCAGAATCAGGATCCCAGCCTGGCTGCTCCCCTGTGCTGTTGCCCTGAGCACACTGTCAGTCTCTGCGCCTGTCACTGACCTGTCACGTCCGGTCTGATGGGTGCCTGACACACACGCACAGTGACATTACTTTCCATCTTTTCTGTTGTCTGGTCCATCCTGTGTTTTCAGTCTTCCGTAAATAGAGAATTTTGACACTCACTTCATGGATTTTCCTGCTAATGTATTCTAGAGCTGAATAAGGAATCCTTCAGGCTGTGATGGGCTATATTGAACATGACCATTTTATTGTTATGTTTTTGTCATTGATATCTCTGATACCTTATTTTTGGTGTTATTCTAAGTGCTTACTGTGATATGGACAAATCTGTCATTGTTAATCCTAGCCACTATATTGTTTAAGAAAAGAGATTCAATGTGAGATTCGCCTAAATGTTAGCTAGTGAAATCCAGGATCCTTGCAATTAAACTATTTAGGATGAGTGTTTAATTAATGAGTTGTAGTATTTTGTTAGCAAAGAATTGAATCAAGTGGTTGCAGCACAAGCTATGGGATAAATGCCCTGTGTTAGCTTTTTGTGACTATGACCAAGTATCTGGTGGAAACATCTTAAAGAAGGAAAGATTTATTTTGGCTCATGGTTTCAGAGAGTTCAGTCCACGGTAGGCTGACTCCATTGCTTTAGACCTGTTACTAGGCCACGGACATCACCGCAGATGGTTGTGGTGGAGGGAAAGCTGCCCACTTCACGGCAGCTAGGAAACAATGAAGGAAAGAGCCAGACAGGAAGGTGCCAGGGGCAAGATATTGTTCCCTGACTCATGCTCATTTACTCCTTTCAAATGGGCTCCACCTCTTGTTTCCATTATTTCCCAATAATGCCATTGAATTATGACTTTGATGGTTAGAAGTTTCCCATGATACAGTCCTATACTTTAATTTACCCATTCACCGAACAATAATGGAGCACCTGTGTCAGGTACCAAGTGCCAACTTCTATACTAAGAATGACAAGATAAATAAGTCATGTCTGTTCCGTAGAATTTTCCAGAATAAAGTCTAATGAGTTGTGAAGTCAATTGTGCGTGTTATCCTTTCTTCTCTTGGTTTTCCTTGGGGTGATGCTTCAGGGAGGGGGCACAAGGGAAGCATCTGTGTACTGCAGCTGGTATATGTAGCGCTGGACACAAACGTGGCCCAGGTGTCACTTTTCCAGGGCTGGTTCCTGCCATCCAGAGTATTCAGTTGCCAGCAGACACCATACTCTTCTTACATTCTGTTGCTAAGAGTACTTAACAGTCTCTGGAGTGACATCATTTGTTTATTTGTTTGCTCTCATCTTACCTTTTCATAACCGTGGATCTCCCCGGGAGGGATCATGCCTGTCTTTGCACCTTTGTGTACTTAGTACCTAGAACATGGCCTGACCTATAATGAGAATTCAGTCAAATATAAGCTGGATAAATGTCTCATGACTCAAAATTCTTAAGTGTCTTGCCCTAGACCACTAACACATGAGAGACTCCAAACCCTTGTTTTCCATCTCACGGCTGATATAATAAAGGGCTTTATGGTTGCAAAGTTGTTTTTCCCCCATCGTCTCACCCCAGTGCAGAACAGTAGTAGTAGGCGGTACCTGTCCTCCCCTCTGGTGTGACCTGCCATCTGAGGTGTGGCACTCCACAGACCTGGCCTGCCATTTCTGTACCTGTGAATGAGCTCATATCAACTGGGACATATGCAGAGACATCATTTTAAGAAAGACAGTGATAATGAACTGTCCTTTCCAAAGGCTTATAAAAGTACTGTGACTTGTAGAAATGCAGTGTTTTTACAGATGTGGAAAGTGTGCCCTTCCTTTTTTGATAACTGAAGGACAACTTGCACCAATACCTCAGGCAGTATCAGGTATTTGACATTCACTATCTTCCAAGTGACAACATGCTGGTGCTCAGGGACAGGAAAGCAGTGAGTGGTGACCAGGTTCCAGCCTGCCATTTCTTATACCCACCCTGTTCTGAGGAGGAAAAACATGGGCAATCCTGGAGGCTTTGGGACCACAGAAGTCATTTGTTCAATATACAGTTAGAGAAGAGACAGAAATTTATTTTAAATGAAGCATTCATTCTTATTTCTCAGAAGGGTGCCGTGGGATGAGGAGGGGGACGGAGTTTAAAGATGCCATTAACTCAGGACATGTGGACCGAAGCCGTTTCTTCTAATGCGTAATTGGCTGTCGTGTTAATCGCTCTGTCCATAGTCAAGGAAGTCACCATTATGGTTTTCACATGTGAGGGAAGTCAGACGTGCCTTGTTTATGTTACTGCCATTTATAAAACATTTAAAGCAGCTATTCTGCTGAATAAACATTCAAGAGCCCAAAGGATAAGCATATCACTTAAACTTCTTAAGACTAAACTTTCCAAACCATTTCCTGCCAGAGGGACCCAAAGCAAAATTGCAAACTCTGCCCTGAGATGAGATAGGGCGAATTAGATTAAGCAGCTTACTGTTGACATGTCTATTGATCTGGGTTCCGTGCAGTTTCCTGTCTCTGCCAGCAGTCAGATGGTTGTATACAATAACACAGTGGCCTGGTTTATGTGAAATTGGGGACTCCAAGCATCAATTACTCCAGGAAGGCAGTGGCACTGGGAGATAAGGTTAAGCTGCTTGCAGTGTTTAAGACTGCTAAAATCCAAGCAACGTATTTGCTGTCTAAAATGTTTTGCTTATAAATTTGACAGTGTTCCATTTATAAAATTTCCAAAGAGATCATCCAGTGTTATTTTTCTGTAGGTAGTCATACAAATAGCATTATGAATGCTTATTGTTAAAGAGGTCCATCCCACTTGCTCAGTTTCATGCATTTTTCTTAAATATTTGCATACAAATACTGACTTGGGCAATGGGATATCGAGAACACTGAGGTGCTATCTCAGACCATCAGCAGCACCCAAAGGAAGGAATGCAGTTGATAAAGAAATAAATGTCCATCATCTGACTTGGATATTTTATATTTTTTTTTCTGAAGTCCATCAAATAGATTAAGTCATGTATCTTTTGTATTTCTCATATTCACTCATTTGTTTTTATAGGACCATTATCTTTTAAAATAATAAATGCATCTTCAGTACAAAAAAGTGTGGCAAATACAGAAAAAAATGAGAGTTGGGGACTTAGCTCAGTGGTAGAGTGCTTGCTTCCCAAGCACAAGGCCCTAAGTTCGATCCCCAGCACCAAAAAAAAAAGACTATACAGAAAGAAATGAAAAAGACAAATGTCACATCTAATAATAATTTTGAGTTTTTCAATACAACTATTTTAGGTACTTTTTAATATGCCTTCCCTCAGTATATACTCATTTCTGCACCTACATACTTCTCTAAACACTCATTTAATGGTAAATATAACTTATTTTCATTTTCTCGATTATTATCATTTTGGTTAAAGGAAATCTCGCTTCCTTAGATTCTTACCTCTTAGGTTGAAACATTTTGGAAAGCACAGAACTTGAGCCTGTGTTTATATAGTTCTGAAGGGGGTAACTGAAAGGGATTTTTGTAATCCATAGAGTTTGACTTTTCAGAATTCTTGATGGGTCAGTTCTGTGGGTCTGTTTATGCAAGTTGCTCTTAAGTTTCATGCTTAAATTGCGGCTCCTTATTCCTATGAGATGTTCACAGAGCAAATTCCATGCTCTCTGGTGAAACATATATGCTTTGAATTGGATGAAAGGATAGATTTTTGAAAGAGACATTTCAGCTTTCCTGTCATGACATTTTATATATTTTTCAATACACATTTATCTCAGAAATATCTGCCTTACTTTATTACAGGTAGAAACAGAATTTCATATAAAACTTAGGAAATCCCATAAATATAGTCCTGATGGAAAGCACACCTGGAAATTGAAAAATCTGGGCACATTTTACTAATTTAATTGTACTTTCCAAGTTGACCTCCTGAGATTGTTACCACCCTCAATAAGACTTTGCAATATTCATAACATTCTTTTCCATTTTATACTGTCCGAGTGTGATGCAAAATGAATGTATTTAGAGTGTGTATAGCATTTACTGGCATAGTTTTAGGTTTTATCTATTAATGGGATTTTAATTGGTTTTATTGCAGGATATATGCAAGGTGCCTGGAATGCCAATAGATGAGGGAGGCCTAATAAGTAAAACAGGCCGTTACAATTAACACCAACACACCATCCCTCCACACAACTAGCACAGTAAGCCCTGGTTGAGTCTGACCCCTGAAAGGAAACCAGACCTCTTCATTTTGGATTTTTCAAATGGCCTAGACTTTTTGAAGTGCTGAAAAAAATTCAGCCTAGGTTCTTCCTTTACTGAAAAATTCTGACTCAGTAATTGTTTTAGTTACTTTTCTCTCTCGTTGTTGGGACAGAATACTCGACACCCAAGTTAGGGGAAGAAAGGTTTATTAGCTCACAGTCTGCAGAGGTTTCAGTCTATAGTCTGCTGGGTCCGAGGCAGGGCGGCATGGCAGAGGCAGGGGGGACAGGCATGGCAGACGAGCAGCCGCCCGACCAGCAGCAAAGTAAAGTGAGGAAATGCAAGGAATGTATGCAAATAAGCAATGCAAACAAGAAGCTAGTTAGCTTCTTCCTGTATCTTTTATCTAGGCTGCCTGTCCTTAGGGCGGGTAGCACTCCCACCTTTAAATTTAGTTCCACATCCTTGATCCCAGCAGAACCATGCCAAACCGATCAGTGGATTAATTTAGTAATCACACACTCTAGATCCAGCTATCTCTTACCACATGAGGCTTTGGCGGGACATCTAGACACAAACCATAACAATAATTTTTACTTATCTTCAAAATGTCACCTTCTGATGTTATACTTGTCCTAAGAGCTGTTAAAGGTCCCACCCTCTAGAATACTCTGAGTACTCTCAGGCATGTGTTACACAATGACAAACCCTCTAAGGGCAACCGTGGTTACCCCCACTTATCTATGGCGGTGGCAACCACAAGCAAGAACAAATGTGGAAGAGTGGTGGTGGTTTGTGTGCTCTCTTTCTCTCCTGTCTGCACAGAACCCTGCAGACCTGTGTAGTCAGCTTAACTTCTCATTGAGATGAGGGAGAATTAGAGAATGCTTTGATAAAACTGCATGTATGGTCAAATTGATAATGGCAGTGACTTCACTTAGCTGCCTGAAATCACACACGCACCTGCCCCCAAGCTATACGTTTGGGCACTCTACTTATCAAGAGTTTGCATACAAACATTAATGTAAAAAGTTGCCCTGTTAAAAAATCACAGTAAGTTAAAAACTGTAAAATGCAAAAAAAATTAGTAGTTTTTCCTTATTGAGCGACAGTGGTAAAATGTGGAGTGTGTTGCCTGATCACCCCCTGTCCTCTGAGCTGCCCTGACAGGCCTTTGTTCTTCTTTTATTCCTGGTATTTATGGTACTATCTTATCTTTAGGACAGGACTGTGACCTCTCTGAGGGCCTGTCCCTTTTATCTTCACATCCCCGTGCAGCCAAACAGGGGCCATAGACTTAAACTCCTCGGAAGCGTTTATTTCACCGGTGGCGTCAATCCGGTTGGATCCTGAGAGGAACAGAAGCTTCATCTGATAAAGGCCCATGGGAAGGACAAAGGGAGCCAGTGAAGTTGCAGGCTACTTTGAGATGATCTGAAGAGTGGAACAGGCAAGGATGGTGCTGGAGGAGCTGCCAAGCACAGCTGCATGATGGTGCCTCTGGGCTTGAGAGTTGGATGAGGAGCTGGTGAAAGAGCCCCCGACTGGTTTTTTGGGTTTTTTTTTTTTGTTTGTTTGTTTTTTTTTTTTTTGGTGCTGTGGATCAAACTCAGGGCCTTGTGCTTGCTAGACAAGCACTTTAACCACTGAGCTAAATCCCCAGCCCCTCCTGACTGGTTTTTAATCCCAGGTGCCTCTTTTTTCTAGTTCCTCCTCAACAGAGGGGATTCTGACCAGGTCACTTAGGATGCACTAATGGCCCTTTTTAGTGACCATCCCCTCACCCCCGGCCTACCATCAGATACAGGGCCATATCCCGGCACTTCATGGCCTGCCCTGCCCAGCCTGCCCTCTCAGAGCCTCCCTCCCACCTGCCTGTTGTTTCCTCCTCTGCCAGGCTCAGGACACACCAGGCGTAGTGTTGGCCTTGTCTGCCTTGTACTTTGAAGATTTTATGGTGACACACTGGGCAGTGTTTCACAAAGGGAAGCCCTTTTCTGTGTATATCTGCAGCCATCTGCAGCCTAGCAGATTGGAGATTTAGCTCAGTAGTAGCGTGCTCACCTAGCAAACACAAGGCCCTGAGTTCTATCTCCAGCACTCAAGAAAAAAAAAAAAAAAAAGCCTAGCAGATCATTCTGACTTTTGAATGATTAAGACAGAACTGGAGTAGGAGCAAAAAACAAATAATGATGTTCATTTAGGCTAGAAAATATGGCCGTCAGAGATCAGGCTAGACAAATATGAAAGACAGAAGCCTGCCCAGTGATGTGTTGGCAGCCATGAAATCCACAAAAAT
Organism: Hystrix cristata; assembly: GCA_004026905.1. NCBI lineage: Eukaryota > Metazoa > Chordata > Mammalia > Rodentia > Hystricidae > Hystrix > Hystrix cristata. Next base: position 184,638 of record PVJO010000188.1, read on the forward strand.
GGACTTGTGTAACAGGACCTTAAATTCAGATTTGATTTTACTGGATGCATTTTTTTAAAAAAATAAACTGGTGAGGTTGTGGGAACATAAAGATATGAGAGGGGGAGAGAAATAATAATTCTAAGTTTTGATTTCCCCTAATGGGACTCAGATGAGAGCGTCATAAATTAATAGTGATTTGAGCACACTTTAAATTAGTAGACACAAGAGTGGGAGGAATGAGCAGACATACACATTCGAGCAAAATACTGAACTGAAGGATACGGGAACAGAGGAGAAAATCTGGGGCACTGTCAGATTGGTTTTTGTATGTGCGTGTGGTGCTAAGTATTGAACCTGGAGCCTTGGGCATGCCAGGCAGGCTCTCCACAACTGAGCTCTACCTGCTCTCCGGGTTCCTAAGTAAAAATTTTACAGAAGGTACTCACAAGTGGCTTTTTCTGTTGATGGAAAGAAGTACAGTATCACTAAATGAAGCATTAGGGTGATCAAGGAGAGATGCTCGATGCCAATGACCAATGAGACTCTTGGTGAAATGGACAGACATCTCCACTTCATGTTTTAACTAAAACTTTGCTTCCTACCCCTTCGTCTTATTTCTGCCTGTCTTGTACTTTGCCTTTGTTCTCGGCCTTCCGCATATGCCCTCCCCAGACTCTGAGCATTTCTGAAAGCACAGTCCATTCCCTGGTATCATGACTGTGGTGTTAAAGAGAAAGGACATTGAAAAGGTGACCTGGCAGAGAGGAAAGGGGCCTGCCTAGGCTTTGGGGTCAGATGGGCAAGAATTGGTCCCACATCCTTATGCAGCTACCTCCTGTCTTTACGACCCTAGACATGTTTCCAAATCTCATGGTTAGTTGTGATTACACTGACCTCACAGAAATGTAAGAATCTAGGGTCAAGGGAAGAGAATGGACATTTATCTGTGCTTATGGTGTGCCAGCCACAGGCCAAAGGGTGGTGTATCTGTTCTCAATTCTCGTGACAGTCCAGTGAAGTACAAGTGATTAAATGAGATACCACACATAAACACAATGATTTACCTTCCAGGCCCTGTATCTGATGGTGGGCCTGGGGGGTTGAGGAGAAGGTCACTAATAAGGCCATTCCTTTTTATGGACTAAGCCCATAAAAATCCTTTCCTTTTGTTAGTTACCACCTATACTAAAGGTGGAAAACAGCGTATTGTCACTTCTTGTACTGGAGGGCCACATTGGAGCGTGCTACTAAACCTCTTACCACCACACTCAAGTCAGGAAGAACTTGTCTGCATTCCCAAATGGGCCATCATGTTCTATCTTAGAAGTCAGGTGGCCGAGGTCCCTCCAGACCAGGGAATTTCCTGAGAAGCAGCTCCAGGCTGTGGTTGTACTGCCAGTGATGTGGTGGATGTCTCCCAGGTGGAGCACAGAGGCGGAATCACTCCTGTTTCACAATCAAGGTGTCCTCCGAGGTGGAAAGTTGGTGGTAGGAGATATCTATCCTGTCACTGGGGAAAGAGTGATAAATCATTTCCACTGGGCACTGCTGGGCATCCCTCCCCTCCTGGGGTATAGCAGAGATATTCCAGATCGCAGGGGCCATCAGGCTCCTGTGGGGAAGGTGGTGCCCTGCAAGACAGCTTTCAGATCCACCAGTCCCTCCTGTGTCTGGTCCAGCATACATACACGGATGGCCTGGGTCAGTTCACTGTGGAAGTGCGACTCTGGTTCATGCTAACATGTTACCGAGGCGTTAAGCCACAATCGTACTGACTAGAATAAAGAAATGAAACCCCAATATTACTCATATTCTTCCAAATCTTCTCTCCATCACTACAATATGTGAACATGTGTATTTTACATGCATATCACATGGGTGTGTGCACACATTAGTTATAACAGAGCAGATATGTGAGATATCTTCATGTGCTGTATGTTGGTGTCTTAGTTACTTTTCCTGTTGCTGAGACAAAATACCCAACGCCCCAAGTTAAAGGAAGAAACATTTATGGTAGCTCACCTCTAGTCTGTAGAGGTTTCAGTCAATAGTTGGCTGGCTCTAAGGCCTGGTGCATGGCAGAGGAGCATCGCAGAGGAGAAACAGTTCATTGCAGGCAGAAGGTTGCAAGGCAGCAAGCAGCAAAGTAGTGAAGCAGCAGCAGCAGCCTGCCTCTCCATTTTAACTCTTCTAGGGCACCTGCCTTTTGGGCAGTGCCACCCACACAGAGGGTGGGCCTTCCCGTTACACATACCCAGAATGATCCCAAACCAATCAGTGGACTAATTTAGTAATCATACAACTTTAATCCCAGCACCACATACTTAACCCCAGCATCACACACCTTAGATCCAGCCACCTCTTAAAAGCCCCACCTATGACCACATGAGGCTTTAGGGGGGGACATTAGACACAAGCCATAACCCTTGTGAAATCCTTAGTCCTCCCCATGTGTTTAAGCACATATTACACAAGACAATATCATGCAAATGTTTACATTTTGGTGTGAACTCTGAAAGATCTTACTACCCTTACTATATGTGGTTAATGTGAGAAAAACATGTGTTGGAAGTTTGTTGAATCTAATCCCCGCTAGGTAAGATTTTTGGTAACTGAGGGTGTAGTTTTCATATGTATGATAATCATACCGGGTACCTATTTTGGATTTCTCTCTATAAATATCACTATGCCAATATGATTTTATCATTAACACAACTTTGTGATTAAAAATAATAATGTTAAGGATAAGTAAAAATAGCTAAGTGCTTTCTCTTATAAGAATTTGTATGCATTTTCTCAGTTAGCTTCCAAAGCATCCCTGTGAGGTGGGGACTTTATATACGTATGTATATCACTTTCAGTACTCAGAATATTTAGGGAAGCGACTCATCCGAGACCCCAAAGGTAGTAAATGGTGGTGGAATCGGGATTTAAACCCCTGACTCTGTGTTTCTGTCCCTCTCACTAGGGACTGAACTACACCCCCAGCGGTTTTGCATTGTGAGACAGTTTTGCTGATTGCCCAGGCTAGGCTTAAACTTACAATCCTCCTTTGTCAGCCTCCTGGAGTGCTGAGATTATAGATGTGTGCCACCATGCCTGGCTGAACCCATGTCTTTCTGACTCCAGTTTCTTTGCTCCTGGTCAGGAAATCTGAATTGAGGAATATTTTTCCTTTTGATAAATTGTGTTACTGTACGCATCAGTACTGTATTTGGCATTAATTTTACAATCAGTTATCTCACAAAAGGGCAGAAACGACAATGCTTTGCTTCTCTGCATGTTTTCCTCGCTAAGACTCCACTACTGGCCCAGATGATGTCTCCATGTCGGTCCTGCCCTTTCATTCTACAATACTTACCAACATGGTATTAAAAGAAGTTAAATAATATGGAATCCTTTGGGTTCCTGATAACCAAATAATCCTCCGACGAAATACTTAGTTAGACTTTTGATGAGAAAATGTTTCCTGTGAAATGCAGTTTATTTCTCATTAGAACAACTGGTGCATTCATATGTTGTTCATCTTTTGACCCAAGAAATGGAATTTAAAGGAGTAAGGGATTCTTAGCTTACTGAAGTAGAAGGAAAAATCTGAAGTCATTTTTTCCCCTTCTAGCCAAGTTTAAATGACTGGATTAAAATTTGCTGGGGTTTTTTTCCTGGTCAAAATATTAAGAAAATTTAGTTTGCATTAAAAGATCATTCTCAAATAACATTACTTTTTAATATGATGTGTGTATGCATATAGTGTGCACGCACTATGTATGTATCTCATATATTCTTGTATATAACACCGTACTTGTAATATACAGGTATATTTTATATATTATATAAATACATTTCTGCATTTTTAAAAATCTTGTGACATTTAAATTCTTGGGGAAGGTCTAGTATTTTTTACAGAGATTTCAAGCATCCAGTATTCTTTGAAGAACTGGGGGCATGCTTTATTACTTTCTTAGAAATACCTAGACTATGACTGTACACAGTGGACAGGACCTGGGAGACCTTGCTGCACACCTAACAGCACAGAGCAGCCCGGGTCCTGTCGGCTCCTTGAGGTTTGTGAGTACAACTCAAAGGGGCTATTGGTAAGCATCCTGGAATGCTCTGAGGACTGGGCCACCCAGCTCCTAGCCCGGGGGAGGACCAGGAACCACTGCCTCATGCTGGACACCTCCCCACTACCCTTGCTGCCTCTTCTCCCTGAGTTGCCCATTGTCTTTAACCCTGTGCAAAATGAGACTCCAGAGCAATGGGCTATAGATGTGCCTCTGCCATGAGGTGCCATGTCTTAGTACAGTCTTGTTAAAATTGTCTTTAAAGGCCTGGCATTCCCCTGTGATTCTGGCAAGGATTGTGACAGCGGAAGACTGAAAGGGGTATCGTTAGTAGTGTTAGATGAGAAGTCATTGGTATGGCTGTTCTCATATTGAACAACTGAATAAATAGTCATGCAAAGCCTCTGTAATTTGGTTCTGCTTCCCACATTTGGGCCACCTGCAGACAATCTTCACTTATGCGTCATCCTTATTGTCAATTACTTTTCTTTGCTAAAATACTTCTTCTTTAATGAATGCTATTATTTGCACTTTAGAGAATGGCTCATTATTCCTGATTTGACTTGTACCCATGACAGAAACTGATTTTTCATTTTAGAAGATACAGAGAAGAAAAAAAGTAAATCATATGTTCAGGGCTGTGTCTCAGAAATGCACTTCTGCTGATTTATGGCTAAAAGCTGCTCATTTATTAGCAAAAGTACTTTCAGTTGTTTTACATCATAGCGAATATTCAAGGTTTGAAGAATTGGAAGGGTGAGTTCTTTGCATGAAAATTCCAGGCAGATTTTGTCCTGAGAGATTTCATTCATTCCTTTTTTTTCTCTCTTATAAAAAGTCAAACAACAGCCTCTTCAACATTAAAAAAAAAATTTTGTTTTCCAAAAAAGACAAGTGACACATTTTTTAAAAAACAACCATTTTAAATTTTCTATACAGCATCAATGTCCACTTTAAAGGACATTTTTTTAATTAAGAGAAGACAATTTATTTAGAGGACAGTTTATTTAAAAGTGGGGAAAAGGGGGGAAAGGGAGATGATCGATAGCTACTTGACAAGTAGGGAGCATTTGAAAGCGAAATACTCCTAAAGGACATTTTTATATCACCTTAAAAATGAGAACCATACTGGTTATCTTTATTTAAAGTTCAGATTGAGAGATTTAAAATAAAACTGTTCTGACACGTATCAGTTGGAAGTTCCCATAACATTAATGTGTCTCTTTACTAGCATATGTTTTGGGGATTTGTAAAAGGGGGAAATCATCTTGGGAAAAGAAAACGGTGATGTGGCGCTGGGGATTTAGCTCCGTGGTTAGAGGGCACCTAAAAAAACAAAAAAAAAAAGTGGTGTATGCATTTAACTGTCCACTGACTCTGCCTTCTTTATGTAACTTGCTTTGTCTTGAAGTGAGTGAAACTTGATCCAAGGTGTCCCAGCCTGCAGTGACCTCTGACCTCCATCTGAGGGTAGGGCACTTGTTCTGTCCTCACCCCTGCAAGTGCTTTGTAGGACATCCCCTCTACCCTTAGTTAAATATTAGCTTGTGTCCCTGCAGTTAGTGTAGGGAATGCGTACTGGAAGATCTGATGCAGTGCTCAGGTTTAAGATGATTTTGTCCCCCACTCCCACACTCCCCCCAAGAGCTACAAAACAGTCAGCATGGTGGATAATCAGGAAGCTGAACCTTAGCCACTCATTAGCCCCTGTATGCAAGAAAGGGAAAATGTATTTTAGGAGTAAATCGTTACTGTGGGCTAGGTCTTGTTTCCCATTTAGATTGTAGGCAGGGAGATGTTGCTCACCCGGTACACGGGCCGTCCTATCGCACGCTCACACACCACACTGACGGGGCTGAAAGCTGGGCACAGCTGACAACCAGGTGCCTGTTGCTGAGGGAACCATATAATCCACAGTCCATCGCTGATCCTTTGGAATGAGGGGACGCTACTGCTTTCTTCTGACTACACTGAAGGAGGATCTGGTAGGAGCCTGGCTGATCCTAGGAATGGCAGGAGGAGCATAAAGGGGGCTTGCTCACAGTAAATGCCACCCTTTCCCTGCTTGCTGGCTCTGTTGGGCTGGCTGGAGCTCTGTCCTAATGACATCTGAGCCCTGTGGTCCAGTTCCACAGTGTGCTGAAGACGTGGGATGAAGAGCCAAGGGTCAGGGGTCTGGAGCAGCCAGCCTGCTGCTCTTCATCAGTCCGTGTGCAGGACTCTGCATGGTTCCTGCTCCTCCAGATCACTGCTGCCTTGCACACCTGCTTCTGGGCCCTCCCACCCTCCTCTTCTCCACCTAGGCCTGCAGTGCCGGATCAGTAAAATAATGTTTGTGACTGTCTCAAGTTCTATCATGTGAAAGGGCGACGCGGGAAGCCTCTTCGGTCCCTCTCTCACACACTCCTGCCATTGTGGCCGCCTCCCCTCCAAGCCATCCCCGGGGGACGGGGCAGCTCTCCCCGTCCAGAGCGCATGGCTCAGGTGCTGCCTACCACCAGCTGAGGTAACCACCCAGAAGCAGGTCAGAGGGCCCCTGAGATCTTGCTGTTACCAGACCCTAGAAGAGGATGAAAATGCAGGGAGCCGCTAGGACCAGTGTACTGAGGTGAGTTCTTCACTTCTCTCAGGTCGATGCATTGGCACTTTCTCCCCCTGGAGCACCACGGGCTCTGAGCTTGAGCACCCATCATGCCCTCCTTTTTTCCGACCTCTCACAGGCCTTCTTGGAGCTTGGCATCTTGCAGAAACTCAGCCCTTCTGTGGCCTCTGCATCTGACTGCTCCCCGAAGTCCTACTGATGAAGGTTCATTGTACTGCTGGAAACATGTAACAGGAACAGAGTTAAAGGAAGTATTTTTCTTAAAGAATATTTAAAGATAAACTGTACAGAGGGATTTGAATACTTTATAAATTTGTTTTCTAAAGCATTAGAACATTTTTCTTCATTATTCCTGGTCTGTGTCATATTTTAAGAAAATTTAGGCCAGCGTAGGCATATTTTTTAATTGAGCTCAGACATCGATAAAACAAGCTAAATATAGTCAGATTAGGCAAGTTCAACAGGCAGCTGTGAAAGATCTCAGTTCCTGCTCATTCACACCTGAAAATTCCATTGACTTCAGTATCAAATGTTTCTTAGTTGAGAAATACAAAATCAAAGATTTTTTCCATTGTTAAGTGTATAACACACCTAATTGATTTCACTAGAGCCCCGAGGCTGCTGTTGATGAAATGTGCTAGGATGCAAAGACCTACAGTGTGGTGGTTTACGATTTTTTGAAGATGATCGTCCCCAGGCTCAAATTACACCTTACATTTGCCATAATGATGCACGTACAATCGTTTTGCTTAATTATGGTTGACTGTCTAAAACTACCTTTCCCTTGAGTCACTGAAAGTTTTATTGGAGTTCTTTAATATGATTATGAAAATTAATGGGCTTGTAATTAGATATAAGAGAAGCAAATCCAAAGCTGGCCAAATAAACAATTGTTCTACTTATAAAGTTACACATCTCGGCATATGAGGCCATAAGACAGATGGCACAAGCTCAAAACCTTAGGCAGGCTAAAGTCCACATCAAGAAAGACAATTTGAAGATTCATTAAGAATTCCTTGTATTTTCATTGAAGAGGCCATATGTTATTAAAATCAACACTATCGGTACTATCGATACATGTTGATATGTTTAGCTTTCCATATATCTTCCATTTTCTTAATGAGATCAAGGCTCAGTCAACACATTTACTATTCAGAAACCACTCATCAAGGGATAGAATTCTGATTTGTGAATAGCCTTATGATCCAGTTACTTCTGATTGAATGATAACATGAAGGGGCACCTGTGAGGCATCTCATCCTCTGAAGTAGATCAGTATCTCTGAAACTTTTCTTGTACGTGGACAAAGCATGTCACATTACTCCTTTTTCCTAAATTGTGGACAGTGTCTGCTGTAGCAGAGCTCATGAGTGACACAGCAACAGAGCTCAAGTGTGCGGATTCCAGGCAGATCTTTTCTCTGACTGTAGTTTTAGAGCTATTTGCATTGGAAGCTTTGCAGATAAATACAGAGCATTGTATTGCTGGGAGCTTTACCAACCTCAGAACAGCACAATTCACCTGACCTGTGTCTAGGGTGAGAATTTCTCTGTATGAGTTGTTGGTGATTAATCCATTTGCCTTCATTCTTCAGTTGCTTGGTGTGTAAATTGGAGCATTTTGCTTTTCTGTTGGCGTAAGCAAATAAACACAGAGCTCTCTCATGGTATGTCTGCCCTCCAACGTGCTGGAAAATGACCTTCAGAATTAAACTATCATCTTTTCTTGGCAAAGACAGAGGGAAAAACTAGGGACAGTTAGACTGGGGCCAGTTAGGGGCCACAGCTGGAGTGAGGCTGGGAGGGATTGCCATGTTAGCTGAAGGTAGCTGTATCTTCTCGGTTTTGTTCAGACGCAGATTGCGGTGGATTCACACTCAAAGTTTCAGACACTCTGTTTGTTTCTCAATTACAGCTAGCTCTGGATGGCTATGGTAACTGAGTGCATTTCTATTTTTTTTCCCTAGACCTAAGCCCTTTGTCTTTCACGTGTGTCACAGTAAGGGAGATACATTTGTGGATTGTGCCTCAAATACTGCCAGGAAAGCAACATTTGAAATATATACAGTGTTTAGGGCTGCTTTTTCATCCGTTGTTCAATTGGAGATAAACTCGTAAAGAATGAATTCCACAATGTAATTTGGTTATATCGATACATATTAATGCCACAATATGCAAACACATAGACTAAAAGAATGTTTGTCTGACTAGTTTTTTGAAGTATGATGAAACAGTTTTGGTCATTCACCCTGCCTCTGGATCCTCTGAGTAATATGGTAAAGTCCCTCAGCTCTGTACCTCTGTTCTGTTGTTGAAACAATTTGTATTTGGATTAGAAGTGATGCTTTCTTCCTCAGTGAGTGGCTTACAATCACAGTGGGCTCTTTCACATTTGTCATCTTTAAAAGGTTGAATATGATTGAAAAGCCTTTTGGGGTATCTTGGGAGCTCTCTGACGTTTGTTTCCAAGAGCAGTGGTGTTCTGGGATGGGGGTCTTGTCATTCAGTATTGTCTCTCTAGGACTTGAGCACAGAGATCAATGGAAGTCAGTACTCAGTGACTGTGCAAGACAAAACTGTGCTTCTAGCCTTTGGTTTCTCAGTGCGATGGAAGCTATGTATCCTAATGCTAGGTGCTTATATAAATCTCTTCATAGGTGAAGGTTCATTTGATCTTCTAATATACAGTAGAGTTGCTTTTTTGGTGTCCAGAACAACGAATTTAAACCTGCGCAACTGTGTACTGCAGAAAGTCAATTTCATTATATGTTAATTTGAAACTAAAAATTTAAAACACGTCTCCCCTTATAAAAAATGTTACTGTCAGCACTCTGAAAAGATGAACTCTCTGAAGAACATCCCAGGTCTCATCATAGAGGTGACTTTTTATTTATTTCTAATTTATAAGTGTATTTCTCCTTGGTTTTTGAATATTTAAACAAACTTTTATTTATGCTGAGATAAGGATCTGCCTGTGTTATAAAATATTGTTTGTAAATAATGAGAGAATGCCTTTTCTTCCGAGGAGGTTCTCACGATGGCAATCAAATGATGTGGCAGGACCTCCTGAGAAGCAGCTATTAACAACAGCAGCATTAGTGAACAGCACTCATTGAGGGCAGTGTGCAGATAGATCTGACTCACCTCATGGTCCTTCCTCAGCCGGGTGGTCCTTCCTCAGCCGGGTGGTCCTTCCTCAGCCGGGTGCCCCCCCGACGTAGGTGACTGCATCGTTCTTCGACAGATGAGACATTAAGGACTCCTGTGGCCACACAGTCAGTGCATGGCAATGGTGAGGGACCAGAACCCAGTCCTGGTCCCACGCTTTCCCCACCAAGAACCACTCTGTATCTGATACAAGGCACACAGGCAATATGGCCGGGGTGTGCATCTGTGCACAAACACACAGGCACGTACATGCCGACACGCATGCGCAGACATGCACGCACAGACACAGCATGTACTTACGGGCCAGCATGCACAGGATGCATGCCTGAGGCCTACCAACCCGTCCACGGAGAGGCCCCTGAAAAACCATCTTTGCCACCAGCAGCCCTGGCCCTGCCTGGGCTTCCATCCTTGACTCAGCGGTGCCCTGGAGTGGACGGAGCTGGTGGCCTAGTGCCTCGACTGCTGTCCTCTTCTTCCTACCATCACTACCCTGTGTCCCCGGCTAGCCCCATGCCTTATTGTATATTTGCTGTACCTGGTGCTCTTAGGAAGTAAGCCACGGGATAGATGTTAACAAGGGAGTACTGCGAACAGTCTCTTCCAATCCAGATGGACTCCTCTGCTAGAGATGAGGCAACTAGGTAGAAAGACCCCGTCCGCTGCCAACAAGTTCGCTCTTGACTTGAGTTTCTTGCCTCGCCCTCGCCTGAGGGTTTGTTAACTCTTTAGTCTGGCGAAAGTCCCCCTGGGCGTTGCCACAGTATTATCCATCATTAAAATAAGTTAATTGCATCTGGGAAATTTAAGATTTCCTTTCTCTGCGTTTCCTTAAGAGATGTGGGGTCCCGGAACGCTCAGGGTCTTGCTCTTCCTGCATCTCATTAGCTGGGGGACATTAGACCAGTTCCTTCACATCTCCAACCTTTTGCCATCTTTTCGTCTCCCTATCTCATGACTCTGTTTTCCAGATTAACAAATAATGAGTATAAAAACTAGTAATGTTCATTATCACAGTGATCGTTATTTGTAACATGGACCCACATGATTATAGCTCTCAAAGATCATTTATAAAAATCCACCTCCTTTGTACCTTCACTTACCAATCTCATGTGTGGGGGGCTAGATGGTTTATTTGGTTCTATCAAATTCAGACTATCAACACAATATCCTGGAGTCATTTAACCATTTTCCACAAACATGGTATTCTGCTTTTTGTGGAGCTAGGTGCTTGGTACCTACAGTTGAACAATCATCTTTGTTGCTAGAAACAAGAAATTACTATAACTATAGTTCAGTGACGAAGTACTTGTTTAGTATGTACAAGGCCCTGGTTTCAATACCTGGTAGTAAAGAAAAAAAAGATTATGAAGGAAAAAAAGAGAATTCTTGTAAGTAGGAATGTGCCCCTTTTTTTATGGTCTAGTTATTGAATCTCCTTTTCTGATTAACCAGAGGGAAAGCTTGCATCTTTATTGTTAAAAGTAGAAGGAACCTGCTTTTGCTACCCATCTGGTAGAAAGTGAATGTCTAATACTCTGATTTCTTTGTTCTATTTATGCATTTATTCATGTTCCCTGACACAGGAACTGGTCCTTGCTCCAGGTAACTGGCTGGAGGCTGCCAGTGGTTGTAGGGCAGAGCATAGTCCCCTAATCACCTCAGAAAACCAGGGCCTGGTGAATTCTGGGCTCAGCCTGCGCTAACCAGCCACTGGGGTTGTCAGCGTAGAGCGCTCATTGCCTCTTGGTCCTTATGCCAGTATTTCGGGAGGATCCTCTCCAGCTCCCTGTGCAGGACGTATGTGACTCCCCAGGCTCAGGGCTGTCCTTTCAAACATCCCATCCACGGCAGACCACAGCACCTGTACAACAGTGATCAGTTATCATATCACCGCCCTAAGTAAAAGCAAGGTCTGGGGTTAAATCTGTTTGGCTATTCCTCTGTTTTGGGCTGTTTTATGACACCCCTTTTGACAGATTCATTGCTTTTGACAGTGTAGTCTATAAAAGGTTATCAAAGTGCTTTGGAGGTTCACTTGACTGTTGTAAAACAAAATGACAGCCAGTAAAAATTTTCTACCAAAGCTGAATAATTTTAACTTTTAAATAATAGAAAGAATAGTGCTCATTATAAAGATTCTAAACTGCAGAAAACCATAAAGAAAAAAGAAAATTGACCCCATATCCCACTGACATACTTCTAGGCCGGTGGTGGTGAACCTTTGGCAGGTGTGGCCCAGCGGACTGTTTGTATCATTGAAGGCTCTAGAAGGTTTGCCGCCATCGTGGGCCCTTCCTTCCAGATACCTCCTTATACATATGTACACATGCCAAGCAGTGATTTCAAATGGGCACTCTTTTGGATTTTTAATTAACTTGAGTGAAAATGGGTACCCAGGTGGAACTTACTGAAATATGGCAACTCTTTTACTGAGTCACTAATTGAATGTTTTGTTTACAGCAGGAAAAAAATGTGAAAGTCATAATTGTCATGATTATGTAAGATTTTCATTTTCTTTTTAAGTAGCTGTATTACCTGAGTTTAATGCAGTTCCTTAAAACTCAAAAAAAAGAAGTGATTTTTAAATTGGCTAGAAATATGCATTTGCTTGTTTATAGATTTTTTTTCACAATTTTAATTTCTGTACCTCTTCCGGAAAATTGCTGCCATCCTTGTTATGCCAGGAGCTACACTGTGAAGGCCAGGACCCAAAAGCACTCTTCACTTTCATGCTTTTCGTTAGATAATAGCAGATGCATGTGCTAAAGCAGGAGCTAAGGTTGCCTGGAAAAATATGCCAGGAAATTCAAGCAAATAGCCATCTAACTGATTCTTGAAAAAAGTACTTTAAGGTCACCTGAGGCCTGAACTTGCTGTTTTACTCTGTATACACCTAGTCTATGCAAGAAAGAAGAGCTAGAGTCATTTTTATGTCCCAAAGTAATTAAATGAAAACTAATGGTGTTTACATTGTTGAAGGTTTGACATGCTGGAACCTGGAGGTTGTTTTTTCAGGCCTTTTTTTTGGTGGGAGCAGGCAGGTGATCTTTTTTTTTTTTTTTTGAGAGAGAAAACAATATATAGTCCTAAAAGTTCAGTCTGAACTAAGAGCTGGTGAGATGGAAACCAGGAGGTTGAAGGTTTAATTTCAGGTCTGGCCCAATCAGTCCCTCAGTAATTAAACTGAGTAATTAAAACATTAAGACCATCTGTGAATACTCAGAAGCTAACTGAATCTTGAAAAACAAGCAAGTATTTTTCCTAAGACTAGACGGTATTTGTTCATTGTGTTGAACTGTCATGAGTTAGATGTGTGTGCGCACATGTACATGAACCTACATGCACGTTCTTTTAGAAAATTAAACATATTAATGGGGTACCATCTGATGATTTGGTACTTGTATGCATTATATACTTTTAAAATCAGTTAAACATATTTGTTCTCCCAGTTGTCATTTTTATGGTGAAAATACTTAGAATCTTTTCTTTTATATTTTTGAAATACACAGTATGTTATCTATTGTAATTCTACTATGGAGTAAAACCAGAACTTATTCCTGTGACTTAGTGTCCATCGATCAACCTTTCTCCATCCTTTCCTACTACTCGCCCCACTTGCTCCAGTCTTCTGTAACCACCATTGGTTGTACTGTCAAGTACTTTTGAGATCAACATTTTTAGATTTTCACGTATGAGTGATAATCATGCAGGCCTTGTCTTTCCATGCCTGGCTTATTACACTTAACATAGCGATTTCCAGTTTCATCCCTGTTGTTGCACATGATAGGATTTTATTCTTTCTTATGGCTGAATAGTATTCTACAATTTGTATGTCCCACATTTCCTTTATTCATGCATCAGTTGGTGGGCGCTTTCCTCTTCTGAACTGTTGAGACTATATATATAAACTTTAAGAATGGAACACAGTGTTTTAAGGTATTACATGCTTGAAGTTAACTTGGTTTCAGTGGGAATATTTGCACATCTACTGATCAGATGTGAAAGAGTTAACATATCATGCCCCTTTGCCTTCAGATACATCCAGCAATTCCACCAAGTGGGCCAACAAGGTCGTGTGTCGTGTAACATGAATTATAAAAGTGGGCCAACACTGGTGCCTCCCAGTGGGACATCTGGGAGGCACCTCACCGGATGTCACCCAGCTACAGGTGTTAGGTCCGGACTTCCTCTTAACTGCATTAGTAATCAGAACAGGAAGAATGTAAAGGTATCTGCGACCCAAAGGTACTGCACACTTCAAATGTAAATAAAAACCGCTAGTATCATGAACGTCTGCTATTTTCTGAATTTCCTTGGGGGAACCTGTTTATTTCAAGCCTTGCTCAATTTAAGATGGGAGGTAGGGCCACCCTGTGTTATATCAAAAATTGGCATCAACACTAAAACCAGAGAATAGTAGAAGGCTCCAAAATGTGAAGAATAAAGGTGATTAGAAAAAAAGAAGTGACTTTCAAAGGACGGTGCCCTTTAGTTAGATTGGTTGGATAGGTCTTAAGCAGCACAACTTAATGCGCTCTACTTAAAGGTATTATGTCACCGAGCCGAGATGTAGTCATTGTGTGCCTCGTAACCCTGCAGAGCATGGAAACACTTTGAACTCTGTCTGGGTCACTTATTTCTAGAAAGCCGTAGACAGTGGGGGCTCCTGTGCCAGCAACAAAACTGAATAAGGGGACAGGAAGAGTCATTATGAGAACAGATTAAATGACAGAAGTATGAATAATTGGGCTAAAAGAGGGTGAGGTAAGTTTAATATAAATCAGTTCTATTACAGCTAATATTTTCTGGATGCACATTTCATGCGCTAGGCTTGTGTGTGTTCAGTTTGCACATTTCACTTCCACAGCAGCTCTGAAGATGAGTTTTTGCTGTGGGCCACGGTTCACATATGAGGAAGCCGAGGTTCAGAGTGGTGGGTGGTGAGCTTGCCCAAGCTAGTGAGCCGCCAGCTTTTCTGGTTTGGGGTGATGCAAGTGTATGTGTGGGTGCACAGAGCCTGTCCTGTTCTGTTTGATGATATCACATACCTCCACCCAAGATTTGGTTTGGCATGTTTGTGTCCCTCCACATGACTTTAAAGCCATTTAACTATTCCCTGTTGTTTGTCCCTTCTCATTTCTCATGTAACATGATTCTGTCTCTTCTTTTTCATGTCACATTCTCGGGTTCTTAGTTTTGTAAATGTATCTTGTCTCCTAAGCTGGAGCTGATTTCTTGAGGATGATCTTCTGTCCAAATTGGTCAGTATAACGAGTCCTATAAATGCTTGTTTTTATTGAGTTCATCTGTCTTAAAGGACTTTACTCTGGCAAGCACCTCACAGGTTGCTGCACACTCTAGTTGATGTTCACTTCCCTACCTTCGTGGGCGTGCGGGCGTGTGTGCTCATAGCTGGTGTTCTGTGAATGTGCCTGTTTCACATTATGATCACAGAAACACCAGTTCTAAGTGCCATGTCCTGCTTGATGGGACAAAGAAAAGAGCAGACATGTTGCTCGGTGTGGCGAGAACACCACTGCTGAGGACGCGTTTCTCATCCATATCCCAAGATGGTGCACACAAAAACTTATCTAAAGTTAGGGTTGGATAAGATAAAAATTCAAAGAAAAAGTACCAACTTTGGGTTACTTATATTCAACTTCTTTGCAACTTATTCTACTTGATTAATTAGGGATTTTGCTCTTCCTTTTGGGGATGTGTGTTTCTTTTATTTTTATTTTATGAAAACATAAAACTTTCATAACCTTACCATAAGAGAATAACAATAGTTATTACATTGTATATCACTATCTTCAAAGTAGCTACTCAGTACAAGACATGAAAAGATTTTTACAAAAAAGAAGCAGATAACACAAAACTTTCTTTTTAACGAACCGAGATAAACTATTAGAAAATACTTTTCCTTAAGAGACATTGTTTAGCATATTTATTTATGAAATAAAGCAATTTGTATCTTTTGTTAACTTCATATAGAGGTGTTGTTCTGGTACATCTTGAGATATTTGTAGACAGTTTAGGATGGTACAAAAGCAGGACTGAGGGATATTCTGTTAGACAAAATGTAGTAGATCTGTTTGCTAAATAAGCTTGTGATGAGATTTTAATTAATAGATTAGCTCATCAAATTTTACTTTGTCTAATATATGTAATTGTATCTTCTGTGGAAAGTAAGTTTACACTGATAGTCAACTAGTAAGTTTCCTTAATAAGTATTTAATAAACTATGTATATCTAATAAACTGAGTATTCCTCGGCATTTAATTAATTGATTGATTTTTGTGGTACTGGGGAAGGAACCCAGGGCCTTAGATATGCCAGGCAAGAGCCCTTCCACTGGGTTATATCCCAGGCATTTCTTAAGTATTTAGATAAAAAGTGGTATTTCCTCTCTCCCCTGCCCCCCATGATCCTGTCCCCTTCAGGGACTACAGATAATAATCTAGATGGGTTTTGTCTTCAATCCACACTCCATCTCTCCATCATCCACCTAACAGTACCTTAAGAATGGAAAAAAGTATTTTTTTAAAAAACGATAAAAACCTGAAAAAAATATTTAGTGTATTACAGGATATTCATAGTGATTTCTTGAATTATTTATGAAACTCAGGTTCTAGTTGATTTCCAGACACCAGAGTTGACGTTTAAATTCTCTGATTTGTTTACTTTAGACAGATCGTCTCCAGGACAGCATCTGTTTTTGTGTTTTCGGGGAGATCTTGGTTTCCCATCACGGGAACTGAGCACAGGGACGTGCATGGCCCGCGTGGCCCACACAGGCAGCGGCGCCCGCTGTGTCCCGCACTTCCTCCAGCAGGGGTGCCACCTCCCCGCCTGGACAGGCAGCTTCCTTGTCTGGCTCTTCATCTCTTTCTCAGGAATAAAACTCCATCTGCCAGATAGTGTTACTGTACGGCTAGAGGAGTGCCAAAACTCAGATTTTGCTTAGTATGTCTGTTTCGGACAAACAGCTTTCTTGCATGAGGCTCAGAGCAGTAACTGGAAATTGCTTTCCCTGTGCAGAGGGCAGAGGCTTCTGGGGGTGCAGTGTTATTTATGAAGCTTGGGTGGGGGAGCTTCCTGCCATGTTCTAGTAGAATTAGAAAGATAAAATTTTAATGCTGAAAGCACTTATATTTTAAGTGTTTTGTACCATTTTGCTCCCTCTGCAATCCCTTCAGAGATAGCTGTGGCAGGAAATCTATTTTCAGAGCCCTCTCTGAGCCTAGGCCAAGGTCACAGGGAGAGGAGCACCCCGAGTTTTGTGATGTTAGTGAGAATACAGAGCTTTGAAACCCAGGGAAGTATCAACTGCTTGCATCTCTGAAAAATAGCCAAGTGAATTTTCTCACATAAAGAGTGGCCCAAACTAGTCTTCCAGCTTCACTTTGAACTCCTGTGAGAATGGGCCATGATTATTGTGAATATACATTCAAACTCAAGAGAAGAGAGGGATGTGGAGAAAATCCAATTAACTGGATAGAAAGTCATACAGAATAAACTACCCATCACTAAAAGAAATAGGTTTGAAATCAAATGAATCTTTAAAGCAGAATTGATCGAATACGTCCTTATTGTATGAGAAGACGCACTCTTCAAATAATATTTTTCGGGAGGCATCATCTGCTTGAGGATGTTTCATCTTCTTATTAAGAAAGCAGTTAGAAGTTTGGAGCCTTTTTCCTCCTTGTTATTAACTTGCAGGGGAAAATCTTCCTGTTCCAATATTCATTAAATGAACCTCTTTGTGTATACAAATATTAAAAGTAGTCTTGAAAGTACTATAGGTAAGCAAGGAAAAAATGCACTGTTTGTTTCCTCATAGAATTGACATTTTTATTTAGGGAAAAACCAATGAATTTACAATCTTCCCCTTTCTAGGTTTTTCAACATTTCTTGCAAATTGTATGTAAATGAATGCAAATAAGCAATACTCACTAGCAAGCTGCTTAGAAGTGTAAAATGCATAAAATTAAGATGCTGAGAGAAACGTGCATCTAATTAAGGTAGCATGTAAAGAAATGTTTAAATTCAAATTAGATACTTCAGTGGAAAGAATTACTTGTTTAATTCAGAAGGTGTTTTGTATAATTCAGGGAAGACTTGTCCTTACTGATATCCCCATTTCCTTCAAAAATCAGTTTTAGGGGCTTTGTGCTGGCTCAGTTAAACTTTAAAATTAGGTTGAACCTAAAAACCAGAATGCCATAAAAATACAGTCTCCTTTTAATGCCTTTACCTCCAAAGCAGGCTGGGGAGGCTGACGTGATCATTTGAAAGTGAGGGTAGGTGGGTGGAGGGATCACGGTTTCCATCCCATTCACAGTCATTTTATGTACTTTTGGAAAGCCTGGAGATACAGTGGCAGCCACCTAGTTTCCTTCCCTGACAGCCTAAGACAGTTCCATGGGCAAGGCAGGAAGGGTGCCAGCCTGTGTCAGCCACAGTCCCCACCTCCCCACCTCCCCACCACATCCAGGAGGGCTGTCCTTACTCAGCTGAGCCCTCTCCCTCAGCCTCCAGGTCTGCCAGGGACAGAAGAGGGGAGGAGTTTGACCTCAGTTAGAAGCCTGTAGTTTAAATAGATGGATTTTCTGCAACGCAGAAAACAGTAAACAAAATATTGAAAAAAAAATGGAACCACTCTTTAGAAGATGCAAACTGTCTTCTGAGATCGGTGCTGTTTCTGCCCTAAATGTCGCAACCTGAAGGGCAGACAGAGAAACTAGCAAGAAAATGGTTTATGCTAGTTTTCAAAATGTTTGATGAAAGGGATAGGTTTTTTTTTAAATCATTATACATATTAATGTGTTTCAGTATAATATTTCCATAAATGTATATAGTGTATGCTAATCAAATCCAACCATTCTTTTCCCACTCCTCCCCATATACTTCCCAATCTCTGATCTTCACTATTCTACTTTCAAATTCAACTTTATTTAGCTTCCACATATGAGTGAGAACATGTGGTATTCGTCTTTCTATGTCTGGCTTATTTCATTTAGCAGCATGTCCCTCCAATTCCCTCCATTTTGCTGCAACATGATTTGTTATTTTTTATGGCTGAATTTGTCTATCTGTTACATTTTCTTTGTGCATTCTGGTTTTAATGGGCACCTGTGCTGATTCTGAAGCATTTCAGTAGATCCACCTTCATCTGGTGAAAGAGTTCTTGCTTTCTAAGAGTTTGTATATTCCTCTGATTTCAGTGGAGCTCAAGTTTTAGGGAATGGTATCGATTCTCCAACTTCAGAGATTAAAAGTAGTTCCTTCTTATGTGTATGTGCAACAGACACAACTCACTCTTAGACTTAGGTTTCCTCATCCATCTTTGCCTGGCAGGGAACTGGGAAGTGATGCTGACCAGGTCCTTCTGCATTTTGGAGGTTTGGTCTGCTGTCTCCTGCATTCAGTCTGGTCATCTATGTTGTTTTGTTTAAAGACTGTGAACACAATGTACCCTAATTGTGGAATTGTTTTTACACTAAAACTTGACAAATGGCAGTTTCTGACATGCTACTGTAAGGTGAAACTTGAAGCTTTAGGGATGAACTTTTTATACTTCCATTAGTGCTTCCATTGCTATAACAAAATGTCTGAAGTAATTGACTTACAAAGAAGAAAGAGGATTTTGCCTCACGATTTCTTGAGGTTCCAGACCAAGATCAAATGGCCTTGTTTCCTTAGGGCAGTGGTGAGGTAGCACATCGTGGTGGGAGTGAGTAGCAGAATAAAACCACTTATATCATGAGCTAGAGACCAGAAAGAAAAAGAGTAAGGGGACAGAGCCCACAGTCCCACTTAGGGGCCCACAGTCTGATGACCTTAGGACTTCCCACCAGACTCCTATCCCAATAGTGCCACCCTGTTAACCGAGCCTTTGGGGGACACTTATCCGTGCCAGAGCAGTGCTGATTGTTCAGCATTGAATGACCTCTGTTGACCTTGAATGGCTGTTTTGCCCTTGCGTGATGTAATTATATCACACATTGGTCCCTTGGAAGGTATTGGCCCATTGAATTGTATAAGTCTTCTGAATGCTGATATGTTCACTTCTGACATGAGAACAAATAACAGAAACCTTTAAGCAGTTAGGAAGCTATGGAGCTCATGATGATAGATACCAGAGCTCTAATTTTCACTCAAAAGCAAAAATTTTGTCATTGGCAACAAGTACTGTGAGTAGTTTTCCTCAAAGGGACAGGGTCACGCTGTCCGTGTTCACGAAAATGCAATTTGAATGTCTACATCTGAATAACAGGCTTCTACCAGAGGAAGAGTGGTGTTCTGAAACAGAATGGCTCATTCAGCCTCCTGGGCCAGGGGCAGAAACAGGTTGTAGCCTTCTCGGGACAGACCTGCAAAGGTGTTTTCTCTGGGTTAAGATTTATGAAAATTAATATTGACAGCTTCATCCAGAACACACCTAAGTGCAGCTGGCATGTATTTTCCTCCAGGGGTGTGAAGGAGATGAATGCAGTATTGTCTGGGGCCACCCCATAGCCAGCTGCACCCCTCTTTACACCATCAGTGCAAGTAAGAATTCAAGCGAAAGAGGCAAATGATGCTGAGGGCTGTTCTAAAATACTCTGGACCTCACAGATCCTCAGAATGGATTGTGGAGACCCCAAGGCACCCACGAACCACATCTTGAGCACCTTGGGGTGGACTGGACGGGCAGACAGAAGCCCTCACCCCAGGTTCCAGAGTTTGTGGCAGGAGCAGTGTGCCGGGAAGAGTAGGATGGTCTGGTTTGCACCTGAGAGTGACCACAGAAACAGGAGAGTGGAGCGTCTCCTGGGGAGTTGGGAAATTTAGGAACTGGACATCATCATGCCCCAAATCACAATTTTTTGTTACCAGATGAATGTATAAGATTAAGTCCCAAATTCTTAAACACCTTTGTGTTTTTATTCAGCATCACTTTCACGGGTTTCATTTTTTTCTGGGTGTTCTTATCTGTCCTCAGTGAATGGATCTTGGCACATACAGGCACGTGGCTATACCCATGAAACTTGTATGCACTTGCGCCTCTTGGGTCATTAGTTCCCGGCCCTCTGTGTTTGTCATCGGCAGTATATTTCATGGAGTCTATGCTTTATCTTGTATCATATATGGAAAACATTTGTTTACCATGAAGACCTCCCACTCGGTGGAAGCGTGGGGGACTCATTACCCATTAAAAGGTCTAGGTCAATACAATATTCTGAAGTCATCACAAATCATTCTAAGCAGACGGGCAGGGCTTGCCTAAGACTCCACTCTGGATCTTCACCTCTTTGTGGCTGTCTTTAAAAACACTAAGCAAAAGACAATGAATCTTCAAACTCAGCTGATTCCATTGTGATTGATCTGAGCCAATTTTTAAGGTAATTGATGATATTGCCTTAGTTGAGTCTGTTAGTGCAAATAATTATTAATCAATAAGCTCTCGGCTCTTACTTCAGAAGATAATTCTAACACATGATTTATTCTGAACATTTCAATTGAGCTACCAAAATCAATTGGCGAGTGGTCTAAAGCACTTTAATTATCTGCTGTCCCTTTCTGAGTCGTATTTACCCTGGCGACGTGCTGTCCCGTTCTGGTCAGGGCGACAGGAAGTGTTTCAGTGCTGTAGTAGAAAATGTATTGTGCACTTTTGATTGACTAAGTTGGTTTAAAGTGATTTAGCTAAAGCCCTTGAAAACAAAGCATCCTGGCCTTCCTTTGGAGAGTATAATTCACATTGCTGTGGAAAAAGGAGGCACACATTACTACTTTCTATTCAGCTGGAAAACACTTTGCTAATGAACATAGTGAATGTTGCAGAAGTTGATTTACCTTAAATCACCTTAGACCAGAATCAGGGAAAGGGGACTAAAGTGTGAGGGATTTCAGGGCTGAGTAAACTTAGTGCTCCCCAAATGGATGCTGCGGTTGAAGGTGTCGTGACGTCCTTGTGTAAAGGCTTTCTGGC
Organism: Hystrix cristata; assembly: GCA_004026905.1. Classification (NCBI taxonomy): domain Eukaryota; kingdom Metazoa; phylum Chordata; class Mammalia; order Rodentia; family Hystricidae; genus Hystrix; species Hystrix cristata. The sequence goes on from PVJO010000188.1 coordinate 206,433, forward strand.
AAGGGATTTGTAGTTTTGCCCTTTCAGGCAGTATCTTGATGAATGTTGTGGTTTTGTTTTGTTCTTCCCTGTCTGCGGAGAGAGGCAGAAGAAAATAATCTCCGCTAGGAATGAGCCCGCCTTTGTTCTGCAGCACAGCTTCCAAGCATCTGTTTTTGTTGTACTTGTGGAGGGTACAGGAATGTGTGGGCCTTGGCCCGGGACTTTAGACGTGATTGTAACAGATGGAAATGTTAAATGGCAGTGCCCTGGATTGTCATTGTAGAAGCCCCTGCAACTAGCACTAACATGTTCTGTTACCTTTCTTGCCTGGTGCTTTCTCTCACTGATGTTGAAGTATAGTAACCTTCAAGGCCTGTTATTTATCTGTCTCTGCTCCCTACTCCTATGCACAGCCTGAAAACCCAAAAGTTGGACCCAAAACATCACAGAGCAATAAACTGAAACCCCAGCTCACTGTTAACAGCTGGCCCCGTGTTATGTCTCCAGAAGGTTGTGTTCCTAAGCATTGAATATATTCATACTATCTGTTAAACAGTGGGAGAGAGGGGAGCTAGCTTTTGACCTGAGATTCTGCAGAAACTAATCCAGTAGGCCTTTTTCGGAATGTCTGGCTTGGAACAAGAGCCACGGGGAAGACAAAACAGGAAGCTCTGCTTCTGTGCCTAGGAAGTCCCACTCTGTCAGGACGGGCTCAGCCAGTAAGGGTGCAGGAGCGAGGACCCAGGCCCTTGGCACCGAGGGATGAGGAACGAGAAGCAGACGGACCCCAGCACCGGCGGCGCACACCTGCTCCCTGCCCTCAGGGAGCACTCGCTTGTTCTGGGCTTATCAGAGGAAGTGGGGAAGTGGCAGGATGCTGACGGAGGGACTGCCCAGATCTCAGGAGCGGCACTGCAGGTGGGGAGGTGACGTGGTCCAGGGAACTAGCAACAGTCAGGTGAGTCTGAGTATCTGAATAGAATGCATCGCATGCCCCCCCAGGTGTGGGCATCACAGTGTGCAGGCATCTTTCTGACTGGGGGCGGGGGCTCTGGAGGCCCACCGGGGTTTGAGAAAGTCATGACATTGTGACTTCCACTACTTCTGAATTTCTTCTGTCCCTTTGTCGCCCGACACCTACTCCTCCCTTGAACTGACAAAAGAAAGAACTTCCCGTGCATCCTGGCTGCCTCCTGGGCCCAGGTTCAGGCTGTGCACCTTGACTGAGTCAGTGATCTGGGACATGTCCAACTCAGTTCCTTGAAGCCAGGTTTGACTAGCTGTAAAATCAGCGTAATACATGTTTCAAGGGGTAGTTGTGAGAATTAAGTGAGGCAACTTTTAAGGCATTTTTGGAACTGTAAGACTTCACAATATAATGCGTAACATGTATACATGTAATACCATTCGTGAGGTGTTATTTTATTTTTTCAATTTTATGATTCCTCCCTCCCTGGCTGCCTACACCGGAGCCTGTCGGTGCTGTCCTTAACTGTTACCGTTGAGAGATGAATCCCTTAGTACAAGTTTTGGTTATTGGCCTCTTTCTACCAAAGTTACTAAATGTCTTGGAGCTAAAGTGAGAGGTAAAACTATCTCGAAGATAAATGCTGTGTCTGTGTTGCATATAGCAACTCAGTAAATATCCAGTAGAGGAATTACTTCAAATTATTTTTTTTCATGTTTTTGCTCCTATTTTTAATGTGCAGTACGTGAAGACTAATTTTTACCCTTTTCTCCCAGGCATGTTCAGAGATCTGTGTGAAAGGTAAGTTTTCTCTCAGCATTGTGTAATACTGATAACACGATATAGAGACAGAGTTCCTCAGTACGAGGAATGGCGTTCTCAGAGACCAAAGCTGCCAAACATATTTGCACATCAGGACTCAGAACAATGCTTACATAACCTCCCAATCGCCTTTTCCCAGGTTTAAAGGGAAAATAACAGAGAAAAGCAGAACGGACATGTGTAAACATGATATATTAATAGCCCGTGCAGGCTGCATAACAAAATAAACTAGGGGTCTGGATCCTAAAGTGATAGCCCTGGTGTCAGATGTCCGTGCTCCTTCATCCCAGGACGGGGCGCTGGCAGGTGAAACACGGCATTTGTTTAAACAAGAAAGGAAGACTGCAGAACCTTCAAGGGCAGGAAGTGGTAGTAAATACTCAGTGCAGTTGGAGCAGCAGGAAACCTGGAGGTGAACAGAGTGTAATCACTCAACAGGGAATCCGGCTGCAGCCTGTGAATCCCACCAAGGCACACAGTGAAAAGTCAAGACCTCTGTCCCTTCTCCTCCAGAAGATCAGAAAGTGAGATGCAAAGCTCCTTTCTGGACTCAGGATTTGTTTTCAGTGGTCGGTTCCTGATCTCTTTTGCAGACTTGGAGTATAATAACCAAGAACAAAAATAGCTCCTTAAGGAAAAAACAATCCAAAAGCCTGGAACACAGGCCATATTCGGGCGCTGGTGACCTGGGGCTGTAAATCGACTGTTCCTCTAACAGAGGAAGACCTAGTTAAAGAGACTTTGGTTTCTCGCAAGGCCTGAATAAGTGCTCTGGGCAGTCTGCCCCTGTGCACAACAGAATAATGCTCATAATTTGCATTTATATAATACCCCTTGGCTTGTGGCTCTACAAGCACTTTGCAAACATTAATTAATTCTCTGAACCTCCCATGAGCTGGGGGTGCCATTGGTAACTAATCACGAAGGAGGACCAGTGACTCTTGCCAGGGTGGGTACGCAAGTTAGGAAGAGTGCAGGCTTGGGAGCTGAGGAGCTGGAGTGGAATTTCTATGAGAAAGAGCATCAAAAGTAGAATGTTGATCAGCCTGTGTGGGAAAGAAACCTGGCCGTTATGACCACGAATGAAGGCCTGTCATTGAACAATTTAGTTTCTCTCCTGCAATTTGGCATAAAACGTGCTGTGTGGCTTTTTTCCCCACCTTTTTCAAAGCTCTGCTTGCACTAGAGTACTATTTGGGCTCAATGTATCAGTCCTCAGGATCTGAGGACAGTGCTGGAAACCAGCATTTCCTTTGCTGTTTTAACGGTTAACTCAAGATTCATTCATTCACTGTTTTTTTGGTTCAGTTGCTACTTTATTTGACAAACAGGTTTTTTGAGCTCCTGCTTCCTATTAGACATCAGGGTTGTCCTTGAAGGCTTGAAAGCAATCCCCTACTCATGGTCTAGTGGTTCAGGACTACTATCTTTCTTCTCTCCACATCATGTGACTATTTACATTTTCCCCATCTACTTATCTGGCATAGAAATTATGATTATTGGATTGTTTTTGCAATATTGATATAAAATTACAGTAAGCATTATATATATATATATTTCTTTTGAGAATGACACTATACATAGACCTTGCAAAAAGAACCCATTTACATATGGGTTAAATATCACCTATTACTGATTCCAGCCTGTTAGGTAGTAGAGTAGTAGGATTTCAGGACTTTAAAATTTTTTTAAATATTTATTAGTACATGTTTGCAGTGCATACCAATTACAGTCATTGTGGGGAATTGGTACACATATATAATATATCTCAATTCTTCTTTTCTGCCTTCCCCTCACAGCCCCCTTCTTTTTGCCAGAATCAGGTTCACTTACTTATTAAGTCCTTATATAATTATCATACATATATATTAACAGTGAGACTAACAGGCCAAAAACCACATAAAACACAAAAGACAATTGCACTAAATCAAGGTATACATGTAGATACATTGTCTATGCTGCTTACAGTAAGTTTTCTCTTTCTTTTTCTTTTTTTCCTTTCTTTCCTCTTTTATGGTGCAGTTTATTTATATACAGTGATACCTCGTTGGCAAACTCAATTTGTTCCAAATTCATGTTCAATCACCAAAAAGTTCGAGAACTGAATATATTTTTCCCATAAGAAATAATGGAAAACCAAATAATTAGTTCTTTGGTCCAAAAAGTACACTTATATATTCATTTCTCCAGGACTTTAATGAATTTTGCAATGATTTCTTTCTTTATTATGGTCCTCAGTTTTCCTCCTAGCTTTACTCTGGTATTGCTAACCTTCTTTGAAACTGTGGTTACGATTTTTACACCCCCGCCCCCCCGCAAAAAAGCACAATGACGAAAGTTTTAATGTGCTTGCTCAACCACTTGTGTTGTCTGTGTGCTTAGACTGAAGCATCCACCCGGTTGTGTCTGCAGAGAGATGCAACATCTGACTCACTCTTGGCCCTTACAGGATTTTTCAAGTTGATTCAACTGTCAAGCAAAGTTCTGAACACCGAGCAGATTTTTTTCTAACTTTGCTTTTCCAGTAGTGGAAAGTTCGAGCTTGTAGCAGTTCAATAAGCAATGTATCACTGAATTGAGTTTCTCATATAAGAGGAACCATATGATACTGTTTAGTCCTGTGTGTCTCATTTATTTCATTTAAGAGTATGGTCTCTAGGTGCATTGTTTTCCTGCACATGACTCAAGTTTATCCTTCTTTATGGCAGTGTAGTACTCCATTGTGTATAAATACCACATTTTCTTTATCCATTCATCAGCTAATGGACATATAGGCTGATTCTGAGATTTAGCTACTATGAATTGTGCTGCTATAAACATGAATATACATACATCACTGTGATATGTCTTTAACTCTTTCAGAAAGATATTGAGAAAGGGAATAGCCGGGTCAATTTTTTTTTTTTTTTTTTTTTTTTTTTTAGAGAAAAATTTTAAAGAATTTTGAATGTACACCAACAAAGTGCTATTTGTTAACGGTACTGGGGTCAGGGGACTTTTAGCAAATAGGTTAGATTTGTTTGTGACTTTCTGGCCAGTGTCACACTGGAGCACGTGGTTACTTTAGAAGCATCAGAAGGTTGGTTGTAGCAGTTGTTTCCTTACATAGATCCCCATTGCTTTAGATTTTACAAAACTTTAATTGGCACAGTAGCCCTTTATAAGTTAGTACAAAATCCAACTTCAGAGTTCAGTCTAGCTGTTTCCAAATTACAAAAATTAATGGTATGAGAATTCTTGTGATGTATTATATATTCATACACACGTATGTCTCCGCTACAAAGTCAAATGAAATATGTAGTTTATTTCTTTTTTATAAAATGATTTTTTATGTTACTTTCATAAAAATATAGAGAGAGATCTGTTTGGGAAAAATATATCTCAAGTACTTTCGGATGTCTTAAGAACCAGAGACAGCACGGTTGCTGCTCAGCTTCTGCTTGAGCTGGTGTCAGCTGGGACTTGGGAAGGGCTCAAGACGGCAAGGTGCTCTGCAGCCTCCGGGACACATCAAACCAGCGAGCCTGGGACTCCTCCCAGCAAGACAAATGCTTCCTTTTGGGCCGCTGCCAGCAGGTTTGGCTGTGCAGCAGTGCTCAGCTTTGCAGATTGGGAACATCTGGTTTTGCATCAGCCCCTTGTACTCAGAACAGCAGTGTCGCTGCGGTAAATTCGCAAAATTCTTATCTGACACTTTTAGTTGACCCTAATGCTGCAAATTGGGGCCATCTCTGAGGACAAGTCTTGTTTCCCATTATGCATCTTTGCACTTCTCTCTTTACGCTGCCTTCGCAAGCATCTCGATGTTAAGATTTGGAGCCGTGCCATCCCCGGGAAACCGAAAGGGCAGAGCAATCTCCACGAGGGTCAGACACTGCTTCCTAGAGGGACTTCCTGAATTAGGAGGCTGCAGAGCAGCCCCACCCTGCTGGATGTTACCAGGTTCCAGACAGTCGGCCAGCTACCTGTTGCTGTAGGAGCAGTAGATTGCTAAGGCTGACTTATTTCTGATGAGATAAAGAAAATCTGTAAACCATAGAGAAATTTGTATGTGCTAAACACATTTTGAGAAACGTTTGCAAATTACATGGACGCGACTCTTAGTCGTGTTAGCCTTTTAAAGCAGCTTTTGTTGCTCAATTTTTACAGTGTCTGACAGGGCTCAGTGGGGAAATGTTGGCATGAAACGCCACATAAATGTCCCTCTGAGTTGTAGCGTATGTTTTTTTTTTTTGACTCGCAAAATGGACATTATACAGATAAGTATTTTTGAACAGCAATATACAAACCTTTGCTAATTGGATCATAGTTTCCCACTGAGCTAAGATTTCAGAGCTCACTGATCAGTGTTTATAATTGGGCTGGCATTGTCATTGGTTTTAGTACTTAAACCTGAAATACCTCAAGAAGTTAATGGCCTTTTAAAACAAAATCCACTTGAGAAAGTTCTTCTAAAGTTACTGGTATAAGCCAGGAATGTCTATAATGTGTCAGCAGTGACGTTGTATACCTATTCTCTCTCTGCGCTCTCTGTGATATCACGTCAGATAGCGGCACAATAGTCCTATCAAGATATTAGTAATTATTTTATAGTGAGGCTTGGAAAAGCGAAGTCACCTCAGGTCACGGAACCAGCACTAAGTACATTTATTAGTCATTTCCCTGATGACCGAAAATATGTAGGAGCCTACAGAACATTCATGGGTTGCTTAACCTGGTCCTTTCTCCATTTCTGGAGAACTCAAAACATGGAGAGGAAATAACAGTTCAAGTAACCAATGTAATACACCCAGCACTGAGTTAGATACTCATACCTCTGCTGTGGTGCTTCAGCTGCTAGGACTTTTCTGTTCTTTAAACATGTTGATTGTTGTGCCAGGGCTTTTGCACTTGCTGTTTCTTCTATTTTCTCTCACTCTGGAGCTCTTGGTTGTCACTCAGGACTTGGCTCCTTTCTCCTTAGAGAGCCCATCCTGCCATTCTAGCAAAGCTGCGTCTCAGTCCACTCGCAGAACTCTCACACTCTTCACCGCCTCTGCTTTCACTGCCCTGTGTCAGGGAGGCGTTTTGCCCACAGTCTGGGCTGGCCTATGCCTCTGCTCTGCCTGTGCACTCTTTCTCCTTGCACATGTTGCCAAAGGACATTTGTCGGGATTATTTTGTCATGTTCCTGCCGGCTTGAACCACCAGAGGTACATGCCTGAGTGTCCCATTGAGCAGCTAGCTCCACCTGATGGACTGTCCCATGCCACCCGATAGGATAGTCACGTGTGTACCACTGGTGGCATAGAGCCGGCCGGTCGTGAGACACCCGAGTTACGGCCCTGTCATGAATGTGTTCATTGCTCTGTGCCTTGGAGTTAGTCTGCTTTCTGTGCCAGTGTGCTGGGCTGGGCTGAGATCACTTCGTCTCAGGCAGGCACGGCTGAGCGAGTGGTGTGCGTGCGGTGTGAGTTATGTGAGGAGGGGCAGGGCAGGCTGACTTTCTTTGCAGTGAAGGGGTATTTGTTTATTTTGGGCAGTTGCAGAGATATTCTGGCCTTTTTCTGTAATTACTTTGATTGATATGGACATAGTGTGTTTACACTTCGAGTTGATTTGTGTGGAGCTTTGCTTTCCCTCCATGAGGTCCATGGGCCTCTGTCGCACAGGTCCCTCCTGTGGGCCCCGGGTTTCCTCCTGACTGAGGAGTGGCACCCTGTCGGAACACACATATTTTGAGGTAAGACAGGAGTCACGTGGTCAAATGTTCCGCCTAGAGGCCTGTCCTGCCAGTTCTCCAAGCCATTTCTAGACACTCCCACTTAGGGCCTCTGCGACTTGCAGTAAACTTGAAGACACGATCCGAATGTCCCCTGTGTTTGGTGCTGCTAGACTCCCGGGGGGCTTTTTCTGTTTGGAAGGGCAGGGAGAATCGCTGACAGAGGGCCCACGCTGGTGATTTCCTTGCGTTCCTCTCAGGCAGGGTTGACGTGTCGCCTGGTCGTTGGGTGAGCTTGCAGAGATCCTTAGCTGCTGCCTGGCTTCAGGAAGTGGCATCAAGTCCAGAATTGCTTCCTCCTTTCCCGTCGTGTTCTAAACAAGTTCAGTTATCTCCTGAGAACCTCAGTTCTGTCATCAGTAAATTCCAGTAATGTGCTGGGTTCGTGTAAAAGTTATGAAGGCGCTCTAGTAGCTGACCACCCTGCAGATTATGGGAAGTAAAAATTATTGTATCAGTCATTACTGCCTCCTCGTGTTCTACCACAAAGCTTTCTTTTTTGGAGCTTGCAAATGCTCCTGCCCTTGGAGTCCTGCCTCTGTGCCTCAAGGTTAGCATCTCCAGGATGCATTTGGCCCTTTCTGTGTTGGGCTGCAGTTCCTGCAGCCCGAGCTATGTGTGAGCAGCACCCTGAGGTTGATTCTCCACTCTGCTCCTCTCAGGAAAATCCTTACGGTGAAGGTCCCTGTTTGGGAAGCGTGCTGCCCCCCAGGAATGCCTTTTTTGCACACCGACATTGGAAGTCACCATTTTCCCTTAAGGAAGCGATGTCGGCGTGTGTGTCTTGTGATCTGTGTGAGGTGCAATGTGGGCTACTGGCCAAACTGACATGTTTCCAGGGTGCCTTGACCTATGTTAGTCTCCTCTTTGCTGCTGAAACTTGAGCATTTCCACTTGCTGAGCTTAGATTTATGAATACACAGAAAGCAACTTTGCTGTAGGTAATTATGTCAGAGGAAAGTTTATTGGTGTCAGCGTTCATTTTATTAGAGAAGACCCAGCTTGTTCACAATGCATCTTCTATCTCTGTCTCCATAAATGCATGCTTCTCAGAAATTTCCAGCCAGAAATATACTGGTTACTTTTGTCAAACATAAAACTTTCACATATATGTTATTTTTTATAGCAAACTGTAGAAAATACTTGTGCAGACATTCAGACACGCGCACACACAGACACACACACACATGCTTTAGGTTATGTTTTATTCTAATAGTGTGTCTTAGGACTTTGTATAAATAACTTTGCAGTGTCAGAAACACTTGCAGAAAGCCGACTGGCTGAGACCTGGAGTCCCCAGCAGGCAGGGAGGACTGTGTGCCGCAGATTACCTAGTGAGGCCCAAGAAAGGCCCACTTTTCTAGTGCCACTCAGCTGACTCGGTGGGCAGGTGCGGGGAGGGGGCAGGCATCAGTCTTTAAAGTGATGATGATGTTCCCGGACTGCGGGACTTCCTACGCTTTGGAGGGAAATCCTTGATCTTGCATTCTGCTAACACGAGGCAGTCAGAGCGGGTCTTGTGTTCTAATTGCCCAGTGGGTTGAGGTTTGGGGACAATAAGTGGATTTCAAGGAAAGGTCAGGCTTGAAAGAAGGTAACCCAGTGAGCAGACCAAATAGGAAAAGATGTGGGACGGCTCTTTCTCCCTTCCTCGCGCGCTCTCTCTCTCTCTCTCCCCCCCTTCTTCCCTTCCCTCCCTCTTCATTACATTATCTAATATAGGGTTTCTTTCTTAAACATTTTGAAATCTGGGTTATGGTACTTCTCTAATCTCATATTCCATGAGATCATGAATGAAAATCTCAGCACTGAATGAGGTTTAGATCAAGAATGCACCAAATGCAAAGAATAATAGCCCAGGATCCCTGTGGGAAACTGAGGAGGGATGGGGCAGGGCCACGTACAGCACTTGTGTTATGTTCTGTTACCATCAACATCTCTTGGGCTGTAGTGCAATTTGAAATATTTGTTATATATGTATAATATTATAGCTGGGTGTGGTGGTGCAGTCCTGTAATCCCAGTACTCTGGGATGCTGAGGTAGGAGGCCTACAACTTTGAGCCCAGCTTGGACAACTTAGTGCCTTAGCAAGGCTCTGTGTCAAAATTGAAAAAAAAAAAAAAACCAAACCTAAACGCCTGTGGATGTAACACAGTGTGAGGCCTAGGCCCAATCCCCAGTACCTTAAAAAAAAGTGTTTAAAGTATATATAACCTGTTGCTGCTTTCTTAGTTCAGCATGCTTGTATATACAGTAGTACCTGAGTTCACCAACTTTGTCCTATGAGTTTGGAAAAGATAGCCACATTTGTGTTTGTGTGGGAAAGATGGCCACAGGCGTGTTTGTCACCAAATACAGAGTTTGCAAACAAAAAGAAAATTTTGCCAGCTGCTTCTGTTTGTGAATGAAATTGTTGGCAAACAAAAGCATTGGTGAACTAAGGTACCACTGTACTAGCACGCGTGGACGTGTGTGTGCGTGTGTGGTGTTGGTGAGAGAACCCAGGGGCTTCCACATGGCAGCTCCACCTCTGAGTTACACCTCATGCCCCTTAAATTTTGATATTTATAATGAAAGCAAAATAGTGGCATAGGTTCCCTCAACAACAGAGTAAATCATCCAGTCTAAAGCAAATCACACAAACACACACATACATGTGCACACACTTTCTGCTCTTCCTAAGAAAGAATTTAAAAGAGAAAAGCAACCTTGCTTGTGCATAATCGCAGATCACTTCCCAGGACAATCCTGTAACCGGGGACACCCATGAATTCAGTTGCTTCTTTGTCTGCAGCTTCAGGGTAGACAGACCCTTCCTCAGAGCAGTCCCCACCCAGCAGGCCAGCTCTCTCCCTGTCTGTTGTCAATTGCAGTCATTTTCTGATCTGATTGCACCAGCCTTTACCACACCTAAGTCCCTCGCCCTTCAGTCAAGCCTCTTTCACAGCCTCTGCGGGGGCTGGAGAGGGTGCTTGGCAAGCCGGGACCAGAGAGCGGAGCTGCTGGCGGATGGTACAGCTGGCAGGAGTTGCCCCAGGGACAGCAGAAACACCACTGGGGCCATTATTTTGGTTGGAAATACGTAAGAAAACCTTTCCTCAAAGTGGAAACAATAAACAAATTATCCGCTTCCACCATCAGCTAATTGAGGCCGTCTCTCATAAACAAGTGGATTTTCTGCTAACAAGCTCTCTGCCCTCCCCCCATTTTATTTATACTCACTTCAGTTTTTTAAATAATAGTCCATATTAGTAATACTTCATGTCGCTAGTTTTGTATCTTCTTGGCTTAGAAGTTCATGACTGTCATTTGATTGTAGGACAAGGTGTTTTTTTTTTTTAATTAGAATTAAATTGATTCGACTCTATTTTCTTAGCTCTAATACATCAAGGAAGGGAAATGACAGTCACAGCAACCCATAAGCATCCAAGACCTAGTAATTTCAGTGGCATGATAATAGCTTCCTTTTTTAAAATAATAACACCTTATTTTAAAATCCTGTCAAATTAGAATGATTACTTTTAGTCCAAAAATATGGAATAAAGTTTAGAGAAACACATTACACCTTATAATTCTGTGTATTTGTGGATGGTTGCAAACTAATGTATGAAGTAAGCTTAGTGACCATAGTCACCATTTAAAAATTGTCTTTACACAGTAAGAAAAAGAGAAGGACTGAGTATGATGAAACAGTATGGGAGGTAAAACACCTATTCTGCTTAGCAGTATTAGGGGATTTGAACGAATTGACAAGTGGGGATTTATCACTCAAATTGTTAATATATTTTTATTTTAAATTTCTCAATCATCTCATAAAATTGTTTTAAATTCCTTTCCCTATATATCTTATACTCTTTGCTCTGTATTTCCTTCTAATACTGTACAAGGCAAAGTAGTGGCTTTATGAGGCTTCTTAAAGATCAGAACATTCATTTATTATAAATTATGTGTTCCTTGAATGTCTGTCTACAATATCCATTGCTTGCCCGAGGAATGTGTTCCCCCATGTGAAAATATATTTTATTTTCTGTGATCGTGATGGTGAAATTGCTTGGTACATTTTTTGAATCAAAAACTCATGTAGACAATTTAAATGTGCAAGTTTATGATCAAGTCTCTGGGGCCCCTGCACTGGCATATGGAAGCATATTTCAGTTTGTTTTTAATTTCCTTTATTACTAGCATGCTTTCTTTTGGTTCAGATACATGCACAAGCGCTTGCATGCACATGCACATACGCAGACACACTCATACTAGCAGGAAGTGTAAACAGCTCAGTTTTCTGCATGAGCTGCAAAACCAAAATTAGTATTTTTCTTTAGAGTCATCAAGGACAAAAGTCCGTTTTAGGCTGGCCCTTCTTGATGCTTAGCTCTCCATGAAGTTAACGTGGATTATGTACATATGAGGGTGCACACCTGGGGGAAACGAACTAATTCTCTTTTACCATGTGTAGTGAAATCCTAAAATAGTACATGCTCCAATTTAATTAGTTCTCATCATATAACAAGATGCAGCCAGATTGATATAATTAATAATAATGAGGCTAGTAATAACTTCCCCATTATAGATACCAGGAACTCCAAGTGTCACATTAAACCGTTGTATTGTTTTAAGAGTACAATGAATTTTAAATTAATTTTGAAGTGAATTTTTATTATAAATAAAATAATGCCGTCATTCCTGTGGTGATGGAAAGGTAGTTCATATTTTGATTGTCTTTTTTTTTTTGACAAAATTATGTAGAGAAACTTAAAACACATTGCTTGTCAGCCCTTTGGCTAAGATCAAGTGAAACTGAATACATAAAACTGATGGAAATGATTTCATTTGACTGTCGTATTTCTATTTAGTTATTACATTAGTCATTCTTAGTATCAGTCTTTGAGATAGTGAAGCGCTCTGTGCCATCAGGATTCTGATAGCTGGGTAATAATCTTCTGGACAGTATCCAAGCTCTTTGTTTTTATGATTTCCTCAGTTTATCCACACCCCAAATCTTTACCCGAAACTGTCCCTTTTACCCCGGCCAGTCACGGTGACTCACTGTACCCTGAACACCAAACCATCATTCTCCCTGTTCTCATGGGAATGCTCAGGTTCGAGCGCCTCTCCGAGGGCAAGTCATGCCCGCCTGCCAGGAAACCAGCTCGTACATCTCGGGCCCACCTGCCACTGCCCACGGGACCCGCTTCAGAGCACCCGGGCAAGACAAATACACAGGGCTCTCTGCTTGCAGGCAAAGAAAGAAGGCTCTCAGGATAACGTGGCCCTGAGAATCCTGGCTCTTGAGTGTTCCGACAGCTGAAGTCCCCAGGCCAAAAGCACCTGTCACGGAGGGACCCGTGTCTAGATTCTGCCGTCCCCTCTGGCAAGGAGAGCAGTACACGGCTGGTCAGGAAGGCAATCCACGATGCTGAGTGGCTGGATTGATCAGTAGATCTGTGTATCAGGTATGTCACCTGCCCTTGGAGAGGCAGTCAAACACAAGTATTCCTGTCAGAGAAGAGACAGTGGTGGTGTAAAGTTGGAGGGTTTGATCTACACTTACTCTTGTTCTGCCACGATGGTATATGAGTGTGATACACATGAAAATAAGTTGCTCCTATACTTTTGTTTACCCAAGAGGAAAGTAATGGCATGCTTCATCTTAAAAAGATTCCAGTGAAGTTGTCTATATGCAAAACAGGCCCACTCAACCCCTGGAGGAGGAAAGGAGTTATAATCTTTTCAAGTCTTATGGATAAGTGTTGAATATCTTCTCAGGAAATATTCAAAATATTGGATGTTTCTTTACCCAGTTCTTACCTCCTTCCTCTGCCCTCAACCCTCAGCCTGAGTTGACAAATAAAACTGGATTTATCACAGCCTAAACAGCATGGACCCTACCACTGTGGAAATGGGTTCAGCTATTTGTGCAGCTTTGAAAAATTACTAGCTGAGGTTTGCCAGTCCCCTCTATAGTTATGCAGGGTGTGCAATTGATTTCATAGCATTTGAGGGAATTTGGGGGATATCTAGGAAGGAAGAAAACTGTCTACACCCTCACAGAGACTAGGATCTAGTTGTGAAAGTAAGGTATCCATATGTGCAAATGAATGCATGCAATAGGACTAGACGATTCCCTACTAATTAGTCACGCGGTAAACAAAGAAGTGCTTGCATTCCAAACAGGCAGAAACTCTTATATCTGGAGTGATTTGGAAGATTTCATGAAAAGATTCCCACTTGGAGTAAAATAGCAAGTAGTGGCAGAGCTGGTAGTGATGAATATTTACATTTCTTATTTGTTTTCTCATTGTTCATATGTAATAACAAGTACATTACTCATTATTGCTAATCAGTGCATATTGTTATGTAAATTACCTGGCAATTATCTATACCCTTTTAGCAGGAAATTTTAATTCCCATTTATGTAATTTTGCTTGGATTTTTTTTGGGGGGGCGGTTACCAAACTAATGTGAATCTTGCGATCCTCAGACTATGTGGCATAGTGTAAACTGACCCGTGTTGGAAGTTGTTACATGTAACACGGGTGACTAAGTCTTTGCTTTCAAAGGTGGTCCGTGAACCCACAGAATCAGCACCATTCGGGAGCCTGTTGTGGACTCAGGCTTCACCCAGCCATGTTGGATCAGAATCTGCATTTTCACGAGTTCCCTAAGTAACACATGTGCACATTCCGAGCTGGGAATCCCTCATCTCGGTTGCGTGCACTAAGCATGTATCACTCTGTTTCCATCCTGTCCTGTTGACGCTTTTGGCAGAAGCAGGAAGGTGGGTGTTTAATAACTACATATGCAGTTTTCTCTGAGCATGACACATTGTTTCATAGGATGAAGTTTTATCGTGATGTGGATGAGCCACTCTGGCCGTGGTAAAACACTAAGTGAATACCTAAGCCATTTTCCCAGGATTTGGAGTTTTTCAAAACTCAAGCCATGTTTTGGAAAACACTGTCTTCCCTTTTATATCAAAGCCCATATGAAGTCAATTTTGCGGCAAATTTAAGCCACATGTTTCTGATTCATTTACACTTAACCCTTGAGAAGGTTGCACTACAACAGCAATTGCCTGTCCAAAAAAATCTCAGTCGTTTAGTAAATGTTTCATAAGGACTGAGAGATGGGAAAGTAATGGGGACATGTCATGAGAAAGACTCTAGTGAAGTTGGTGCTTGGGTTCAGGCCTCTGCAGATTCCACAGGTGAGAGCAGCTTCCTTTTAACCATCTGTGGCAGGACGAGGAGGTCTCACTTATTGCATAGAAACAGGGACGTGTGTAAATCATGTTGCATTGTCAGACTCTGTGTTTTCACCAAGTGTACATCTCCGTTTCTCGCCCTTTCTCTACAAGTCACATTTGTATCATTCTGAAATTTTTGATTGTGGTCCTGGCAAGGACCTGGTCCAAATTTAATGTTAGCTAGCTTGTTAGCAGTGCTGACAAAGGATGAGAGACTGGACTGCTGCGCACAGTATTGGGAAGCCTCCATGATGATGGACCAAGAAATCAACCTTGGTTATCTGTACTTTGAGTGTTTTAGTTTGAACGGGGACATAACCAGAGAATTTTAAAAATTCATCAAGCATCTTTTTGCTTTTTAAAGCATGAGTTCTTGTTTGTCAAATTATACATTCAGTGATGATTTCTTTGACTGATAGATAGTACATACAAATGTATGTGTATACATAGGAGAATATATGTCATGGATAATGAGTGAGTGTTTATGGTAGAAGAAAACAATGATCAAATTAATTCTGTTTTCTATTTAGAAATCTATCCCTAAATTTAGTGAGTTTGTTTAAATAAGATGCCTTGGCTTGATTGCAGTACTTAGTAGCCATTGGTGAATGAAAGGGCATTTGAATTCCGCGTCTAACACATTATTGCGGGGAGCCAGCAAATACATATTCATATGACAGATGCACTAATCAAGGCTGAAGGTCTTACTTAAATATTTTAAAAAGCAACCTTGGCACGAGATGGCAGATACAACTGTAGCCTAGATTGTGATGTTGCCAGTTTTCCCCTTGCTGTAGGCTTTCTCCTGATCCTTTTTTGTTGTTGTTGTTGTTGTGACATGAGTGCATTTAACCAAATCGTGCCCTTTATGTGGAAGGAAAGCTTTCCTCCTCCTTCATCACTGGCTGCCTGTTTCCTTCCAGGATCAATCCACTGTCTGGCCAGGAGCCTTCTCCTGTCCCCTCCATCCGGGGTCAGTGTCCACCATCTGTGCTTCCCACACATCCCAGGCCTACCACTATCCTGAAATTCAGCAGTCTAGCATATAATTCATGATTTACGTGCTTGTCTCCCCAGGGTAGTAACTCTGCTATGGTTCTTCCTTTACCACTTAACTCTGATCAGCCACTCAATAAAGTTGTTGAATGAATAAAGCCATGAATTAAAAAGCATCCTAAACTAGCTGTAAAGAGCTAAACATCTCATGATGCCAAACTTGAGCTTATGGGTTAGTGTGTGAAGGTTTTTGCAAATGGAGAGTGTCCCACAGGAGCTGAGCCTTGCTTCTCTGATCACGGGCTGGGCTTCTTGCTGGCTGCCTCCCCGACATACACCATGTGCAGGGAAGGCCGAGGAACAAATAAGATGGCTCACTATGACTGTCATTACTAAAGACCAGTCCCAAGTAGATGGTTCCAGTCGTGGGGACTTGATGCTGGGTGGTTTCCGTGCTCCTTCCCTCACTCCCTTCTCCGAGGTGTTGAAAACGCATCCCAGTGCTAAGGACTTCCACAGATGTCATTCTTAGAGTTTCCTCCTGTAACCTGCGCCATTATTCATTTAATACATCTTTCTGTCAAGCGTACTCGTTTTCTTTCGTCTAAATCCCCCAGCGCTCATTTTTCTCCATTTGGTCCCCAGTAGAGAGGAGGAGCAGCCGACCACCTCAGTTTTCCCCATTCTCCACCCCCTGGATCATGTATCATCTCCTCGGGCTTTTCAGAAGTTTCTTACTATATTTGCGAGCAGAACTAAAGACCTGAACTTTCCACCCAAGCTTATCCGCAGAATATTCAGCTTCCTATCACCCTCAGTTCTCCCATCCGCTGCTCTCCTGAGCTGTTTTCTGTTGCTTTGCGTCACCATCGCGGGAAACCGAGCTTACTCCTCTAGCACGCACTGCCTTTGGTCTTCCTCTGCAGTTGTAAACTTCTTGAAATAAATACTGCCAGACTCCTCTTTGCATTTCCTGCAGTAAGTAGCACCTAGAAGTTGAATTTCCTGGCAGCTGTATTCCCTTAGACACACCCAGCCCCACTGTGAACTGATCAAGAAATGTAGCCACCGGACTGAATTCCTACTTAAAGGGAGAGTCTCTGTGTGCGTGGGAGAGGCATTTTGGAAGGAAAGAGTTAGCCCCAGAACTTAATGTGAAAAGCAGGATGCGGAACAGGGAAGACTCTGTAGTCTTCCCTCAGAGTTCTTTATGCACCCAGAATGCAGTAGACATTCCTAGGAAGCGTTAAAGCACGTTCCATTAAGTCCATTTCCACGGTGCAATCCAATATAGGAAGTGGATTTGTTGGTATTACAGATAATTAGGATAACGGTAACATCAATAATTACTGTGAAAGGGTTTTTGCATGGCATAATTAATGCCTCAAACTATTTAGAAATTCTTGGATGAAAGAAGTGGGAATTTTGGTGTTGAAAAGACAAAAGCAAACTGCGTTTGAAACATGGTACTGAACATCATGTATTATAAGCACAGATTGGCAAAACATCAGGACACAGCTGTTGATTATAGATGCTCTTTTTGGGAACTACCTCTGAGCCAGTGAACCCGTGCAGAGGGAGCTTGTCAGGAGGAATCACAGCAAAGCTCGTCAGCCTCGCGATGACTTACCAAATCACATGCCTGTCGTGGAGACGTCCCCCAGTGTCTTAGGAGCTGTGTGGCTAAGTGGAACCACCCAGCACCGTGTGGGCTTGAGTATGTAACATCAAAACCAGACTTTACCAAAATGTGCCAGCATTGCCCATAAACGTGCTCTCAGTTTTCTGGATTAAAGAAAAAAAAAATTTTAAGTCAGAAAGTCATTTTAAAATTAGTATTTACTCTGACTTGTTTTATGTTAATATAATTTTGCAGGAAAAAAACACCGTTTTCTATCAAAGTATGCAGCAAAGGAATTATCACTAAGCTTTCATATCAAATACAAAAATATTACTAAATATTTCTGAAATAGTGTCAAGTTTATCATTCTTTGAATTGTTAACATTTCTGTTGGAGGAGGCATCTTTCATAAAATATTTAAGCTCCACATCAGAACTCTATTTTGGCTACTGATATCAAAGCTGTAACACAAAGATTGCTCCCATGTTATGGTTCTTTCTGATGTTCAGCCTTCTCATTAAAGAAAAAAACAGAAGAGAAGAAAAAGCCCACATCAAGCCATTACTAATGGCACGACCTTTGTTCAAACAGATCCATGTTTCAGCATCGCATGTCTGCACCTTGGGAGCGGCAGAGGCCAAAGGGCAGCCCTTCCAACTAATGGTGGACATGATTTGGGGATGGAGGGTCACTGGACATTTCAATTAGTACCAAGAGTCAATCACTGTACTGGAGGACATGAATAAGTAGCTATAAAGTAATTAAACTAGAAAACAAATTAGAAATTAATAAGTCTTACACTACTTTCCATTCCTAGAGTAGAGAGACATGTTCAAACATGAATGAGCTATTTTGCGTGAAGAAGGCAGAGTAACTGTAGAATACAGGAAAGAAAAATTACCTCGAAGGAAGACATTTTGTACACTGCTTATTTCTGCTTGCTTTGTGATCTCTAGTTTTTCATATCAGATGTTCTTTATATTCTCCTGAATATGCTGGAATGTTTGCACCTTTCTGCTGTTAGCCATTGGAGTGATTTCTTGACTTGAGATTTTTTTTTTAAATGTCTCATATTTCCTTAGAGAATGAAAATGTCATTTATGGAGGACTTTTTCATGAGAAGCACTGAACACTGTCTTAGTGTAGATTGTTGTATTGACAGGCCTTACTGGGTCTAACCACACATGGCACAGCAAGCGGCGCAGCCCTAGAATATTACACATCGGTCTCACCTGTCACACACCAGTCTGCCCACCACATTCTGCGGGTAAAATTCAGCTGGTAGATGGTTGATTTTCAATAGCGACCCTGAGGCATTCAGGATAATTTTGAGTTAAGGATACTTTAATGTGGTTGAACATTTGGAGGATAATTTCTATACGAATAATTATTAGTGAACAACATGTGAGTGGCCATCGTGGAAAGAGGGAGAGTTCCTTGTCAGGTTATGGTTCAGCCAGATGCCTAGACTCAGGCCTGTAAGCAGCAGATTTAAAGACAGAAAAACAGAGTCCAGCCCTGCAGCCAGTGTAAATCTTCAGTGGTCTGCCGGGCATACATCGTTACTGCTCAGACAGACTGATCATGCTTATTTTATTTGTTCTCACAAATCACTCTCTTAATTAACATGATAGTTTTGTTTTGAAAACAGTGACTCTATCAGAGTGTGTGGTTTCAGATGGAATATACAGAGTGTTGATATTGTGTTGATGCTAACCACAACTTCCTTAACTAGAAATGGAGGGAAAACACAGCTTCCCATTATCTTTAAGCTTGGCTTTTGGTTTGTGTTCTTAGAAATATCTAAGGAGGATTAAGGTTGGGTATTGTGTGCTTGGCATTGTGGGGGTGCTTGCCCAATGTCGTGTGAGTGGACTTTCTCCCTGGAGGAAGGAAGGGGCCGCAGGCTGTCCCAGCCATGAGCTCGAGTCCTTGAGGCTTTCTAAGCCCTTTTTAATGCAAGTGACATTTCTGGTGTTTCCATCTGTCAAGGTCAAATAGAATTTTGCCTTGAGACTTGGGGAAAGAATCAACATCCATCAATACTTAAGAAAGAGCATAGTCCATACTTTGGAATACAACAAGCTCTACTGCTAAATTTAATTTCGTTTTCCAATTAATTTTCTCCAATATAACAACTTTTTCAAAGCTTAGTATTTTATCAGCAGTGAAGTGAAATCCCTTATTCCTACTTCACATCTTTTGAGTACAGCTCATTCAATTTGAAAGAGGGATTAGGGAAAGATATGGAAAAGTGAATGCTTTTAAGATAGTATCAACCAACAAGAGGTACTGGAAGTAGAGGCAGAGTGGGAGAGAAAGACATTTCATTTGTGTATATGCGCCCATTCAAAACCTTGTCGGCATATTCAGGCAAGATCTCCAGCAGGCACCTAGAGTAGCAGGTGTGGTTTGTAGGAGGGAAGACAGACTGGGGATGTAGTTCCTGTGTGAAATGATTGTTGGCATCCTGGCCTGGACCAGCCTGTGGATAGAGCAAAGAGACAGAATCAAAAGGTGAGCAGTGATTTTGGAAACTCCTCAAGAAACAGGAAGAATTTTTGGTCGACGACTGGCCAGGGCAATTTCTATAATTCATATGAAGACCAGGAAGCCCCTTGCTGCCTAAAGCTGCTGGAGCTTCCAAAGCCCAATTGCTGGTGGTGAGAAGAGTGTGAGGGGAGCAGCTGGGGATGTGAATAATGCTGTGTGGCTGAGGTGGAAGAGGAGAGGTGAGATTTGGTATGTAGAACTCAAATAAGTGGGAAAGTCAAGGAGAGGTTATTCTGCTGAGATAAGTCAACCAGCAACAAGTGGGGACATTGGTGAGATAAGAAGAAAATAACCCAGGAGAAGAAGTCTCAAATGCACACTCAGAGTAAGCAGGGGTAACAGGAAGGTGTGCTGGCAGGTAGGTGGTGGCAATACAGGAATAGGGCGTGGCCTGACCTGGCTGGGAGGATGGACATGACCTTGGGGGAAATGGCCTTGACCTGACTTCAGCCTGGGGCATGAAATTCCAATCGCCCCCTTCTCACAGGATGGAAAAACTCTCACGAGAACAGAATCCAGATTAATATGAATGGCGCCACGAGCTCTGCGCCTTTTTCTTCCTATGGCGCCTCTAGGGAAGGAGCTCTGCCTGCTCTCTCCAACCCCTCCTGTGCCTTTTAGGCCCAGTGCACATTTTGCTGTTTCTGTCCTTATGCTCAACTTTCCTTTTCTTCTTTTCTCTATAATTTTAAATAAAACTTTACAGCTACTTTTTGTCCCCCTCATTCAATTCTTTGCTTGAGGAGGGGAAGAACCCAGGAATATCGGAACCCATCCAATAACAGTGGTGGCTACAGGGTTACCAACACACAAAACATTGCATTATCCATGTGAAAGAAAAAGATTTTCCTTTTGGGCTATCATAAGGCTTCTCTCCTGACAGCACTTGGAACATGCTAGATACTCAGTAAAATTTTGGTAAATACACAGGTCTAGCTTTAAAATTTTCTAATTTTCTTTCATTTTTACATATGCATTTCATTTTGCACATACACACTTTATTTTTTATACCCCCTTTATTTTTTGTTTTGAGACAGGATCTCACTAAATTGCCCAGGTTGAGCTTGAACTTGTGATCTTCCTGCCTCAGTCTCCCAGAGTGCTGGGATTACAGGCATATAACTTTCTTGATTATAAGTATGTTCTGGCTTGCTGGATATTTGATGGAAGGACACATAGAAAAGATGGAACATTTAACAAACAGTACCAAAGGAATAGATGACAGGCCCTATGTGAAAGTTAAAGAAAAAAACTGAGATATAGTCGGCTTAGAGAGAAGACTGGATGGAGACCTAGTTCATATTCTCAGAAACTGAGAAATATGAAAATTAGTCTGACAGAATTTTCCCCATTACCTCAGGGCTCACATTAGTTGAACTGAGTTTAAATTAAAGGATGGATGGATAGATGGATGGATGAATGAATGGAGATGTATTGTCTATATTTTAGAAAAAATTTGGTGAGATGTTAGGTGAACTTCTAACAGAGACCATATAGAATCTTTAGGCGGAAAAAATCTATTATCTGTTTTAAATATCTTTCATTCAATTGGCTGAAGTCAGGGGTCAAAGCCAGATGATTTCTTGAGATCCTTTGAGTAAATGTCCTCCTTACTAGGTACTATGAATGAATTCAGTCAGTGAGCTTCAGAAACACTACTACTTGTTTTTATTAGTAAATTTTACAAATTAAGTACTATGAAAATAACTCGAGTGTGCATGCTTGTGTTCAGCTAGGAGGGAAAGTAAAAATAGTACTTAGTGACTTGAAAACAGAGCACCTTTACATGCAATTTAGTTTTGAATTGTTTGCACCTTAAAACTACAGATCACTTTCTGCTGCAACTGTGAAAACTGTCATTGGAATGTGCTTTAGTGCTCCTCAGAGTAGAAAAAGAAACGACGGGTCTTCCTGCTGCCTCAGACTCCTGCAAGAATAATTCAAGAAGTGCTGTGCTCTGTTGAAAGCTTTAGAGTATTCCTTTCCAGGGTACTTGGAGATGCCGTAGAATGTATCTGTTTACGTGTATTCGTCCCGTAGTAAGTGTCCTGAAGTCACCCACTTTGGGTTCATTCTTAGTGACCCGAGGGATGGAGAGGGAGCTTGAATTCAGATGTTGTATGTAGTTGGCCATTACAGAAGTAAACAGTGGCCAGGCTTCTCGGGGTTTCAAGACATTAGCAACCCAGTGAGAAAAGTCCACATTTGCAATGAACAGAGACTTTCCCATTAATCTTTCAAAGTTGGTCCAAAACACAAAGAATGTTTTTTATGGCCCTTGCCATTGCTCCGTTATCTGGTGGCTCTTTGTTTTGGATTTGCAGCCCTCTACAGAGCAGCTCTTCATTTTTCTGCTTTAGGCAAAAGTTATATGAGTGATTTGTGGTTCATCGTCTTCCATCAGTGGACCCACGTGTGTGGGATTTTAATTAACCCTTACTTCATTCCTGTTTACTCTTTATGTATTATGAAAATAATAATTGTTTAAATGAACAAATGGAATGGTAACTCAGTTTAGTTGCTTTGCTCCCAGTTACCTCTTTTCCCTCCCGTGTTTATTGCTTTGGGGCCTTTGCCATGAGTAGCAAGCATCCCTGACTGTAGGACTTTAGTGGTTCTCCTCGGACTCCTCCCTCCCTGAGTTCGCTGTGGCTGTGCACTGCACTGTACACACTACAGTTCGGGTCACCCTCTCAGCACGGTGCTTAGGCAGAGCAGATCTTTCTGAAGTCCTGGCACAGAGGGTGTGCAGACCGTGCCCCGACCAGGTGCCCATCCCGCTGCTCATCCGGGCATTGCCTGTGGCTGCTGCTGCTCCACAAAAGACAGAGCCGAGTGGTTGCAACAGACTGGCACACGAGCTGAAAAACACGGATTATCTTGACCTTGCAGAAAAAATGTGTAGGGCCTCCCAATTCCGCTCTAAATTACTTTGTCCCTGTGTCTTTCTAATACGACCATGTTCCAGTCTTCTCTCATTCTTTTTGGGTTGGGCTAGATGACATTCCTTTTTTAGCTAACCACATCTTACCTGTGCCCCTTCTTTATCACTTTCAAATGCTACTTCTCTTTCAAAACTCAGCATGCATGCTGCCTCACCCGAGAACTTAGGTCTTGTTCCTCCAGCATGGATGACTCTGTTCGCAGTGTAACCAGCCGTGCGGCGTGTTGTGACTATTTCTTTTCCCAGTCTGCAGGGGGCTGGGGCAGGGACCTCTCCCCTGGACTTGCCTTCCTGGGTGAAGACTCAGCCCCTCTCAGGAGTTGTGTGTGCTCTAAATCCCCGCAAGGGTGTTGGTCTTGCGAAAGACAAGACTGAACCCAATTTAGTTACAGATTTATCAGTTTTAACTTGCGATTCATAATTTGAGCATCTTCCATTCTGCAAAATGGAATGAGCATGCACACAGGCAAAAGCAGAACAATGTGTGAGATGGGAACAGCAAAACAGAGTAATAGGGAAAAACTGATTGATGAACATCAGGTAGCTCTGGGTTCTTTTTTTCATAATGTTAACGCTGAAGGGGTTTCCTTATTACACTGGTGCAGATTGTGTGTGGAATCGCCTGCTTTCAGGAAAAACCTGTTTTTCAGGAAAACCTGTTTCCTTCCTTAAAGCTGCAGTTCCATGATGTGGTATTTAGCATTAGTGACTCCATTTCGGTTTGGTCTGGACTGTTTGGAGCCTAAAATAGGAACGTAGTTAAGAACAATGGCCTCCCGTGATTTTTGTTTAACAAATCTAAACTCTTGTCTTCAGTCTAGTGAGTGTCATTTGTTTCTAAAGTCAAAAGTAACCAGTTAAGTCACTTGATAAACAGGAAGTTACGATGTACATTAGTATACAGAGGTGTGAAAAGCACACCCCTCACTGTGTCGGAAGAACCTGAGCTCATTTCAGCACCAGTGTAATCTTAGCAGGTTCTTGGCTATATGTGGTAAGCATATATACGACACCCCAAAACCCCTACTGTTTGGGGGAAATATTTGCAATTCTGAAATTGCAGAGTTTCCGATTCCCAGGTGGCGGTGGCTTTTACCTGGGCAGCTTCCCAGAGTTGGGCGATGGGTCTGATTCCTACAGGCCCATGAAAGCCTGTGGCTGGGCTGGGCAGTTTAAAAGCTTTCAAGATTACTGAAAGCTTCAAGCCCATCATGTCAACTTTTGGTGGAGTTTCCTTACTAATCATTTCAGCTTATGTCGTGAAATCAGAATAGGGGTGAGTGTTCCAAGCTGAACTCAGTCAGGTTACACCCTGTTCTTCTTTCACATAACACAGTTTAGTTAATTTAGTATAAGCACACTTCTTCATTAGAATAGGAAATGTACCCAATCTATTAATCACTTTATGCCCAGCACAGTAGCCATAAACACGTGTGTGTGTGTGTGTGTGTGTGTGTGTGTGTGTGTGCACGCCCATCACGTTTCCTACTCGGGGGCAGTGCCCTATGGGCATGACAGAGTGTCTTTCTCTCACTAGACATAGTGGGCATGTTGGAGTGAATCCATCCCTTACCCTCTGGACATGGAATTTCAGCCGCCACTGCCCCCAGTCCACGGTGCCTCAGTTATCTCTTGTAACTTGGGAGCTTCTCCCTGGTTTTGCTGGCCTAAACATTAACCCACCAGGGGCCCTCTGAGTTGGGCCAGCATAATAGAAACAGGCCCCAAACGGGATTCACTCCTTTTCAAAAAGTCACAGTAAGTTAATGGCTACCCTGTCCTTCAGCCCAGCCGGTCAATAACTGCATACTGTGAATGGTCAAAGTTTCCATGTTGGCAAGAAGTCTGGGGTTGTACACCATTGTTCTCCTGCTTTCTTTTCCCTTTGGAAAGCAATTGCTTTGAACACCAGAAAAAGAAAAAAAAAGATGACAGAAGATTATACCTTTTAAAGGCAATCTCAGCATCTCGTGCAATGTGAGAACAGTCTGTAAAATGCAGTGTGACTTGCTCAGCGATTATTCACCTGTTAGGTCTAATTTCAGAACGCCTCAATTGCCCATTATTTTAGCACTTTTTAAAAAAATGTACCCAATAGCATTGTCGAGAACACAATTCTCTCGAAGTCTGTTGTATTGGCGCCTACTGATTGCACCAAAACGTATACTCTGCTTTGAGGATAAATTCTAGAAGACACTGAAATCAAACTTCTAATTATTTAGGAAGTGTTATTAGTTCTGCATGACTCTGTAACCCGTGTTCGGTATAGTGAATCTTTGAAGAAACCGGAGATTACTACTTTTATAAGCTAAAGTCTTTCCCTGTAATAGATTTATCATTTAATGAGCTCCTGCCTTCTTCAGCAATATATTTGAAGAAAATTTAACCAAGCTTTTTGATTCTAAGCATTATGGTTCTAGGTTATTTACATTGAGTATTTCTTTGGGTTGGTAAGATATAAAGAACTGATTGCCCTGTATTGAGTAAGTCCAGATTGTTAAAATATTTTAGTCTGTTTTTATAAGATTCTATCTACTTCTCTTGTCATCTGTAATTTTTCATTTCCACCAGTACACCCTTGATGTTATTAAATATATAATCTTATTTTAAACACAAGTTCTGTGGTGTAAATGCTGAGGTAACTACACGGCATGCCCTCCTCATGTAAAGGCAGCATCGTGTGATGAAAGTGTGCGCTCCCTGACATAATTCCAGCCCTGCTTCCTACTCCCTGTACAGCAGCTTACTTCATATTTCCATTTCTCTCACTTTGCCTATAGAAAGTGCATGATAAGGCTCATCTTTTAGAATTGTTGTGACAAGCAGGTGCATAAAGGCTAAGTTACTATGCTGCTTGTTTTTGTGGTGCATACATTAATGGTCCAAAAAGCACAGTCTTTCAGATTATGTTCAGTCACTTTCTGTGTTCTGGGATCTACTAGTTGCCTAGGTTTGGGTAGTTGGGCCATTTGCTTCAGATTTTCCTGCCTTCCGGTTTGTTGATTACCCGCTCCTTTTTGTAGAGTTGCATCTGTAAAGCGAATAAAAATCAGTGTTCTTTCTACCTACAGAATTTAATTGATAGTTTCCTAAGCTAGAGTGAGAGGGTTATTTGCACATCTGCCTGGTGCACACACCACCCAGTGGTGTGAATAACTGCATGTGCACCCACCATCAATCATAGCACTTCTGTTCTTTAAATATTCAGCGCTTCTCGTCCTTACACCAACTCATTTACTTGTAATATTCACAAAAGCCTATGAGTTGTAGTAGAAGTGCAAAGAGATATTTATAACTTGCGCCATGTCATAAAGCCAATAAATAATGGGCAGAAGCTAAACCTGAGCCTCTCCAAAACCTTCAATGAGCTGGGTCCTTCCCTCCTGTAGCCCTCAGAGAAAATACAACTTTCCGTCCACCTTTGGCCACAGGTCCAGTTGGAAGAGATTTCTTATTAACAGTGAAAATAATTTGACATTCTGTGGTTGTTTGGTTCCATAATTCAGTTTCTCTTTCAAGATTTGAGACTGCCAACTGCCCTGATGCAGTCTTCATTTTAGGAAATATCTGATGGAAAGATACGGCCAGGATCCATATTCGTGCATTTGTTCCTGCCCAGTGCCTCCAGCCCTCATCTGTCTTAACCATCTCCGATAGGTTCAAGAGCTACAGCTGTCCAGAATGAAAGACGCTGGCAACTCTTGTCTCTTTAACTTTCAATTCATTAAAATTAAATGAAACAGAAACTATCCAGTCCCTCCACTGGATCAGCCCCATGTCAAGGCTCAGCAGCCACTTGCAGTGTCTAGAACAAACAGCTCCAGCATGGAGCACTTCTTCATGCAGCGTTCTCCTGGGCACAGTTGGGGAGAGCCCCGTGGTGCTTGGCACAGACATGCTCTTTATTTCTAAGGTTTGGGACATGCTTTCGTAGTCAGTGCGGTGGGGCAGGCAGGGCAACGCCTCAGAATGAAGTCTGAGCCGACTGCATCAGGCCTGAGCCACAGCTGCTTTTCTGCTTCTCCTGGACTCCAGCCTGCGTCTTCTTTGGCTTCCACCTCTGTCTTAACAACGTGAACAACAAAAAGCGGAAAAGTGTAGAAAATCAAACAGAGAGAAGGCTGGAGATGCTAAAGAGAAAAGAAACCCAATGGGGATTATTTTACAAAATCCTGGATTCTTTAGCATCTTTCATAAAAGTTGTTTCGTGCCATATACATCTTGATGGCTCTTTTTTGCCTTTGAATCATATCTGTATTTTTCTCCTGAAATCAAGTGACAGGTAGTAACTTTCAAGTGGTGACCATTTTAAAGTCATACTTTACCTCCCATCGCCAGGCAATAAGATTGCCTTAGGTTGGCATCAGGAAATTTTAAAAAGGATGTGGGGTCTGGGGGCCTATACTCACTCGGTGGTAGAGCACATTCTTGGGTATAATCCCTGGCACCAGGGGGAGGGAGGGATGGAGAGCAGGAGCGAGGAGGATGCAGTAGGATAGAATAGAAACTATTACGGTACATCAGAAATAGAAAGCTTTTATTTCTTAATCTATGATTCAGTTTTCATGTATATTTGTAGTGATTGCTACAAAAAATATTCTTCTTATTGTGGGTTGTGATAAAAGTTGAAAACCACTGGTTTAGAGTGATAGTTAATACAATGAATAGAATAAGTAGAATTTGTTTCTCAATTTCCCATGTCTGCTTCTACGGTTGTGCTACACTTGCTTTATTGTACATTTTATCATCTTTTTATGGGCACTAGAGTCATGAAGAATAAGTAAGTGCTTCATTTCTGTGTGTGTGTTTGGGAGGCTGGGAGTGGGAAGCATCCATAGGAAGCAGGTGATGGGGTCTCCAGTTTTAAATGAGTCATGAGTTTGGTTGAAGAATCACAAAACAGTTTTGTGAAATTTGCAGACTGAGGTATACAGACTCCTTTCTGGCTAGTTTTACAGGGCTGGGGCATATTCTGCATGTACTCTTGACTTTCTGTGTTGGGAAGTGCAGGCACAGAGTATAAACACTGGTTAAAAAAAAAATTAAAGAAAATGAGAGAAAAGAAACGCCCAGCTGGACAGCACAGATCGGAGGTTCTTATTAATTGCAAAGTGTACAGAACACTTCTTTGGCACCGGCACTGGGGCTGAGGAAATACAGAGGCACGTAACAGGCTCTCTGCCCTCAAAAACTCACTTCTGATTCCAGAGAGAGCCAAGTCCTGTGGACAAGACAGCTAAGGCAGGATGCACACAAGACGTGCTCAGAGGGCCGTGTGAGGGAATGCCTGAGACTCCGCAGCTTGGCCAAGCCAGGAACTTCTGCTTCTTGTCATCTCTGTCTTCCCCACTGAGTTTGAAAATCTCAGCCTGCTCTTATGTGAGTTTGCCGAGATTGATGCACAACTGTTCAAGGGATTTGTAAGTCGCCTTGATAAGAGATTTTAAAATTCACTTTGAACCTTTTCATATCATAATCATGCTCATGAGTCAGCACAGGTTCTTTCATGTTGCATTCAAACTCCAGGGCCTGTATTTTTCCTTTCCTCCTTTTTCCACAGCAAGAATGCCAACACAAATGAATGGAGTGGGATGTGCCTTCATTGTCTCCTTTTCTTCACTTAGGTATTTATAGTAATAAGATTAAATATGCAGAAGCCGTTCTTCTCATTCATGTAAAGCAGAGATGGAAGGAATTGAACAAGGACCTGGGTGGTGGGTGGCTGTAATGAGGGGAGCGTGGGAACCGTGGGGCCGTGCCAGCTCTGCCGTCAGGGAGGCTGCTCCTTCCTTCACTCCCCGCGAGGGACAGGGACCCAGGCTAGGAACCTCGCCGGGCAGCCCTCCTGTCACGGAGCACATACAGCAAAGCCCTTCCCTCTTAGTTCCTTACACCCTGCAGGCCATCTTGTTCCAACTGAAGAACTTTAAAGGATGCATTTGGTTTGACCATGAGCAGCCTGTCCCTGAGCAGAAACTGTTTAAAAAAGGGAAAGCTCTGCAAAATCCAGGCTATGTGGCTGCTTAGAAGACAGGGAAATGCATTTACTCAACGTCACCCTTACCTGTGACCTCTAGGTCATGTGCTTCCCACGCCCTCTCCTCCTCCTGCTCAAAGTACTGCCTCAGAGTTACCAGGGCAGAGCAGCTGCCAGGCCATGTGTAAACCTTCAGGCTGCGCTGAACGGCTGTTTTGGTCTCACTGCCAGGATGTTAGCGGGAGCATATGGGGGATATACCACGAATGGGCAGGGTTGTGTCTGTCTCCCCGCCCTGAGGATGACGTCCCAGCATAGTGCCGCTCAGGTCACAGAGCCTCTGTTCCACCTGTGGCCCGGGCTTTCCCACTGAGCAGCTTTCGTTGGCCATGCTGGGGCTGCCATGGGAGCCAGCCAACAAGAACTATGTATGTGTGTGTGCTGTTCTGCCACGCGTCCAGGCCAGGAAGGTTGAAATCAGGCAGCCTGAGTAAAAGATGTGGGGCTGTGGGAATGTCCGCTGTGCCTTTATTATCTCAGTGGCACGAAGAGCAACACTACAAAGCCCCACTGCCTTATATATGATATCACATAAAGCCTGCAAGTTGCAAAAGTTGTATAACACAGACTACTTGTTTACATGTTTACTGCATATGTGTGGGCTACATAACATATGCGAATCACTAGAAAGCAGAAGGCCAAGGTGAAGAGCCTGAGCCCAGCCATCTCAGGTACCCGGACCACACATGTCCACACCCATATTTTTAAGGGATTGGTAGTTTCTGCAGGTACAAAAGGGGAAATTTTGTGGAAAGCAAAAATGCCCAAAGCCCTGGTCCACCAGTTTCCAATTCCCGATAGGCTTCTGCAGAACCAATACTACACCTTCTACTGCACCCCATGTGAGTTTGGGCTCCCACATTCCAGCAGGCCGTCTCACCCAGTAGCCTTTTGGTTTTTACAATCTTATCTTTCCCTCACTGTGGTCACTTTTGTGGTTATTTTCTTTTCTGTTTGGTTGTAAGACCTATTCTATTTTTCCTTGTCAGTTTAGCAGGTTCTAGGATAGAGTGCAGGCTGGAAGTATATGCTCAGTCTATCGCATTGGGACAGTCATCTCAGCAGCCTCCTTGTAGGAAAATCAGCACCTGGTCCAGAGACCCCCAACCTCAGCCTCCTCCCAGACCTGCCTTGCCATCTCTCTGGGCCTGAAGGATTCCTTCTCCTCACTCCAAGCCCCACCCAAATTTAGAGAATCTAGAAATGCACCTGACCCAGCCTCCCCCATTCCCTTAAAGAACGGTAACTTCCTCCTATTTTCATAAAAACATTGGCGTTATCACTTAAAACCTTATCTATTATATGAACACTGAGAATAGTTACCATTTTTCTCACCTCTGTAAGATTTGCGTAGTGCAAACAAGACATTTAAGGAGTAGTTAATAAATAACAATGGTAATTGTTAGTCCAAATTACAGAAATATGTTCTAGCAGTTTTGAGTCTCAGTCTTCCCAAATTAACTAGGAAAGAATATGCTCAGCCAAAACCCACAAGTCTCAGCACCTGGAGGTAGTTACTACAATGGCAAGCACATTGTGTGTGGGCAGCGGAGTGGGGGTGGAGGCAAAGAAACGATCCACGTCGCCTTTCCCTGGAACTGAGCGGCACTGTCTGCAGAATCCCGAGCGAATGTGCATTCGTTTTGTGCAGGGCAAGTGTGGCCCAGGCATTCAGCACTTGGAGGCGCTTTTCACCGCTCACCTGTCTACCATTGTGGTTTTGGTGAGGAAATCAGGCAGAGCGTGTGTGGGACTGTTTGCCTCTCCCTTTGCTCAGAGTCCATAGAGGTTCAATTCCTGACTTTGTTAAGCCATCTCTAGAAAGTTAGGATGTCGGTGTTGGGGGGTTTACCACGACTACAAAATCTGCAGCCTTTCTGTTTGTTCAAGCTCCTTGAAAGGAGCATCAGTTGCATTTGTCTGCACATATTATTGTTATTTTGCACGTCTGCCGAGTTTTTCATGGAAGCCTTACTTTGTCCTTTTGTATGTTCCAGGCCGTCCCCACTATTGCATGTACCATCATTTCAGTGGCGAGTCTGTTTGTCAGAAAACTCTAATTGCTTTATGTGTAAGAACATTAAACTACAATAAATTTATGAATGCAGCTGCCCCATTACTGAAGAACAAGTTTTATCTCCTGATAAATTGATGTTTCTTTTTAGTGTCGACTGAAACCAAAATTTACACCCGAGGAAGTGAACCTTAACATTAAATAATTACTTCAGTGCCACTAGTGGTAAGAAAGGGTACTCACTACCCAATTCTAGAAAGGCTGGAGCAAGAGAAATGGTTTTGCCTCGGTTAATTGTTTCTTGAAAGCGTAATCGCCCGATGGCTTTAATTGAAATAGGAGCAGAAGCTGTGCCCTTTTAAAGCAGATACTGTAAATAGTGCCAGCATTTGGGATGACTTACACCATAAGATGCAAAAGGCTTATTTCTGTTGAAGGGTAAAGGGGGAAAGAAGTGGTTTGCTTTGGTAGTTTGTCTGGAGTCACAATTAAGATAATGGAATAGATGCTTTAAATTCTCTAGAGGTAATATTTAATTCACCTTTCCTATAAAACTTTCAGTGAAACCAATTACTGATAAAATACATAGTTTGGACAATGAAATTATGTAAATGTAACTTGATTTTAGGAAATCTGAATTACAATGGTCAAAGGCTGGTGTTCTTATTTTTGTGCTTCTTGTATCTCAAATATGGTACTCTTTTAGCAATGTTATATATTAAATATTTGATTGGCTAAGTCTATGTGAATTAAATAAAAAATAGCATCAGGTTTACTTTAAATTTATATGTGATGAACTAAAAGGCGTGTGTGTGTTCCTGCGTGTGTGAGACAGGTCTGGCCTCACACAAGCGTGGCACAGGACAGAACGCTTCCTCCCCTCCTCTTCATCAGGAAGCTTGGCGATCACTCGCACATAATCTGAGCCAGACCGGAGAAGCCTAGGCAGGATCCACACCGCATGGCCTGCCTCTGCCATTGCCCACTTGGTCGGCTTTGCCTTTGTCCCTTGTTCTTTCTGGGCCTCAGTTTCTTCCTCAGTGAAGTGGAGGGGATAGTCCTGGGGACCACAGAGCTGCCTTACGATTGGGATGTTCTTTAATTCTGAAAAGGGTCCTGTGATCGTGGGGTGTAATCTTGACCCTGCGGTTGTGTTCGAGTTGTCCGTCAGTCCACACCTTGTAATTAGCACCCGCATCTTCTTGCCTCTGCCTCTAACCTACTGGACAGTGGCTTTCACAGCCAGGATCTGAGCTAGCAGACAGGAAACAATCTGTACCAGTACAGATTGGGTGTATTCTGTGCCATTTTACCAGTTGTCCAGGGAATGATAGACTATTCCTTTGTAAAAAGTCAGTTTTTTAAATGCCAGTTTAATAAACTACCAAATGGCATGATGGAGATCAACATGCAGTCAGGCGTTTCATTGAACAATCTGGATCTCCTGGCTCTAGCATTTTGGGATACTTCTGAAGTTGTGAGATTGATTTTTCGAAAGTCTCTTCTCACTACAAGGAAAATTTTCCAAAGTGAAAAAGCCTGTGAAAAGTCACATAAAAAGCACATTGGGTCTCTGGGGTAAAAGTACAGAGGTTTAACTAGAAGATGCCTCTCTTCCTCTTCAGGAAATCTGGTCGAAGTCCTCTTAGTTTAAAAAGAAAAGCAAAAATACGGTGATATTTAGTTATTACCATGTTCATTTCATGCCAGATTTCTAGAATTCCTTAGTATAATGTGTGCATGTGTATGTGTGTATATTCACGAAGAGAATATATTCTGATACTGTAGAATCTTGGCCTCTCTTGTCTAAGTGACACAGAGTACATTTAAACCCATTTTATGGTACTTGCAGTTTACTTTTACTGTGGAAATTATTATATAGATTTAAAGTATTACATCTTTGCTCATGTGATCTGTTGTTGTTATATCATAGAGCCAACTCTGTGGTGAGAAACGCAACCTCCAATTATAAACTTGCTCCTATGGGGGAATCTGATATCCACTTTATGATGTGGTTTCCAGGAACACATTGTGGGGAAAAGTAGGGAATAGCTGTTTTTCTAAATTTAAGCTTTCGATCCTTTATAACATCAGTTATGATTTGGCAAGATGTGAACAGTGTGTCTCACACTGAAGGTCATTTATGGATTGCATTTGAGTGTGATCTCAAGGCCATCCCCTAAATGCATGCAGAATGGATCAAAAACATGTACATCTAATTCTAGCTTTAATTGGAAAATTTGGATTTTTTACATGTATACAGCTGTGTCTCCAGAACCATGTTTCCAGGGTTTTATAAAAAGTGCTGTAAACATCTCTTCTTTTTTGGGAGGGATGGTGCTGGGAATTGAACCTGGCCCACTTGCTAGGCAAGTGCTCTACTACTGAGCTAAATCCCCAACCCCAGCATCTCTGTTCTTTACACTGCCAAGCATATCTATCTTCCAGACAGACTAAAGCCATAGTTATTGATAACAAATCTGGGTTTTTCTTTTAAAAATTCAAAAATTCACTTTTTTGTGTTCTGTTTTGTCATTAATCAGACTTAACATCACTTGGTGAAATCTTTCATTTAGTAGTTGAATACTAAGGTCTTGTAGAGAATTATAGTCCTAAGTTATCAGCAACAACAACAAAAAATGAAGCATATCAGTCTTTTGAAAATATGTAAATTGAAGATCTCCAATCAACTTTTTTTAAAAATCTCTTTTATAACAATATTCATTAGGCCTTAGCAA
The DNA here is from genome assembly GCA_004026905.1 of Hystrix cristata. Lineage (NCBI taxonomy): Eukaryota > Metazoa > Chordata > Mammalia > Rodentia > Hystricidae > Hystrix > Hystrix cristata. The sequence goes on from PVJO010000188.1 coordinate 240,115, forward strand.
GTGTATGAACCAGATACTTCATCTGTAAAGAAATACTGAGATATATTGAATTGTAGCCTCGATCCAGGGAGAGTTACAACCAGTACTCTTTCTTTAATTATTTGTGAGAAGAGTTGGTCAAACTACATAACAAATGAAAAACACACTTGGTAACAGATCTTAGTCTAATCAGGAAATAGGAGGTTAATCTTAGAGACTTGGACTTAAAATAATCATGACGGTAATATATCATAGCTGTTGTATTTAGTTATTTAGTTACAGTACTTCATTCATTTTTTGGTGGTGCTGCTGTGGATTAAGCCCAGGCAGGGCCTTGTGCATGCTGGGGCTTGTGCTCAGCTAGGAAAGGCACTGAGCTACGTCCCTAGCCCTCTGTCATATTTAAACAAATTTTAGCTTACTTTAACATTTTAGTGAAGCGTGAGTGCTCTGACAGGAAGTGGATCTTCAGCCCCAGGGAGAGTCTTCTTCCCACCAGCCAGGCAGAGGCACTGAAGAGTCCCAGGTGTCACATGCTGAGGCCCAGCCTAGTGTGGGGAGAGGGCTATGTTGGGGCCCTAGCCATTCCCTGCCGTGAACCTTTCACAAAGAACCCCACAAGTCACTGACACACTCCTTTCAAACCAAGCATCTGGTAGACCCTGGCACCCCTATGTCATGGGCAGCCCAACTTCCTTTTGCTCTCTCTCACTATGACACAACTGCTACCGGGGGACAGAATGGTCCTGTTCTAGGGAAGGTTTCCCATTGTTTGGTTTATCATACATTCGCTGCTTTCCTCTCCTTCTACTTGTTGTCACACTGTGATCTCATCTGCTCCCTCGGCTTACATGACACATATATGACCACCGGAGCTACTGACACTTCTGTCCTGAGCTGCGTACCGGACTTGAGTTACACAACTTGCTCTGTGTCTGCCTAGAAGTCATTTCTCTTCATTCTAATCAGTGGTCACCAAGTGCCTGTTCTGGGCCCAGGACTGGATTAGATGCTGCCTATACTGCATCTCAGATTATTCACCTACATGTGAAGCCAAATATTATTTCTCCTAGAAGCAGCAGAAGAAATGGCCCAAAATATGAGAAGAAATTCTAGACTTCTATTCCATAATCAATAGAGTGGTCATTGAGACCTGTAGCAACGTGAGTTACAACTATCTTGGTTCCCAAAATTATTTGAAGCAGCCTTTAAAAAATCTATTAAAATAAACTTAAAAGGACACAAAAAAATGATAAAAAGCTATGTTAGGAATCTGGACATTAAATTTTTCTCAGTGTTTCCTGGCAGCCAAGGCAAAAAGACCAAACAAAAATTTTAATCTGTGCTAAAAGGAAATGTACAAATTCATGTGGAGGAAGCTTCACTGCCCCTAGATGATGAAGTATCTTTGCATATACATTTGATCATGGAAATTGTGCAACAGAATAACCAAAAATGTAAGGTTGGATAAGATGCGTGAATTTCCTTCTGATCAGTTCTTTGTGTGATAAATAGGAATATATGAGGCCATAGGTAGAAATACCTTCCCTAGCATTAAATTGTGGGAGTAATTATTCACTGTATATACTTTCCAGAAGAAAAATTATATAACAAATGGAATAACTTTTTTTTTTGTTTTGCATGAAACAAAAATGTTAGAATTACAACCATTTCTACTGGCTTTTTGTCAGAGTTGAAGATGTATTCTCCCATTGTAAAGATGTGTTTCTGGGAATTTAAGCTGATGCAACCTAGGAATGTGCAGCTTTATGATTCAATATTCTTGGTCCTATTACAAACAGTAAAATGTTTGTAGAGGATTTTTTAAATACAAGAGGAACTGGAGACTACTAGAAATGGGAGAATTTCATCTCAAATACCTCTTAGACTATTCACCAAGTAGTTTCTACCTAAAAATCAATTCAAGATTCATATTTTTATCCTATGATCAATTTAAAAATATTCAAAATATCAACAACTACTTTTATTGCTGTTTTTGCTAATGGCGATTTCATCAAATGCTGTACATCACTGTTTTTAATCAATTATAAGATTCACATTTCTCACACTTTGAAATCACCGATAGCAAGATGCTTATAATCAAGTATAATTGGTACCACTGTCTTAGAGATATATCAAATATGACAGGACCAATGGTTTCTTAAATTCAGTAATTATAGAAAGTTGTAATTGCTTACTTCATAGATATTTCTTACAGTTTTGTAGCATGAAAATACTAATTTTTAAATTCTGGCAACAGAAGAATAGAGGAACAATTCTTTGAAGTTCTTGACATGTAAAATATACTAGATTCTTTTTTTTTTTTTGAAAGGTAAGAGAATTAGCACCTTAACTGAATCCATATTGTAATAAATCCTAGGACTTGATGGAAACAATTTGCTAAATGTACATTATCATATAAGTTTGTGTTTATAAAACACATCTTTGTTTATTAAGTGTTCTACCACCTTACCTGTCTAGTCCATAGGCCACGTACTTCCTCAAAAAGTTCTCTGGACAGTGTTGTACCAAGACCATGGAGGTGGCATTTTAATGTCAAAATAAAATAATGTAACAGAAACATATAGAAACCATGTTGCAGTGACAAAATGAAATGTCAGTGGAGGTCTATTGTAATGTAATGTCAAAACAAAATGTCAGCCAGAATCCATGGAGACACTATTATGGTATCAAAATGAAACAATATCGGTGCCAGTCTGTGGAGACATTACAATATGTGAAAAGACAAAACAAAATGGTATCTGCAGAGGCCTGTGACTTCTGTGTCCCAGTGTGGCTTCAGGTCACATGGTTGGCATGTGACAAACATTGATAATATTTCATTATACTTTCCAACTCTTTCTTTTGCAACTCAAGAAAAGAAATCCCAGAGTCATTCTTTAAATGCCTGGCTTAGAAAATTGCTGATATTTATATCTAAATCTGAGCTTGTGCTTACACGTATGCTGGTCTTTGTCAGGATTTTCTGTATTCATTTAGGGCTTCTGTTGCAGCTGAACACAGAGTGAGTTCCATTTGGTCTTGGCTTTGCCTGCCTGCACGCTAGCACTTGGACACCAGTTGAAAGTATAAAATACAGGAAAGCAGTGTTACAGTCTGCTTGTGTAGCAGCATACTGAGTTTAACAGATGCCTTGCTCTATTCTTTCCCCTCTGTCCTCAGCTGGAAACTGGCAGGTCTCAGCCTCGCCTTCTGGCCGGAAGGCTGGTTTGAAATGGCACCTAGATCCTCGTGACCTTTGACCCTTCCACCCCCAATGCTCAGTAGGGGTGTGGGTGGGTACTTACTTTACCTGTATTCCCAGCCCGTTCCTGTTAATCAAGAGATTAAAAATTCTGTGTAGAAACAAACAAACAAAAATTATTAAAATCTGTAATGTTGTTAAATTGAGGATATACCTTAAAAGGAAATTAAATTAGTAAAGTGTCAAAGTCTTTGAACATTTTAGGCATAGTACAGTAAAAACTTTACCGATAAAGCAACTTACAAAGGTCAAACGGATTATCTACATTATAAACAATCTGTGTCTAGGATTCAATACTGATTTATTTTTGTTTTAGAAATTTGAAAATCCTCAAAATTGGGGGGGGTTCAGATTAGTGACAGAAAGAAAAAAACCCTGCCCATTCATCAGTATAGATGCCTAAAAAATAAAGATTTGTTTTTCTCATTTTAATTAGCTACAATTTAAAAATCATGTATTAACCAACAATACAATAAAGTCTCATTTATTATGGTAATGGGAAAAAGGTTTGCAAGTAAGAATTTTAGGAAAGAGTGCATATAAAAGTGCCTCTATTAGTTTGTCAGAAAAATAGTGAGAAAGCAAAAGAGGTTTGGGGTAGTATCCTGTAGTCAGTGGAATGCAATTCAGTTCAACAACTTCTTCCCTTTTTTTTCCTTCCAAAACCAAAGAATGAACCCAGGGCACTGCACATGCCAGGCAAGTGCTCTACCACAGAGCTATATGCCCAGATCCTTTTGTATTTTATTCTGAGACAAGATTTTGCTAAACTGCTGCGATTGGCCTTGAACTTGTGATCCTCCTGCTTCAACTTCCCAAGTAACTGGGATTATAGGAGAGCGCAGCTACACCCCAATCTTCCCTTTCTCTGCTCAGAATATTCCATCCTAAGAACTAAAGGTTATGAAAATCTCAGTGTTTTTCAAAAGTTAAATAATATTCACCTTTCCTTCTTTCCAAGATGAAAGAGACTTTTGTTACTTTCTAAAAAGATTTTCCAATACAAAGATTAAAATATTTAAAAAGGGCTTTTGGTAAACTTTTAGATAATCAGATCATGAATTGGTTCTTCTAAGACTAGGATTCTTCCTTCAGGCTCTTACATCAGGGCTGGTTCGCTTCTATCAGTTCTCATGCAGTAACCACGAAAGCCCTGAGGTCTTGTGGAAAAAACGGTATCCTGTGTGTGCGTGGCAGAGCTGTGCTACAGCCCGGGGTTGTACTCTCAACGTCTCTGCAGCTGCAGGGGGCTGCACTGTGGGAAGACTGCGCCACAGTGTCTACCAGGAGCACCAGTGGAGTGATTTCAAGAGACCTGAATAGGAGCTGGGCATCCTTTGGCAGGAGGATTAAGAATGAAGGCCAGCAAATCCTGAAACAGAGAATTAAAAACTGCATGTAATAATCACCACAATGACCAGTGGGAGTAAACTTGTATAATAAACATCTCAAGCCAAAGTGTGAATTTCATCACATGTCAAAGAAAGGAAAACTATTTTGAGTACAGTGCCAGAACATGTGCTTGGGAGAAAAACTTTGGAGGACTTGGCTAAATCTTAAAACTTAGATTTATTTATTTTATTGAGCTTTGTAGACTACAGTGTCAGCGCTTTAAGAGTTTAGCACTCAAAGCTGGGCATAGTGGTGCGCACCTATAATCCTAGCACTTGGAAAGCTGAGGCAGGAGGTCACTGTGAGCTCAGGGGCAGCCGGAACTACATGGCAAGACTCTGACTAAAGAGAGCTAACTATTTATATACTTATAAGCAATACGGAAAACAAAATTTAAAAAAAAAAGCAGTATGGAAAACATTCCCTATAAAGTTTGTTGGGCACTAGAGGACATAAGTCATGTCATTGTAACCAATCACTGCCATCATTTTAGAAGTTTGCAATTAAAAAAGTATATGAAATATAATTGCAAACTTCTAAAATTATGACAGTTTTTCTTGAAAGGTATTGTTTGGTCTGAAAATAATTGGGCACTAAGAATAACACCAACTTTAAAAGTCCAGTGATGACATAGAGAGTAATGGTATTTCTTCCTCCAAAACTCTAAAAACAGAAATATTAGCTCTATTTTTTAATGGAAGTGGATGGTATGGTGACAGAATGTCCCAAGAATGTCAAGATCCACGTATATACACCCCAGACTGAGGATCGTTGGATTCTCCTTTGAAGACCTTGAATGGCCCCAGAGAAGGAACCTAATACACTATTACAGTTCCCATCCAAAAGTGATTCTTGGGCTAGGGGGGTTATAGCTCAGTGGTACAGCACTTGCCTAGCATGCAGGAGGCCCTGGGTTCAATCCCCAGCACTGCCCCTACCAAAAAAAGTGGCTTTAGCTAACCTTCTGGTAGTAATGGGCACCAGCCCCTGAGCCCATTCATGTACAGTGACTAATCTGCTTTTTAGGACTTCGCTTTTAAATATGAAAGGGGAGGAAAGCATATCAGCTGCTTGAGGAGAGCCTTAGTTATGGAAGACAGACTATAAAACTTTTAAAAAGGAAGAAAACCTGGAAGAAACAAAATAAAGCAAAGAGAAGAGAAAAATATTAAAGAACAGAAAATATACATACACTCACCAAACATGAACAGGCAGCTATTTGAAAGTATTACTGAGAAAATATGAAAAAAACTCTTGGAAAATAATATATACCATAACAGTATAAAGAAACATAACAGAAAACTTGGTAGATAAGATGGAGAAATTTCTGAAAAAGTAAACGAGATATAAAACAGAGTACTATATTCAAGAAGAAAAAAGAATCAAAAGTTCATTCCTGGAGGTCCAACATGTAATTAATATGCTCTCTAGGAAGAGAGAACAGAGATAATAATGGAGAGAATATTACAGGATAACACAAGACATTTTTACAGAACTGAAAAACTTAAGGTTCTAGATTGAAGAGTTAGCTACTACTAAGCAAAAGCAATTTGTAAAAAGGAATAGCAATGTGAAATTTCCCAGTGTCATATGGAGACGATCCTGTGAAAAAGGTATACAATAAAGAGTTGGGAATCAGCACCATCAGATTTTTCCAGTAAGAGTGGAGCAATGCCTTTACATACTGAAGGGAAATGGTTTTTTACCTACGATTTCCTACCTAGTCGAACAGTCAGTGATAGATGATGGTACAATAAATGTATTTTGGGGGTGCAAATACTCATTTTTTTTACTTTGTAGCTTTTGGGAGCTACAAAATAAGTGCCCTGATAATCCCCAGGATATGATGAAGGAAGGGGCCAGGATTTCTGATGTGCGGAGACCTGGGGAACAACCAGTCCGCGTTGGAGTGTGTGGGAAGAATGTGCAAAGGGGGGGGGGCTTCAAGAAAAATAACTGTGTTTGATAAATTAGGATAGGTCTGATCTTGTGGAAATTTGTGTTATAAGGCTCCAGAGCATGGAAAAAGTTAGAGGCTGGCTCTAAGAAAACTAAGAAAATAACAAGCATGTCGTGGAAAAAAAGTAACATAATCACAGTGTCCCACCTGAATTAACAGTGAACAATATTTATATAAATTATGTGAACACTAAAAAAGTCATTTTCAGATAAGGTGTGCTATAACTGGATGGGGGGATATGGGAGATGGGAATTGGGAATGGTAATTTAGATTGTACTATAAGAGCTAATGCTTCGTCTACCTTAATAGCAACTCAACAGATATGTTTAAAATATAATAGATTTTTTTTTTTCCTTTCTGGTGCTGGGGATCGAACTCAGGGCCTCGTGCTTACAAGGCAGGCATCCTAACCACTGAGCTAAATCCCCAGCCCCTAAAATATAATAGAGATAGCAGGATAAACATACTATTCAGCAATATTTCAATACCAGAGGAATTTGGTTAGATATGGATTATTGTGAAATCCTTGGCTTTTGTTTTCTGTACACATTAATAATTTGTACTTAATTATACTGAAATAGTATGAAATAACTAAATGAAAGACAGTGAACTGTAGAAGAATCAATGGATAAAGAATTATGATTAATCCATTCTGAGTATTTTAAGTAGAGATAAAAAGAAATACCACAGAAAACAGCTGAAACTCCTAAAAGTTTCTCTTGGGATTGAGTGGTCAGATAGATAAGATGTAATAAAGCAGGGATTCTTTTATTTTAAGGCATTTAGTTAGCATTTTATACTTTAAGCTATATATTTGTATTACCTTAGAGACATGTAAGCTATTTTATAATTTTTGAAATATGTTGATATTGCCAAAGCAATCTGGCCATGCTGTTTTTGTTTTCCTCATAAGATAATTTAACTAAGCCTGAAATGAGAGACTGAGTTGATCGGCATTTCTATCTTATTTATTATCTCTAGCCAGAGAAACAATTTGTGAAGTTGGGATATGGCCAAATTGTGACTAGAAATAAAGCCCAGAAAGTTATTAACTAATAATTATTAAGTTAATTGAGAGCATAAAATAAATAGAAGTAAAAACAATTCTAGTCACCTTTAAAATGTTTAAAAACCAATTATACATACAAATTCTTCATTTGGGTACATCCATTTGTTTTTCTTTTTTTAGAAAACAAGTGAATAAATGGATGTTTCATTACCTGCATTTTAGTTCTCAAAGACTGCCCATTATGAAATTTATCTCCTGTAAATCTCCTGTTACATTATGTTCCATTTTGAGTTATTTCAGGAAAGCCATATAGAATTTAGCTATGATTTAGAATTAAGCTTTGGAATTTTATCATTTAAAAAAACATAGTTTTGTATGGCATTTTGCAATTATGCTGTCATTAAAGACAGAGAATGCAAAAACAAAGAAAATGTTAGCCTTGAATTCTGCGTAATCGTTTCATGATTAAAGAATTAAAATAATGGTTCTATAATTAGTTTCTATGTTTCTATGATAAAACCTCTCTAATATGAAAAAGAACATGATAATCATTTTATTTTGTCATCAAAATCCATCAGGTTTTGTAATTTAATTTCCACTGCTCTTTAGTTACAAGGTTCACACTATCTTTCCTGATTTTCATTTTCTTAGTTTGTCACATGTTACACCTGTTATTACGGAATTTCATTTTCTCTTTATTCAGGCATTGCAATGCATATTTTAGTTTGAAGCACAGACTTTTAACTGTGGGTCACAACCAGCCAACCTTTGTATCCTCAGTGGTTTTATTGAATGAATAATAGAAGCGAGAAGCTTTCTCCAACCCTTTAACCAGTTAGAATATTTTACATGCTCTTGGCATTTATTAGAGAGTTCAAGCAAATCACACATGTAGGAAACATACATGCATTTGGGTATTAACCCCAAATTATGACTGCTTCTTGCGCCATACAAAGAAAAACAATGCGTGTGGTTTCTATTGACATAACATTTCACAGATACTTTCTAGAGTGCATTTCAACTGCTGGCGTACCTGGGAAGCATTTTCTTTCCCATTGCTTGCTTGCTTAAAGCTCCCCGAGGTGACCTGCTAAGGAGTCAGGAGGACTCCGGAGGCCTAAGCCCCTGCCCTGGCTGCTGCCCTTGCCTCATTTCTCCCAGGGCCTGGCAAGGAAGTTTAGTGTGGCTCGCTCTACCAGTTCTGGCTTTTTAGGCTCTGGCACACACTTGCCATAGTCAAAGGTCATTTGTTTAAAAAGTTTTATTAGAATACAGTTTCTTCAGCAAAAACTTTGCCAATTAGTTTTAGATTGACAGTTCTTTTTAAAACGCTGGGTGCAATGGTGTGTGCCTGTCATCCCAGCTACTCGAGAAGCAGAGGCAAGAGGATCGCTTGAGCCCAGAAGCTCAGGATTAGTCTGGGTAACATAGTGAGACGCCATCTCAAAAAGAAAAATAAAAGCCTTGCTACATAATTCTACTTTTGGGGCTAGGGATTTAGCTCAAGTGGTAGAGCGCTTGCCTAGCAAGCACAAGGCCCTGAGTTCGATCCCCGGCACCTCCCCCCAAAAAAAGTTCTACTTCCGTGATAAGTTTTCAGCAAATATCTCATTGAAGGTGTGATCGCTTTAGACTTAGCAACCCTTTCGGGTAGAAACCAGCTTGAATTGTCCCTGCGACACCAGCAGGAAATGCTGCCTAGAGCTCCCAGTGTAATACCTTGCTCCCGTGTTTTTATTGTTGGGTCCTACAATTATGTATGTGTGTGCACGTGTGTGTTCTGTAGCTGGAGGAATTCTCCTCGAAAAGTAAAGCTAGATTTTTCTGTCCTGTCTGAACCCACTGACAAGCTAATAAGGAAGAGTGATGATAGTAATAAAATGGGGTGAGGGGTACATTCCTGAGATTCTGCTGCTTATAAAATGATAGGCCTGTTACCGAATGACCACAGAGGGACTCCGGCAAGATCTCGTCCTGAGGCTTGCTGGTGGAGAGGTGACCTCCTTGATCCATAAAGCATGTGGAGCACTAGAACTATCACATCAGAAGCAAATACAGGATTAACAGCTTCGGAGACCACCTTTTTAACCCAGAGAACAGAGCTGTATGTTTTTAATTTGTTATGATTTATTACACTGAAATTGGTGCGAAATGGACAACAAATCATGGGTGTCAGAATCTGGAAATGAATTTTATCAGCTGAGCAAAGTGAGTGCCTTTGGGATTTGCATAAGTTTCTCATAATTCTTTTCATATTACAGATGATGAGGAAAACTGTGAAAATAAAGTGAAAATGACATGATATTTCCTAAGTCGCTAATTTTGTACGTATACACAGACACATATAAATATAGCCACTTAGCCTCAGCTGAGGCTTCCTCTAGAATTCCAGGTGGTTTGTACACAATCAGGTATATTTGTCTGAAAACCGGTAAGACAGTATGAAGACAACTTATTTATAACAAATGTCCAGGATTATCTACAGAAGAATGCAAACATGATAAGATACCTACCAATAACATTATTTTCAGTATTCAAATTTTGAAGAGGGAATTTAGACTCACGTACTAGTATAAAAATGCTAAGATGGAAGAAGGATCTGTCCCAAAATATCAGATGTTATAAATACCCTTCGGCGTCACAAAAAAGCTGCCCTGTTAGAAACCAACTTCGCATGCATAATTAATCTGAGCATCACATTCCGTCTTCACAACCAGAAGAGAAATTGAATTCAGGTGTTCGGTGAACATATGGGGGTTTTTACTGTGAATTTATGACCTGTGGTTTGAGTGTAAAACCCCAAGATACTTGCTGATAAAACTTAATGAAGCTTGTGCTGAGGAGCTATTTTTATTTGTAGTTTGGTAATTGATACATTTCTTGGTTTAACTCTCCCACCCTTTCTCCCATTCCTCATAAATCTTGCAATTGGAGAGACAGAGCCACAGCAGAAACTCCGGTCGTCCTGGCCAGCTTGGTTTAACCCACTTACCTAACTGAAAAAGTTGAGAGTTTGCTTTTGCACAGCAGTGTCCTCTGTTCCTCCCCTGCCCTTTTAGTGTGGCAGTTTAGGCTTCTTCGCCCGTGCAGGCGGCAGGAGGCTGCGCCGTATGATTTCAGCAGGCACCGGGAAGAAGCACTCCTTTCCTACGAAAGCAGCCAAAGTTTTCAACAAGTGTGACATCAGTCTTGAGAAACAAGAGGCACAGTATAGCTCATCATTGACATTTAGCAGTAAGTTCATTGCCGTGACCCCAAGATTGAGCACACCTTCAAAGGTCAGGAACCTGCCACCCACCCACACCCTGGCTGGCTCTCTCCGCCTCAGTGTTTGTACCTCAGATTTAGGAAGAATGCTCCTGATTTGAGTGCCAGGAGGGAAAGCAAATGCTGAAGCTTTCCATTTTAACATGCAGGGTGTAATGGGTTTAATGAGAATCCTGTATTTGCTCACTCATTTGCAGCAATTAAGAACTTAGTTCTGACATCTGTAGATGAGAACTATTTACCTGGCGATTACAAGATCAGGAATATTTGATGGAATTGCTAATCAGCATAGAAAAATATCTAAGTGGCAAGAAGGTTGTTTACCTCTACTCTCAGAGTGGTGTCAATTCCTGGTAGTTCTGCTTGGATCCCTTTTTAGTTCAGTGACACTCCCCCCCCCCGCCCTGCCCCGCCCCGCCCCATGCTTTAGTCATCCCTGCTCCAGAACTTGTTTGTATCCACTTTATCATGCTGACAATCTGTCTGTTTCGAAAGGCTTACAGCTCTGTACATCCATGCATGACATCACAGTAAGACATTGCTTAATGATGTGAGACGCGGGTGGTCACTGCTGGCTGCCTGTTACTGAGGCTGCGTGACAGGTCTGCCCTACATCTGTTTCACCTAGTGTCACTTTTTGCCTACTCCAGGTCCCGTGTCAGCTTTAAGTGACATCCATGAAATAGCTGAACTTCAGACTTGCCATTGATATAAATAAGGGATGATAACAAATTCAAGAAGAATTAGTGATTGAGCAAGGAGGGAAAATTTGCCCTAATTTCTCTCCAATAAGCATGTTTCAAAAAATCATTGTACTCTGGAAGGGAGGTCTTTTTACATAATGGACTGGATCATTCATCTTGCCATTGTGTAGCAATAAGAGAAGTCAATAAAGAAATTAATTTCCCTTCAATAAGGGGACTAAAACACAGGGCCCTTGTGTGACAGTTGAACCATTACCTAAGGATGTTGTCAAGGACTGGAAAAGTCGAAGTCAGGTAAACAGAATCCTTGAGGGTAAATGAATCAAGTCCCGGAAGCCTTAGCCTACTCTCCTCTGTGTACTGGGACTCGGACTCTAATGTTCCAGAAATTACAGGACTTTGAGGAGGAAAAAGTTCCTCAGAAAGGCTGGCAATTATCAGAGCTCCAGCTTTCCCCTCCTCTGCTATGTGCATGGGATTCCTGTCATAGTGATAGAAATCTATCAATAGGGAAAAGAATTTCAGTATAATTTGGAAATTGACTCTTTGAATTTTTTAACTGGGAAAATAATAATTCCCTTTTGCATCTCCAATAATTGGATGTCAAGTACAGGTGTGAAATTCAGAGCATTTAGAATAGAATTTTGTATTTAGGCCAAAAAATAACTTGCTAGGGCTGGGAAGTATCTAGCAAAAATAAAATGGCCAAAGAGATAGGCCGAGATGCTTATCAAAAATCTGCACTGTGTAACCATTCTTTTGTAAATTGGGCATTTGGGGAACACCTCTTAAGGCCTGGACCTTCCAAACCAAGGAAAGCAAGTTTCAACCAGAACCACTTTGTAGGTTCTTTGCGTACACAGAGCCTAGCGGGTCCTCCATCTCCTTCAGAGAGGAGCTAGGAATGAGTCCTGGGGTTCAGCTGTACCAAGGAATCTGGGGTTCAGTTGTACGAAATTCAATGGTTAAGTTCAGTGTTGACCTTCTGGGGAAATTTGATTTGGTTCTCATCTAAGTCAGTTTGCGACCAGAATTGTGGAAAGAATTAAGTTCATGAACTGAGGTACCACTTTAGGATCTGGCAACCGACATTTTCTAGTTACATCTTCCGCAGCAGTATTTATTTTGTGCCATTTTTTTTCTCACCACAACTTCGGAGGGACAATCCATATACATGATAATGGTGGAACTCACTTGTCAAATACGACTCCTATCTTTTCCTGTGCTCTACTGACCAATTCTTTTTGCAACGGGCAGTATTTATCTGGTGCCAGGCGTGGGCAGGGCACATGTGTCTAGCCTGCCTTAATATATACTTATTTACTGTCCAAGGTGATGAGGTGGCGGTGGCAGTGGTGGGATTGGTTGTCCATGTGGTTGGAGAAAGGGCGGTTTAGGGAGTTTATTGCTGCAGTGTCATTGCATAACCAGCTGCCTAAAAGCCCAGTGGCATCTAAGCACAAGTATTTACTCACACAGGTGCAGCTGGGCTGGGAACTAGGTGCTCCAAGCTGGGCCCCATTGGGCCTGGCTCTGTGTTGCAAGGTGGGTCTCGTACAGCCCATGTGTCTTATTCCTGTGCTGTGGGTGTGTTTTTGATATTTTGGAAGTCAGGAACACAAGAGAACCAACCCACCATGCACCTACATTTCCAACCCATCTGCATCGCATCCAGTAACATTCTATTGTCCAGAACAAACCACACCACCAAAGCCAACATCAGTGGGGTATTAGTTTTCCATTGCAGCCTCACAAATTAACACAAGTTTAACAGCTTACAACAGCACATATTTAATAAACCACAGTTTCTGTGGTTCTGGAGTCCAGATGTGGCCTAACTGGATCTTCTGCCCAGGGTCTCGTCAGGGTGGCATCAGGTCAGCCTGGCAGGGTTCTGCTGTGAAGACTCCACTGAGGGGCGCTAGCCTGCTTGCTTCTGTCGCTGTGGCTGGGATCCTGTTCTTTGCAGCTGTGGGATTCATGGCTGCTTGATTCTTCAGTCAGTGAGGGGAGGGAGAGAAAGCAAGATGGACACCCACTTCTTACGGGATTGCATAATGTAATCACATACATTCCATGAGAGCTGCCACACTGCATTGGTTAGAAGCAAGTGTGGGTCCTGTCCACACTCAGGGTCAGGGGACTACACTACCCTCAGGGGAAAGCAGGACCCTCAGGGGTCACCTGAAACTCTCCATCACACATACTTGCCGAACAACTTACTGTGCCACAGCAAGTGACAGAGTATCTACGTGTTATGTGGTGGTGATAATGACTCACACTCGCAAGCACTAGTAGACACTGGAGGATGGTATTCGGGCCCTAGAACAGTTACAGACCAATTGAAAGGAAAAGACGAATGTGGGTTGGAGTAGTTAAGAAAGGCTTCCAGGAAATGAAATTCGATTTCTTTGACTTACTAGTAAAATTGGGAGAGGAGGGTAGAAAGGAGAGGTATGAAAGAAAGAAAACTGTGCAAGTTTATCTTCCTCCCCCTTTCGGCAGCTTGTCTTCTTTTCTACTAGAAAGTATAGTCCTCTTCCCTTTCTGAGGAACATGGGAAGCCTGCCCCCTTCGTCTCTTCCTTTTCCTTTCATGGGAAGGAGAGTGTATACCAAGATGGTAGCTCCTTATTTTAAATCTAAGTGGTTAGTTCTCCCTTGCTTTGAATTCTGGATCTGAAAGCTCTGCCCTCACTTTCCAGATTTCTCTTGCATAATTAAAAATGCAAATGTTAAAGTATTTTTACTCCATAAAGAATTAATCAGTCACATTATGAACTCCTCTTCCAGCATGTGCTCCCCCAGAGAGGTAGGTCAGGACCCAAGCTGATGAAGGCAGTTCCACACTCAGTTTAGACAGATTGGAAAGAGCTGAGGACAAGACGATACAGACGGTGTCCACTTACCAGCCTCTTAATCCACTCATCCCTCAGCATGCACGGCCATGAGACCCCCTTGCGTACCAAGATCTGTGGATACCCAAACCCCTTATATAAACGGTGTAAAGTTCGCGTGTGACCTGCGTGGTCCTCCCGTGTACTTTAAATCATCTCTAGATTACTTACAATACCTAATGCAATGTCAGGGCCATGTAAACAGTTATACCGTATCATGCAGGGAGCCATGAGAATAGAAATGCCTGTACACGTTCAGCCCAGCTGTTTTTTTCCAGCTCTCTTTTGATCCGAGGATGGGTGGTTCTGAGGGTGCGGAACTGCGGACATGAAGGTCCAGTGTGTTTGCCTCTCAGGACTGCTGTTAGGGGCCACGGGCCCTCTCTTGGTCCAGGGCAAGTAAACAACGTACAGAAGCAGCGTACAGAACAGGCTGCATCTGCAGAATATAAAGTACAGGGTACACACTAACCACCAGCAGACCTATTTTGCTGCCTTACCTAGAATTTAAAAAGAAAATAAGTCCACTTTTAAATTTGCAGCAAAAAAAAAAAAAAAATTGTATTTCTGACTTCTGTTTTTCAAAAATCAGGAGGCAACACCAGGGCTGCATCCCCCCAAGGCAGCGGCTACCCCAGAAACCACGCCTGTGACCCCTGTTTGTCCCAGAATGCAGTGGTGCCTTTTCTTTTCTTTTCTTTTTTACCAAGAACATGTATTGGTACATTGTATACATAATGATCATAATCAACATGGTTATTTTGTACCTGTACATGATGTATCTTGGTTTTCCCCCCTCTTCCCCCCTTACCCTCCCCTCCCTTCCATTCACCCACCCCTCCCTATTTGCAACAAGTTTATTTACATTTTTCCATTTTTTCCCCTTTCATCTTACTTTCCTTTTAACCTTCCTTCTTTATCCCCCTTTTCCCTATCTAGTTCTCCTCTCTTTTGAATACTATCTTTTAAAGATAGTATTCAGTGGTGCCTTCTTGCACAGCAGACTCCTTCCTTCTTTAATTAGTGGCTGTGGAGGTGCTAGAATTTGCCAGAAGGCCTATCAGTGTCATTTTCAAAGTGTGGTCTGTACACCGGCACCCGTTTCAGAATGGACACAGGCTCCTGGGCCCTGCACTAGGCTAGTTGAATCCAAGCATCAAAGGTGAGCATCAGTGAGCAGCGACTTTAGCAAACTGCCCAAGTGATCCTCAGGCACACAGCGTGCATGGGAGCCACTTCCCGGGGAGCGCAGTGCCTCGGGAGGTGCTGGCGAGCAGGGCCGTGTGGAGCGCAGCTCTCGTGTCCACCTGTAGAGAGCTCAGGCCTCCACGCACACGAGTGGACATCTCAGGCACCTTTTGGAAGCACATTTCAGTACCAAGTGGCCGTCCTGAAGCCCCACAGGCTGTGCAGTCCTCCTCCGAGTGGGGCAGGCCTGAGCTCACAGGAATCACACAGGGAAGATCTGGGCTCTGGGCAGTGCAGAGTTGCATTGTGCTGTGCACAGCAGGTTAGGGGTCTCGCAGTGTGGGATCCAAGGTGCGCTTCCTCAGCCCCATCAGAAAAAAGCCTAGATCATGAGCCAAACCACTATTGTTCACTTAGTTAACACATACTCACACTCCATCTGAGCTACAAAAACCAGTGTGTAGGGGGAAGCCAAGTGTTAATATTGGACCAGACTGTCTTTTGTATCTATTTATGCAAAAAAGCATCTCCAAAAGTCCCTCTCATGATCCCTATTCAGATTTAAATCATACAAAATATCTGGAAATCATGCTTTACTGACTCCTCATTAAGAGTTTTATTGTCTTACCCACAGATGGACTCAGGTGCTATTTTTATTATATTACACACACACACACACACACACACACACAAAGAACAACTTTAAATTGGCAACGAACCTGAGCTGATTGGGATGTGTAGAGATTAGTCCCTATCGCTAGTGAATATTTAAAATTTCCTTTAGCTTCATTGGCGGAAGAGCTCACCAAGAGCTTTAGAAGCCCACATTTGAATTATTGGCCCGTCACATACTGGCCCGAGAAGCAGAACTGAGTGTCCAACGGTTTCATCTCCTGGAGCCAGGATTTCACCTTCAGACTGCCAACACTCGATCCCCAAGGATGCTTGACGGTCTTCCACTCTTTGGAAATCACCATCAATCATGAAACCACTGCAGCCTGTTTTCCAAGTTCGACCCTGAAAGTGGCTTAGCTAATCTTGGCCAAGCCAGTCGGCTTTCTCCAGAGCAGAGAGAGAAAGCAAGCAAAGGAGAGGAGGCAGAGACAGTGGCCTCGCTAGCTGCTTTGGAAATAAGGGCAGAAGTGACTTCCAGAGCTTGTCTTTTACCCTGGAAAACACTGAAGTCAACATCATTTAAAATTAAGGACACTGGGTCAGCTTTCTTTGTTGGGAGAATGGACATTTACTTAGTGCCAGAAAACAGGAGGTCAGTTTTCATCAATGGTTTGGACTTCAGGAGCCTGATAGTTCACAGGGTTAGAACTGTGCATGAAAATAATAGAGAAATATTTCTGGTTAGACTTGTAAAAATCTTTGTCAGTCAAGCCTCCCGTTACCTTCCCATTAAAAGCTGTGATGTATGCTGGGAACAAAAAAGGCACAGCCGGAAAAGTGGCAGTGATACTAACGCATACTCACTCTCCTCTCTGTGTTAGGGATGTGGTAGTTCTCATCCCTACACCATCACAGCTTCATAGACCAGAGCAAGGAACTTTATAGCTTGGACATTGTCTTGGGCAGCCATCGCTGAAAGTGTACATGTGGAGAAAATAAAAGATGCCCGTGAGAGTAAGAACCCACCTACTCCAAAAGTGGGCGGGAAGTTGTGACACCGCACTGAGCGTGGGCTGAAGCCTCCCGCTGTGCAACAGCCCATTTTGCAGACCTGTTAACTTTTAATGTTCTCAGACTGATCAGCTCAAGAGATTTGCCAGCAGAAAACACTGGGAGGACGAGCTTTCATTAACCGGGAAAATTGTCAGGATATTCCAGAAGCACTAACAAAATTGCTAGAAACATGCAGGAGATGAGGATTCTCCCCAATAGATTCAATGATGAAAGACCACTCCACGTTTCTGGAAGATGTTCGTAGTATAGTCCTATGCATGCATGTTTTATACTTGAGATTTTTAAGCCTTCGGAATCCTTCAAATTCCATGGAAGTGTTTGTAGACATATGTCTGTCTGGTAATTTCGTATACTCTAGTTTGGCAGACTTTCTCTTTCCGAGCTATCCCTCACCAATTGCATCGCCCAGGAGGGTGTGCAGCCAACAGCTCACACACACACACCGAGGAACCCGGGCAACACGCTGTCACAAGCAGACCTGATTTTGCTGGTAGCCTGCAGGCTCCTTTCTGCCGGCAGCTCGGAGGCAGTACATGACCAGTATGAGGTTGGCGTCTTGTCCTCAACAAGTCTGAAGTTTTCTTGGGAAGACAGTGTATGCCTGGTGTGGGTTTAAGTAGCTTTTGATGCAACTTAGTGTCCTAGTGAATGAACAGACCAAAAGTGCCGTGAGACTGAGCCTGACTTAATTTCTGCTGTTTGTCTGTATTTTTCTTAGTATAAAAACACTGTTTTAAAATGTGCGTTACTTTACGAAGGAGGAGCTGTGGAGCCCGAAAGGCCTTATTAAGTGGTATACGTGGTCTGGTGATGGAAGAGCTGTAGTACGAGCCGGCAAATCTGGGTTCTAGTCCCACTTGCCCTGCTGGTCTGCTGGGAGGCCTCAGACAAGCCACTTTTCTCCTCAAATGTCAGTTTCCACATTTGTATTTGTGTGTGTGTGGACATGGGTATGAAATACTCCCTTCTGTACCAATCCTATAAGATCTTTGTGAGCGTAAAACAAAATTTGATGCTTTACAAAAAGAAAGCAGCAGCAGCAGCATTAACTAAATGGTTCCATTATGCCGACACTAACACCTGAGCTTGTTTTTTTAAGTGCTTTTCGTTTACGCTGCGAGAGCTGCACTTTGTTCATAGATCTCTGATGACTCATAAACGGGAGCTTCACGTAATAGCATCATGCAGATAACACTGAGTGTTTGTGAGGTTTTATGGTGTCTTCTCACTTGATTATCACAACTGTGATATTTAGAGCAAAACTGTTATCTCCATACAGAAAGAAACCTGAGCTCGGAAGGAGTAAGTGTCCTAAGATGCAGGAGCTGGGCAGACCCTGGTGTTCCTGACACCCAAAGCCATGTCCTTTCCAAAACAGCCTCACGACCAGCACTTTACCAGGATTCAGAAAGGAAATACAGCTTTGAAAGAATAGTGCACAAAACAACATCTAAAAATGCCGTACCATTTACCCTCTTAGATAGCTGTCTGAAATAATTTCAATAAGCATGAACCCTAAGAACAAAAGGAACACATTTGAAATACCCAGATACTGTCTTAAAAATTCACTTCCTCTTAAATAACATCATTTCATAACAAGTTGCCGTTTTTCCTAGCAACTGCGCTTCGCAGATAGTATTTCTGAAGGATGTTCATTGTTGCCCCTTCTCTCTCTCAGCAGCAGATCAACTCCTAGCAACCACGATCGGATACAGCGTCTGCGGCAGGAATTTCAGCAAGCAAAGCAGGATGAAGATGTTGAAGATCGGCGACGTACCTACAGCTTTGAGCAACCCTGGGTAGGTACTGTCTCTGGTTCTTCAGCACAGTGAATAGTCCTGCGGCTTCCCTGCAGCCAAGGCCCCTCAGCTATGACCTCAATCTTTTATGAAATGAGACAGGATGGAGCCAAATTCCTTTGACCTTTAACATCCTGACCTTTCCCTCATTTCCGTCTGAGTTTCGTCATTGCTAATTTCATTTTATGCCTTGTTCCACCATCTGTCCATTGCATAATAGGCCTAATTAACCACGTGACAAGACATAGCAAACGTATTCTTGTACTCTACTATGCATTTTTATTCAGTTTAGTAAATATTTTTCTGTAGATACATTTTTCTCAGAATCAGAGCCAAAACAAGTTCGACACGTATCTGTTTATGTCTAATAGGCACAGGGTCAGTGTTTAGTAGTTCTTGATTTTTTTTTTTTTTTTGCAGTGCTGTGGATTGAATATAGAACCTTCGCACTGAGCTATATACATCACAAGCCCTTTTTAATATTTTTATTTTGAGACAGGGTCTTGTTAGATTGCTGAGCTGCCAATACTGGGCTCCAAGTTGTGATCTTCCTGCTTCAGCCTCCTGGAGCACTAGGATTCCAGGCATGCAGTACCACACCTGGCTTAGTCATTTAGGGTACTTGTTAAATCCCTCTCACACATTTACGTCACCATTCGAGTCCTGCCTCCACACAGCCACCAGAGTAATCTTTCTAGAACACCACTCAGATCGGTGTTGTCAATGCCAAACCTGTGTCTTCACCCCGACTTTCACCCTGGATGATGGCACTCCCGGGAATGGTGGTGTGGGAGCAGACTTGGGATTGAGACGACAGGTATTGTGAAGAATGAGAATCTCTTTGGGAAACTTGAGAGTCACTTTGGGCTGAAGATGGTTGGAGAATCTAGGCCTGAATATGAGAAAATCCAACCATTATGGTGATGTGACCATAACTAGCAATGTTTAGAGTTCTAGGACTAATCAAAACTAATTTGTAGTTTAATCTGCAGTGGAGACTGGTAAGACAGGTCAGGCAGCCTAGAGCCCAGTAAGGACAAGGTGAGGCCTGACCCCGTTGGGTACGGTGGCCAGGACAGCCCCAGGAAGGAGTCTCCTGCTAGCCTGGGAGCAGGCAAAGAGGGCTCAGAGGTCTAGGGGTTATCATGCCCAGGAGGTTATGCCAAAAGAATACATTTTCTGGTGTCCTGGACCTTGGAGGTAGCGAAGTTCTGGATAATGTTGAGATGTAAGGTGTGTCATCTCTACATGTGCATCACAGGACAGAGGAGAGATTAGTGTCCGGGAGGTTGGGCAGAGTGTTGGGAATGTAATGTATCTCATGAGATTTTTGAGTGGAGAGGAGCAGAAGGAAGAATAGTCCTAGAAAAGACTTGAACTAAAATGGATGATGCCGTTTTTTGAAGGAAGGATAAAATGCTCAGTTGAAGGAGGATCAAGAAAGTGGTTGTGTTGAAGGAAGTGGAGGTTAAAGGTGGAGACGCAGTAAGAGCCTCCTGTGCTGGAGTGAAAGTTGGGAGAAGACGGTACCAGGACAGAACACAGGTTCACTGATTAGGTGGCCTTGCTCCTCAGGGTGCAGCTTTCTTATTTTTAAACCAAAAAAATCAGAGCAGATGACTGTTGGTTCCTACACCCTGTGACAACATGAAAATGAGAGAGGAAGGTGAGTGTGAAAACCAGATGTAAGCAGAGCTCCTCTGGTTGGATGACAGTGACTCTGTGGGTCCAGAGGGTGACTGCTGTGGATAAGAGCTGCTCAAAGGGCGGCCCACAGCCAGATCTCCAGCGTCACCTGGACCCTTGCCGTACACACACATCCCTTGCTTGGCGTCGGACCCGCTAGCTTGGGGCCTCTGGGGGGGCTGAGGAATCTGTTTTAACGTAGACATGTTCAGTTTTAAGAAGTACCGTTCTAGAGTCTAGATCATACCTGAGGTCATTTTTGGCCCTAGTAGCCAACACCTGCAACCCATTACATAAAGGAAGAAACCTTTATAGGTTTCTGAATAAGGGAGTTAATGATTGTATTGAAGTTGAGACAGATTAAAGGAGAAGGAGAAAAAGTGGGAGAAGCTGTACCAGTGAAAGGGTCCCCCTTAGTTTAGGAAAGGACGATGGGGCCTTGTAACTGGCAATGTGAGACCAGCTTCAAGAGTAAATCTCTAAAACAATCTCTAGTTGTTTTCTGCAACAACACTGTTATTAATGGTATTTTTCCTAAGGTATTTTTCTAGCTGATCAAGTAAATGGAGTCATTTCCGTGTAGCAACAGGACAGAACTATGTTACTCTAATCATATTATCTGGTATAATTGGTTCCATCTATTCCTCCCAGGTTTACTGTAGCAAGGTTCTTTTGTGACGCAGGGTAAATATATTCTTAACTACATATGTGCACAAAGAGGCTGAAAAGAGGAATAAGCATGGTGTCAATCTAAAGGCGAAGCCAGCAAGTGCAGGTGGAAATAATCCTCTCACTCTGTCACACACACACACCCCGCACTCTGTTCCAACCTGGCAAAGGCCCATGTGGTCTTACCATTCCCCACACCCTACCATTAGGACCAGCATTGGGCCATTTTACTTTCCCTGGTTATGTGGTTGTCAAACCAGCATCTTTGCAACATTCGTTCTTTAATTACTTAATTCATCAAACTTACTGAGTGCTGACTGTCTTCCAGTGTCGTGCTGGGGAACAAAGCTGGGAGGATGGTCCTTAGGACTCTGTGGTCTTGCTGCTACAAAACAAAAGGGCACCTGGGTGCGGAGGGATGTGACAGGGTAGGCATGGGGCTGAGGCACCCGGAGGAGAGGCCCTAATCTGTTTGGGTAGACAGGAAAAGCTTGAGGGAACCTCCCTCCGAAGTCACAATATACACATTTGAGAAACAGAGAAACATATCTTTGGGGACTAAGATTCATGACTTTATTTCTGGTGGGCAACATTGTTATCTACATGCAAAATTCCAAATCTGATGCTAAATGATTATTTCTTGCTTCTTAGCTGTGGATGTTTTTCATTGAGAGAAGTAAAAAAATGATTTGAAAACTATTCCAGGGCTTTTTATAAGATTTTTAAATAACGACAGTGAAGATATTGACATATTACTGTGATGGCTACTTAATAAGGACGGTCCCACAAGGGAATGTGTTTGGGAAAGTCATACATTTGGAAACTCAGCTACTGAAGGTCTCGGGCCGGATTATTGTATATCAAAATTGCCATTGCAACTTCAGACAGACAGCGTGAATGGGACTGTATTATTGTTTCCTGTAGTGAGTGAGCAGGCAATTATTTGGATGACAGGCTGATTACCTAAGGAATGGAATAATTCCCTAAATTGTGGGTCAGAAAGTGACCTTTTCTTTTACTCTTTTTGTTCAAACAATTGGGATCTTGCTGTGGACTCTCCATTCTACTCCATGTAAATGAGCTTAAAGGAACTGCAATTTTACTTACTGTATTAATTTTCATACCAATTCTGATCATTACCTTAGTAAGAGTTGCTCAGCTGTTCAAAAGACAGCTTGGCCTATGGTTTTATTAATCCATTTTACAAAACGAGCCTTGGGTCTCTTGGAATCTTCCTCTCTTCCCGTATGCGGCTGACCTTGGAAGGTCGCTGTGTTTGGAAGGGAGGAAAGTATGAGCTCACTCATTGGAATGGTTGTAATCATTTTAGTGGTGAGGAACCACAGACTCATCTCCAAGTGGTGTGCACAGCTTACACGGTATTAGTTTAGACGAACTTATGCTTGTTAGAAATGCCCACACACAAAGTGCAACCAGATATGTCAGACAGAAAAATATCCAAGCCAATTACTTTACAGACAGAGTGGGATGCAGCAGAAGAGTCAGCCAAGTAGCCCTTTGCAAGTCATGTATCTTGAACATGTTTTCTAGAACGCCTGTGGTATGGAACACACCTGTCCATGGCCCTTTGTTCAGAATAACATTTGGGACTGAGGGAACTGATTTGTGGCACAAAAGGTCTTTAGATGAGCAGAAGCCCAGAAAATTTCCTTAGCTTCATAATTGAAGTGAATTCTCTCCCAAGTTGAGTAGGAAGAGAAAAAGGAAAAGGAACTTCCTTCCTTGTGTAGTGCCAGCTGCAACCCAAGTAAGGCAGTAAGTTGCTTTCAATCTTTCTTAAGATGCTGGAGCAATAGCTGAGGCTGGAGTTATTATCACTGAGCTCAGGTATGGACAGGGCTTAGTGTTGCTTTTAAAAGAATTAGAGTGCAGGCTGCACACGTAAGTACAGTGTGCTGTCGAAACTTTGCAGATACCCAAGCATTCCCCACAGGAGGCTTGCCAGGAGACAACTGATAGATGGGATAATGGAGCCTTTAATAGCTGTATTGCTAACTCCTTTCCATCCCAGGTCAGGAGTGACTGAAAGTGGTTTAGTCCTTCAGGTAGGAAATTGACACTCCACAGTGTGAATGTCCTCTTCATCCCCAAGCATGCTGTCTGCCTAGATGTCTGTCTTTGAACAATCTCCTCCTTACCCTTTTAGGGTTTTGCCTGTTTAATTGGTGAGCCACTCTGCAGCCCCACAATGCCACCCCTGTGCCTGGGGAGTCTGAGAAAACTGTGGCCTTTCTGCTTTTGTCCTTTTTAAGACTTGAAAGGTATCTGCTGTCCTTTCTTCACGGCAGCTTCCATACCTAGGCTCAAAAAATACCTTTTTCGAGAGCCTTGCTGTGCAGCCCCAGCTCAAGCTGGTGGGAAGTCCCTCCCTCAGAAGCAGACCCGGAAAGAGCAACCCTTAGAGCAGGGTAACTTCTCACCCCGCAGCAAGCCTCCACCCTGCTACACAGTAGGCCGCTCCTTAGCCCTGTGACCTGTCCCCCAGGCCAAACCTCCCTGCTTCTGGCTGCTTCCATACAACCACCCTTTCACTTTCAGCAGGTGGGGAAAATGAGCTGAAGACAATACTGTGCTAAGACCAGCTCAAGCATTTATAAAAATCTTTATGAGAGAAATAGGTTCTGTAGATTTTGTCAGCCATTCCTGACACCCTTAGTAGAAATGAAACTTTTGGCTATTAAGAACTCAGTTAATGTGATGAGGTGGAGGACTGAGAAGGCCAGCACAGGCACAAGTTAACTTTGCTTTGGTTAAAAGTTATAAATAAGTTACAGTAGAACATAATTGTTGCCAGCCAGACATGGTGGATCATGCTTGTGATCCTAGGACTCTGGGAAGCTGAGGCAGGAGGATTGCAAGTCAGTGAGACCCTGTCTGAAAACAAAAAAATGAAAAAGGAGGTCAGGATGTAGCTCAGTGCAAAGGCCCTGAGTTCAACCCCCAGACTGGGTTGAGTGGGAAGATGATGAAAGAGAAGAGGAGGGAGGGAGGGAGGGAGGGAAGGAAAGCAGGAGGAAATAATTACTAATTTTAACAATGGCCACTTTTCAGCAGAACAAACAGTCTGCACTCTTTATGTGATTGAGTGGCATAAATATTTGTATCATCTACCAAATACTTAAATGGCCATTTTTATCAATATGAAATTCCATATTAGCATTTCATTTGCATTGCTAAAAGGATTATAAATCTTAAAGTAACTTGTTTTCTGTTATTATTTTCATCACTAGCATCACTATACTGTCATTCAAAGCACAAAAACTTTTTGCATTTTACTTTTTGTTTTCTGTGTATACACTTGCACATGTTAAAATTTGAAGATTTTTATGATTCTTAATTTAGGTAAAAAACTTGCTCAGGATGATCATAAGACTTAACGTGTGTTTACACACTGTCTTACCTATACAGAGAAAAATGATTGTGTTTTTAAATTATCAAATATTTTATGTAAATGTTAATAACCCAGTAATGATTTTATTATGACAACACAGAGTAAGCTATAAAAAAGTCTTACAATTTTACCTAGTTTTAAATAGTACTGTAATTTTGTACTATGTTTATTTTTATCCACTGTAATGATTGTGTTTGTATTTTTAATTGTGTTAAGAATGGTTTTAATTAATTGAGAGAAAGGACTTAAAATTCAGTGAACTACTGTGTGGACTCTGTTTCTTGTATTTTGCTTTATACTAAGTGATACCAAAAATGTATAGCTTTCTCCACTTTATATACTGTCTCTTTATAATCATGATAAAGACAGGTATCTTGCTGCTTATTTACAAAAGCAACTTTAGGCATGAGGCACAAAGAGATTGCAGCATACTCTGTAGTAATCAGGTATTTATTTCTATCTTATGCCTTCTACTGTTATTCTGGCCTTGGCATCCCTGGCTATTTTTCGACTTAAAAGGTCATTTCTCGTAACCAGTTTCATCACAAACAAGGCCCAGTTATTTGTAAATTGTCCTGGTAAAACAGAGCTTCACCTCATTCTTTGGGAATCCCAGAATTGTCCCACTTATGCCTCTGTCCGCGTGTATTTCCCTGTGTGGTTAATGGTGCTTTGTTAGAAACTGGTGCACATCTTTGGGAGGTTACAAGCTTTCTCTTCTATGTTTGTGATTGTGGACTCAGATACATGATTCTGTTTCTGTCATAGGAATTGAAACCTTAGTACTTAGAAAGCAGGGTCCTCACCTGTAAAACTGGTCCCATAAGTTACATGTTTACCCGATCTTTGTTGAAATCATGAATGAGAGGGGTTATTTTTTATTCAAGCAAGTGTAACGGTCGCTAAAAATGATCTTACGGAGGTGTTGCTGTGGACTGGTCATGGATGTGACTTTCTTTAAAACATGTGGCCCATTAGAGTTTCTTCTTGAAGATAAAGATGGTTCTCTCTACCAACCTGCCCTTTTGCATGCTCTGGAGGGAGAGAGAGAGTAAAATTTAATGGAGAGGCCGATGTTTGCATCTCATCATAGCGGGCATGAGAGTATGAAACATGTCAGTTTGCTGATAGCAAACTCATTCATTCGTTTAAGTTTACGACCCTGCAGCCTGATAATTTCATTGCCGGAGCTCATCAAGACCCAAGTTGATGCCTGCAGCTGATAAACTTTGAGCAGAACAGTGTCAGAAAACTGAAGTCGAGGAAATAACAACAAAAAAACCCTTCGACTTCTTTTTTCTCTGTCAGAATCAAATTTTCAGGCTGTGAGGAGAAACAACTTAAAAATACACCTGAAATTTCCACAAGACACTGCATTTTCTTTTCACATCTCCACCAGCAATGTGTCACCAAACAGCATGCGCTTCAAAAGCTGGTTACTAAATCCTGCTACAGAATGCCAGATCCTTCAAGACGGCTTGACGTGGGGAGCTAAGCTGATGCTGAGGGAACAGGAAAGGAAAACGCGGTTCTTAGAGAGGGTGGATGAAATCCTGTAGTATTTTCTTCCTTCGAGTTCCCTGTGTCCAGTGTCTTCTCTCAAGCTTCCTGTGGCTCGTCACAAACAGCACAGCAGGTGAGCGGCCTGTTTGGCCAGCCTCACCTCCCGAAAGAGAAGAAATGTCTCTTTCCTTTTGTGGAGTTGATGAACAATTGCTTGATGCTTTGTTTGCATAAGCAGAAACTCACTCGGTGGAGTGTTTTTCTTCCTAAAGGCACCACTGATGCGTTATTTGAACAGTGCAGTGCAGTGGGTCTCCGGACACACATTTGTCCCAGTGAGTGTGGTTATAAACATCCACTAGGAGAGACTGGGGTATTGTAAAGTCTAATCTCTTCCCACATTATTTTTGTATCAGGATTTTTTAATATGCTCACTGACTATGCCCATATGCTTAGAAACTCTTGTCCTGGATATTGCCTCATTATTGCTTACCAGCAAATACGAGAGTGCTGGCCTGGCAGAAAGAGAACAATGGGTGCTGCTGAATTTCTCTACAGACAAAAGCCAACCACAGGCACCATTCTGGAGGTAGCAAGGGCCTGTGTTATCTTACCCCACTCCAAATGAACTCTAAGATTCAAGAAAATGATAAGTAAATCAGAGTCTGCCCGACTTTCAGCTCTAAGGGAAATTCAATGATGTTTTTAAGAGACATTCTTCACATAAAGTATGCCTGTTGCACCATGCTGCTCAACACAAAGGGGAAACAGAGGTTAGCAGGTGCCAAAAAGGATGGCCCAGGAGCACCTGCCCCCGGTGCAGTGACACACCATTGCAGCATGCTATGTAATACCGGAGCTCCATTGTCTGTGGTAGGTGGAGACGTTTCAGAAGGCCCTTTTAGCAGGTAAGCTGACCTGGGGCAGGGAGAAAAAGAAGCCCTGCAGGATCCCGGTCCACACAGCACAGTGTTCATGTTCAGAGACCCAAATCTGCTGGGCAGTCGCAATCCACTAGTGGCCTGCTGGCTAAAGTGGCCAGAGGACTGGCAGTTTCTCTCTAGGCTATGATTCACCTGGGTAAGATGCCGCTTGGCGATAACGAGGGGGCAGTTCACGGCCTGGTCACCGGTGCAAATAGCTGTTAACTTGTGGGTTCACATTCTTTCGGAGTTTCTGTGCCCCATCTGGCTGCATCCTTGAATTGGAGACCACCTATCTGAGGCTAACAGCATCGAGTTGAAACTAACCTTGGTTAAATTTCAAAATTTAACAGTCCTATAAAATAGGAGGCATCGGCAATTCTGTATTATATTGCTTGACTAAAATATATGACTACCACAGGGATTCACCAGCACAGACAACTTTCAAGTGTGGCACTGTTGGTTTTTCACTTTTTTTCATTACTGTAGCAAATTTATGTCAGTCTGTCTGTATATGTATATTGACTTTACCCTCTCCTGCTATTCCCTGCAGACTCTCTTTGTATCTACTGTATATATGAAGGATATCAACTGCTATTTCATGTTCATGTTTCTGAAACCTCATTAAGATTGTAAGCTTGACCTCACCAGTTTAAACCACCTGCCAAAGCCCAGATCACAATTTACAGTGGAGTATCTGGGGCTCAGAAGAGCAATGATATGTCCCTTTTCTCTAGGAAATTTGAATCAGTGGGGAGGGGTTGGATTTCACAGAATTTGCAAAATGTTTCTAAATCAATTTATGTGAATGCAGAACAGGGGCTGGGGAAGCAGCTGGGTGGTAGAGCACCTGCAGTGAATGGGGAGCTCTGGGTACCGTACCCAGTGTGCAAGGGCGTGCAGCCCAAGCCGACCGGTGGCATGCCGCAAAGCTCCATCATGCTAATGAGCAGCACCTCTCTCCCACAGCCCAGCTCCCGGCCAGCAGCGCAGAGCGGCAGGCACTCGGTGTCCGTGGAGGTGCAAGTCCAGCGGCAGCGGCAGGAGGAACGCGAGAGCTTCCAGCAGGCCCAGCGCCAGTACAGCTCACTGCCTCGGTAGGTGACCCCACCAGGCCTGGGGAAGCCATTCCTGCCTGATGGCACCAGCTTCTCTAGCTTGGACCCAGCAGTGACAGAGGCTACTTAGCTGGCAGAGGGCACATCCTCTGTACAGGAAGACTAGAAAGACAGGTGCTTCCCAGGGTGCCGGCATCTCCACCCCACAACTCCCTAACCCACCATGAAGCGACACAATGCAAACACAGGCTTGGGGTCAGACAGGGCTTCTAGTATGGCTCCTGGTTTCCACGTGGCTGTGGGAAAAGCTTTGCTCATCTGAGAAATGGGAAGAGAACTGTTCTTTTGTTCAGCTCCTGGGGTCACTAGGATGAATGTTGCTTTGTCCATCTGGAGCTCTGGAAGGAGAGATGCTTTTGTGGGATCAGTGATGGTAAAGCTCACTGTCATTGTCCTGCCACTTGTGTGGTAGCTCCTGGGGAACCTCAGAAGGTCCCAGGGTATTAGCTGTCCACCAAGCGGGAAAGGCTCAACTGGTGGGCTCCTGGAGTAGGCACTTCTGTCAGAGGGCTGAAAGCTCTCGTTGGCCTGGCCCCAGGCCACTGAGCCATCCTCCCAGCCAAGTTTTTCTTCCAGGCAATACATAGTAAAAACCAAGGGTTGAATAACATTCGGCTTTTCGAACTTTCCCAGACTCCTATAGTCACAATTATTACTGAGGGTTGTTGTCCTATTTCAAAACCAGGTGACAATGACATTTTGAGTGTCAAAAGATCCATTTGCCATATCAACGTCAAGTAGACTCTCAAATTTGAAGGAAACAGTTTCTGGGGGAGACAGATGCTTGTCTGTGTATTCTTGACTGACTCGTGTAAAAGTGATCCCAGTTTAGTTTCTTATAAAGGTGAATCCCTTTAAATGTGAAATTGTCACTGTGACAGCTGTGAGGGGCCTCACATTGACAGGGGCCAAGTGAAAGAACGTAACATGGATGTGAATGAAAATCTACCAGGACAACTGCCATCCAGTGTGACAACTTGTTGTTCATTTTTAATCCATAAGGCTGTATCTCTTTGAAATGCTAGATTATTTTTGCTCTTAAACAGGAGGATTACTCACAGGCAGTTCTGTAGCCCACTCTAGATGAGAGTCATTGCAGGTTAGCTCTGGACAGGTCCTTAGCTAGCAGCCTGTTTTGCAAGGAAACAACTCAGAGACGTGAAGCACCTTCCCACAAGGTCACAGAGTAAGTCCCTTGGCCAGAACTCAAACCCAGACCGTCTCCTGCCTACAGCATTATTTTATGAGGCGCATCTCTACCAAGGACTTTTGTTCCCAAGTTTCGTGTTTTGGGGTATAAAGTTCCCCTTGGTTCTCTGCCGCCCCGAGAGAAGCGATGGCGAATCTTTTAGAGACCAAGCACTCAAACTACAACCCCAAACCCACTTATCTATCACAAAGTGCCAACACTGCAATTAAACGTGAATACTCAGCTGCTGGGGCGACTTGCCTCATGTGCTGACAGAGGGCTGTGCGTGCCTGCTGCGGCATGCATGCCGTAGTTTTGCCACCACCGGTTTGGAAGAAAGCCACCATATGACTTAACCCATTGGCTAAATGCTAAACACCCAGCCTGCTCGGCTTGGGTCCCATCAGAAAGGTGAGCATGATCACGAGGGTGAATTGACACAGTGGCGGTGGCCGGGACACTCCGGCCACAGGGTAGTCACAGCACCGCACAGCTCCTGTGAATGGAGTCACAAGGGCCCTATTCTTGGTTTTATCTGTAAGTTATTGGCTTCACATATTTCCTTATGTTTAAGATTATTTATGAGACATGAAGGGAACTGCAGAAGGCTGAGGAAAGGAGGTAGGAGATACGGTCGTGGGGGAAGCCTGGCAGGCAGCCGGGTAGGAGAACGAGACACTGGGGTCCCCGTCCTCGGGAGAGGAAGATCCATGCAGGCCATTTCCCCAGCTTTCTCCCGCACAAAGTACCCATATATTCCAAAGCGAGCCTTTTACCTTAGTCTCCTTCTCTCCCTTTACCTGTTACTTTAAAGCTAACATTTTAAAAACTGATACACAGTAATTGTACATACTTATGGGGTACGGGTTGACATTTAATACACGGATACAAGGTGTAATGCTTAGATCAAGGGGATCTGATATCTGTTACCTCAGACTAGTACCGTTTCTGTGTTGGGAACATTGGAAACCCTATTAGCTATGTTGGAATATCTAGTTAATGAACATCACCCAGTTACCCTGCTGTGCCCTCTTCCCTGCTAACACCTCCTTTTCTCCTGTTCGTCCTCCCTCCCTGCCTTCCCTCTCCTCCTCCCCGCTGAGCACCTGCAGGGCCACCCTCTTGTACAAGCACCAGGGGTTGCTGCTACTATTGCTATCACTAGTACTACCACCATTTTTTAAGTGCTTCCCACAATAAAAAATAAACTTTCCCTCTGGGATAAGCGTAGCTCCCTATTTTTAGTCATTTGATTCCATTTAGATAAGAGAAAAGCAGACATCCCCAGAATAAAGAGTTATGTAAGTTTTGGCAAGAGGGGCTGGCAGCCTCATGCGTCCCATTCCTCCGTCCCTTCAGAGAACATCTCAGGCAGACCGAGGGCCTTACTGCAGGAGGCCAGGAACAGACAGCCCCGCCCCAGGCCGGCTCACTGCCCCTCCGCAGCGGCGCTGCTTACACCAGCTTGTGTGCAGGTGGCAGTCCCAGGGAGGGGAAGGCGCAGGACGAGGCAGTCGGGGGGCCTCGCAGCAACCTCCAGAGCCAGAGTCAGTTCTGAGTTTCTGGCATGTGCTGTTCTTCAGACACACCCAACCTCCGCTTTTCAGATGTTGACAATTAGCCGAGTTTTGTCTAAACAAATCAGTATGGCATCTGAAACCAAAAAGATTTCTCTCTCTCACACACACACACATTTACAAAGTGGAGCATAAAATAAAACAAATGGTCAAGGCTTTGTATCAGTTGCGTTAGATAAGGTGGTTTGAGTTAGAGGGCTGTGTACAAGCCAAGCAAGCTTGTAAATTGGAACTGTAATTAAGGAAATCCACGGGCAGAATGCGCGTCACGTT
Source organism: Hystrix cristata (assembly GCA_004026905.1). Classification (NCBI taxonomy): domain Eukaryota; kingdom Metazoa; phylum Chordata; class Mammalia; order Rodentia; family Hystricidae; genus Hystrix; species Hystrix cristata. The sequence goes on from PVJO010000188.1 coordinate 271,613, forward strand.
TTGAAATGTCAGCGAGAAACACTAACCAGGTCGAAGTGCTAGTTTGGGAGGAAAGGGGACCCGAGAGCCCCACACTCATTCTCAATCAGACAAGGATGTTTTCTTTTATTCTTAAATGAGTTCCTTTCCTTGGTATCCAAAGGCAGCGCTGAAACTGAGCAGGGCCATAGTTACTGATAGAAAGACTTCAGATCCTTGAGGAACTATTTCTCCATATTTTCTTTTCCTCCTGTGTCTCTGTTTCCTCCTCCTCTGCCTTGGCTGTGCGTTTCTGTCCCTTCGCTTCCTGTGGGTTATGTCTCAATTCGCTTGTCAGTCTTCAGCCTGGGTCTTCATCTCTTCATCCTTCTGTGCCGCCCGCCTTGGGACTGGAGTCCTGCATTTAGGTCTTGGGTCTTTGGTTGAAGGCTCGCAGGCCTTTTTGGAGGGAGAGAAGATTTCTGCGCCTGGGTATGCGTTGCCGGGTGGATTCACGAATCTGCAATGGGCTCGCTGCAGGACCAAGCAACCCAGGGAAAGGAGATCAGTGCTCTGAGGCCCTGACTGAGGGACCCTGGGAAAGCAGCAAGAATGTGGGCCTCCAAGGGTGAGCTTTTTTCTCATCTTCATGGCAGCGTCTGTGAAATCGCCCTTCCTCAGTGCAGGCTCCTCCGTTACTCTCTGGTGTCCACCTCAGTTCCACAATCTCCCCCAACACTTCTGACCAAGGAAGAGAAAGTTCACTTTTTTCCTCAGTTTACTTCTTTGGTCCAAAAGATGCCTCCCACCCCCACCCCCACCCCAGAGCCTAATTTTTGAAGGCACAGCTGTTTTGTCTTGAAGCTGCTCTTCCAGTACCTGCTCATCAGTCACTTAAAGTGTGCCAGGCACTTCCTAAGCATTTACATGTGACATTTCATTTGTTTTCCCTCACAACCTTGTGAAGTCAAATACTACATGTGTTTCACAGCACACGTAACTTCCCCAGGGGCACACAGCTGCCAAGTGGCAGTCCAGGAGCTGAATCTGGATGTCTGTTCTACGGCCCTCTCCCCTGGGCCCTGGCATCTAGGTTTCTAGTGTAGGACACTCTTTTTTTTGTGCCAGGGATTGAACTCAGGGCCTTGTGCTTGCTAGGCAAACACCCTAACCATTGAGCTAAATCCCCAGCCCCAGGAAACTCTTGTCTGCTTTCTTTTCTCAGGCTCTACAACTGGCTTATTTCTCATCTTTTCCTTCATCAAGAGCTTATTGAGACCAGTAGCTTCCTCACCAGGGGTGTGTTTGTGTGTGTGTAGTTGCATGGGAACTTATTTCAAAGCTCAGGGCAGTCTGCTTCCGTCTCTCTATACTAATTTGAAGAAAATTTTAGTGACAAGAAATTCTTTCTCCCTCCCACATCGTCATCATATGCATCCCTAACAAACCTTAGTGAATTCTCAGTGTATTTAAATATAGATTGTCTTCCTGGGAAAGCCAGAATTCTGCTCACAGAGCACAACCACCATAACATGTTGCTGCGGGCCTCCTGGACTTAGGAGGAAAAGGGTTTCTGGGTCTCAGTAGACCAAAGATGAAAAAGAGGTGAAATTCCTGCAGCTGATTTCTCATTATTTTTAAATTGATAACTAACTCATAAAGGAATCCACCTCCCTTGTTACTGTGATATCAGTTAACAAGTTCGTTGTTTTAATTAAAGTTGCATGATTAATGTCAAATCCCTGGTTTCGTGCTGACACTTTCCATCATTCATGTTTCTAGGCAGATTAATTTATGACTTTTTAAGTGGAGATAATCAGTGCTTTAGGCAAATAAACTATTCCATCAAATCTGAGTATTCTTGCTCGGGCTGATGGTACCAGTGGTCTGACTCCTTCTAAAAGAGAGTGAGATAAATACACTGTTGTCTGCTCAATTAATCAGTTAGATCCCAAAACGGCACTGGGCATGACGTTCACCTTCCAGTTTGAAAACCTCACTGACAACATTGGAGGCCACATTGCTGGCGCTTCATGAAAACTGCCGCGTGCCTGCAGGAACCCAGCGGCTTCCCAGGCCCAGTTCTCCTCCTACACATGCTGGGTACATCGATGCAAAAGGCTGAGCAATGCGCACTGTCGCCGAATGATTTTCTTATTGATAAGTGGAGCAATATATTTTGCTTTATTACTCAATCGTCTCTTCTACCTCTTCCATTTTCAAGGCAAAAAAATTAGGCCATGTCTTCCTTCCTGGCACAAAATTGTTTTACTTTATCATAGCCAATCTTACTGTAAATTCATAAAAGCATCTGGAGACTTGATAGTAAATTAAAGATGTTTCAAAACAATAATGTTTCTTGAAAATCATATGCAGTTTTATTGCAGAAGTGCTAAGAATTTGAAATTTCTAGATGACTCTGATGTATGTCTGTATCCCAGGGTGACCGAAAGTGAGTTAAACAGGTTATCCTGGCCTTTGGTGATGGCTGAGTGTGCAAGAAATTACTGCTCGCCCTCCAGACCTCAGGTTTTGTGATCCTGATGAACAGGAGCCCTGAGACGGCTACTTGCTGGAATGACTGAGTGTTGCATTTTTCATCACAAAGGCGTCTAGACGTAAATCTTTCATAACCGAACTCATATTGTAATCCATTACATATACTTCATATTAGCTAGCGTTTCTGGCATTAGGGTGGCAGCTGTGTAAAATATTTGTTTTGCTTGTTTAGAATTGAATTGTAACATTCTAAAGCAAGCAGCAAATTACTGCTGCAGAAGATGCTGCCAGATCACCGATACTTCCATCCTGGCCAGTGTGTCTAAAGTGCAGGAGAGACTGTTACACTTGGCGGAACAGGCAGTATCTAACCAGACCCAGGAGGACAAGGGCCCCGTTTCTAGAGGCTGGCGAACCTGCTTCTCTCTCTTGCTCAGTCAGCATTCGTGGGTTTGCCTGAGACAGTGAGCTTGCTGAGGACAGTGAGCATGCACATTCTGTTGCGTCCCCTGCCCTCCTTCCCATCCTCACACTGACCTTTTTTGGCCTTTGCTTTCTAGGCAGAGCAGGAAGAACGCCAGCTCGGTGTCCCAGGACTCCTGGGAGCAGAACTACCCCCCTGGCGAAGGCTTCCAGAGCGCCAAGGAGAACCCCCGGTACTCCAGCTACCAGGGCTCCCGCAATGGCTACCTGGGGGGGCACGGCTTCAACGCCAGGGTCATGCTGGAGACCCAGGAGCTCCTCCGCCAGGAGCAGCGGCGGAAAGAGCAGCAGATGAAGAAGCAGCCCCCACCCGAGGGGCCCAGCAACTATGACTCCTATAAGAAAGTCCAGGACCCCGACTGTCCCCCTCCCAAGGGGCCCTTCCGGCAGGACGTACCCCCGTCCCCCTCTCAGGTCGCCAGGCTGAACAGACTCCAGACTCCTGAGAAGGGGCGGCCCTTCTACTCCTGAGCATGGGGACAACAATGCTTCATGTCATGCAATAAAGGACACTTTCCTACGAAGACTTGTATTTGGGGAGCTTTTTTAAAACCCTCGATGGTACTATGGAATATTTCTGTTGTTGGTATCAGTGCCTTTAAGCAATGTGGGCAAAGGAGTAGAAGGCCTTAATGTCTTTGCCACTGCATCTCAAGTGTCTAGTTCATGGAAGGATTTCCCACCCTGACAATCATGTTTGAGGCATTCGTACGCTCTGCATCTCTCTGGAGGCCCAGGAGTCCCGGCCCCTGGCGTAAGATGGCCATAGCTCTGTTCCTACGGCCCACAGCACTTGGGGTGACGAGTCAACTTGAAGCTGAGGTGGCATTGATCCCTCTTTTCCATCCACCATCTCTTAGCTCTGAGGCACCATCTCAGTTGCTGGTGGACAAAAATGGGCAACATGCACCAACCGGAACTTGAGGCTTTCTGGGACTTCCCAGCACAGTCCTTCATTTGTAGTCAGTATGAATTTCTATTTTCTTTCTCAGCTCCTTGTAACAGGAATGTCCCATCATTCTATTAAAGACGCTAAGCCATATTTCAACACTGTTTGGTTACTGGGGGTCCTTTTGTAACTGCCTTATAACTTTACCAATAAAGTGATGATTCGAGTCTGTGTTTATAAATGCACTTGTTGGGTCACTTTCCTGACATGCGTTGAGTGCTGCATAGGGAATGGGGGACATGGGAGTGACCTGGGTGGGGGACCAGGCCTGCCCCTGGGCCCTGCGTGGGCCATGGAGAAGGAAGGAACTGAGAAAGGAATGCTCCCAGGTGGAGCTGTGCGCCAGTGCACTTCAAACATTAATTCCTTTTTGTTATGACAGGAAGGGCAGAGAATGAGACATATATAAATCAGTCACTTGGGGACTGTAAAAATTAATATCGCTACAGTTTTTGAGGTTGGTCAGAATTGATATTTGTCTAAACACATCCACACCCCGTATCCGTGCCTGGTGATACCGTGTTGCTAAATAATTTTGCCATGAAACATAAAAGACCAATAAAGGAAAAGCCATTCCACATCACACAGAGAACAGCTTGGTGCCCCAAAGCAGTGGTAACGAAAGCTCGCGTGGTGTCAATATTTTAATGCACGTGCGGGTCGTGAGGCCCCTGGTTGCTCCCCTTTTCCATCTGCTGGTCTGAATGTCCTGTATTGTAAACCATGGCTGGGTTGCTAAAGTGCCTGTGAATCCTGATGTGAAACAAAAGCTTGAGATGAAAGCTCAGAGTACCATGTATTAACAAAAAAGAAAAAAAAGATATGTATTGTATTGATATGCTTTTTTTTTTTTTTTTTACTGGCACATTGTATTTTTGTGTCCACTTGTTTTTAGAAAATACGTGAAGTGTCCACATGTACCTGTGTCTCCTTTGCATTTCTGTGTACTGGTTCTATTTGTTAATAATGTGCAGTGATGCTAAATAGTGTCACCAAAGTAGAAGCGACAACCTTGGACAATAGTGGCTCTTTCTCGCAGCCTTCAAAGCTATGAGAAACAGCTTTTCCTGTACATATGAGACTTCTAATAAAAGGCATATTTCTTCCTGGTCTTGGTGGTATCTGTGGTTTTCCTGTGGAATCTCTTCTTGCTGGGCTGTGGAGTTTTGTTTTTTAAGTATATTAGCAGATGTGATTTTTGAAAAAATACATTTAGTGAAAGTAGAAAGTTTCTTTATCTCTCTTTGTATTCAGTCAGAGAAATGTGTGATGGATTTCTTATGTGAGCACCTAAGGAGACAAGGAGGGGAAGACAGGAGTCCCCTCGTCCTGAGACAAGTGGAAGCCTCGGGAATTCAGAGCTGAAGGAGCCAACACTCTAGAACTCAATAAAAGGAGACTTGACAAAAAGCTACATAATATTTCCAGTGCTGCCCTTTGCTCACTTCGGGTCATTCTGTCCAGCCAGCTGTTTTCCTGGAGTCCCAGCCTCACATACTCTGAGCCCAGAAAAAAGTGAAAATTCGAGTCTATTTCTAGTACTAACCTGGTTCTTATTTTCCAAATCACAAAGTAAGGCTTTGCTATTTCTTTTAGACAGATGCTCATCAATGTTTGGGTGGCATTTTGAAAACATGGAAGACAAGCCATCCCTCGTGTAGGGCACACACAGGACTTGGGGTTCCCACCCAAAGGAGAGCTTCACAAGGACCCATCCAAAATGGCCCGTGGATGGAATGCTTAGCACCAGTTGATTCTCTTGTCACTAAATTCTGTCACCTCCAGATCACTAACACGAGATGCATGGCAAGCTGAGGAAATGTCACCTTTTCAGTTCTGCCCTGCATGCTGGGTGTAGGAGAAGAGAAACAGGAAGATGGACAGATTTGTTCATTTTCTCACCCTGACCAGAAGACCCATCACCGATGCCAAAACATACAGGTTATTTATCTCGACTGACAGCAAGAAGCAGAGTGGGAAAGGTAATACTGAATGTTGTAGGGACCTAAATCACAAAGGCGTTTGCGGATTAAAACTGACAGACTGAGCTGCACCAGGGGGACAAGTAGGGCCAGACCAGAGTCAGCACAAGAGTGAAAACATACTCTATCAGTCATTCCCGGCCGCATGAACCCAAACCCAGGCCCAGCACTTCATAGGACTTGAGAGGTCACCTGCGACAGGGTGTCCCAAGGAAGAGCCAGGCCAGGCTCTGGGGATATCTGCACCGAGCTCTGCCCCACACCCCCAAAAGAAGCCCCCGTTCCATGAAGAGGGCAGAAGGGAATTCTCACTCGGGACAGAAGGGGGGTGATCAACTGTCACTTGGAAGAGATGGCCCCAACATGACATTAGTACCACTCTGGGTCCATTAAGACCATAGTCTTCAATATTTCTACTATAAATAGTAAGAATATAATCATTAGTTTCATCTCACTATAATGAAATAGCTGGCACAGGTTAATGATGAAGAAAGGCGTTCATTTTGGATCTTGGTTCTAGAGATTTAAGTCCCAGATGGGGCAGCCCCACTGGTCTGGGCCTCTGACATCATGCTGTGGAGCAAGGGCGCCCATTACAAGGCAGAAAACAGAAAAAGGAGGAAGAGCCCAGGGTCCACTATCCCCTCTGAAGGCACAGCCCAGGGACCTGATGGGCCCATCTAGGCCCATCTCTGGGGTTTTGTTGTTTTTGAGACAGGCTCTCGCTATATAGTTCAGGCCCAGGCCGGCCTTGAACTCACTACACAGCCCTGGCTTAGGCCCACCTCTTAATGGTTCACCACCTCCTAATTCACACTAGCCTGGTGAGTGAGCCTTTAACAAGTGGACCTTTGGGGGTTACATATCCAAACCATAACAATAATATATACATGTGCATTATATGTACTTTAATTACCCCCCCCCACACTGTGTGGTCAGTTAGGACAAAGCTCAGAGGTCAAGGACATGAGAGGACCATTCTATAAGATCCTACAACCTTGGCGAGTCACAGCCTCTGGAACAAGGAGATTGTCAGACCCACAGGGCAGGACCAGTCAGTGTACATCATGCTTGCTAGAAGGAGGGTTACCACAGGGAAAAATGTTCTCATGCTTTCAAAGAGAGCCATGTGGTCCAGCACAGACTGTGACCCATTCTGGCAGATGGCACACCTGATAGAGAACTAAAAGAGCTAAAAGGCTGACTATGGCCCCCAAAGTAACACCTGAGAAAACTTAACTGACCTTAATAGATAACAAGAGATAAATTTTAGTTGACACAGGTCTTGAGATAGGAATAGGGTGTGGCTAAGGCTGGCTGGCAAGGGAACATGACCTGAAGGAGTGGCCTGGACCTGATGTCAGCCTGAGGTGCCAATTTCAAGCGCCACCCCTCTCACACAGTAGGGAGTTCTCTCAAGTTTTCATGGGAACTCCATTCTATAAATAGAAGCAACATCAGAAGCAAGCTCTCTCACTCTTTCCTCTCTTCCTTTCCATGGCGCCGCCCCAGGAAAGAGCTCTCCCTGCTCCCTCCCATGGGAAGACTGTGTCTGTGCACCCAGTGCCAAGGCTATCATACCTTTCTGTGGTAACCCCTACCATGGCTTTTAGGTGTGATACACGTTTTGCTGTTCCTGTTGTTATGCTCAACTTTCCTTTTCTTCTATAATTTTAAATAAAACTTTAGAACTACTTATTGCCCCCTCATTCAATTCTTTGTTCAAGGAGGGGAAGAACCCAGCAATATCAGAACCTACCTGATAACAGTCTCACTTTAATTTAGTCTTGACCACCTAACAACAAAAGGATATAGTCAGAGATGTACATAAATAATAAAAATATAGACTAGACCTATGCGGGGGGCTCCAATCACTGATCCCCAGTGAGAGTTCTAAAGATCAACTGGTTACAATTACTATTCCAGTCCCTTAAAACAGCATCTACTATGTGATACCTTCCCCAATCTGCCTTTCCATTCTATTACTCATCTCTTGCTTATTCTATTGCTTCAATCTCTTGATAAAGTTTGTTCTTGCCTAGAGGCTGCCAAACAGACAAAACATACAGGAAAGGTGCCAAACTCCTTCCACTGAGCCCCATCAGACAACCTCTCTGCCAAAGATTTCCATCCACTGCCCCTAACAACAACCCCACTCAGCTTGAAGAGGCAGATCTGTCATCGCCCATTTACCCAACAGAAGTTGGATGGATGTCTCCAAGTGGGGAAAGAAGGGAGAGGGAGCCCTGCAGGTAGGGAAAGGTAGGATAAAGACCTCACTGAGTTTTATTAAGATCAATAAGGAAACTTAGTAAAAACAACTTCTACTTTCACAGGTAGACTTGCCACAGTTAGGGTAAGTAGAAAGACAAAAGAGGGAAAGGCGAGCTGGACTGGGGAGAGGCGCCAGGTAACACAATTACCAGGAAAGCCAGCTCCCCTCACCTACCTGACAGAATGCAGGGTGGCAGGTGGGGGAGGGGGACAATAAAAGCCACCTAAAGACTCACAAGACACAAACATGCTTGCCTATGCATGTACGCATGTATGTTCTATAATATTATACTAGATACACACATGCACACATGTCCCCTTTAATCATTAAGTAAGCTGCCTTCCTAGTAGGAACTCCCCTTCACTCATTCATTACAAAGAAACAGGAAGAAGCCAAATAGCCAGAAGGTCTAGGTTAGGATCAAAGACAGTCACAGGTAGCAGACAGATAGCCACAAGCGCCCACCTGGGGGGTGGCAAAGACATTAGTCCCCAGTACAAGGAGCCAGGGATGAGCGCTCCTGGGCTTTCACCTCTGAAACCCACTACTGAGGTAGGAGTGGGCTGTGGCTTGAGCTGGCTGGGAAGATGGGCGCAACCTGAGGGAGTGGCCCAGACCTGACGTCCAAACGCCCTCTTCTCACAGGACTGGGGAGACTCTTGCAAGAACTGAGATGGGATAAATAAAAATGATATCGAGAGCTCGCTCTCTTGCCCTCTTGTGTGCTTGCCCCCTTGCTCCCTAATCCCACGTTTGATCTTTAGCTCACTCCCTAGCCACCCCCACCTTCCCTTTGGCTAACTGCCCCAGGGGGTGGTGGTGGTGGCGGCAGCCACTTCATTCACCTGGCAAGCCAATTTCTTTTTCTTTTGTCACTTAAATAAATTTTCTTACTGCCCGCACATCATCCATTGAATTCTTTGCTAGAGGCAAATAAGAACCCAGAAACGCCCTGTCTGATATCAGTACCACCTCAGGGTAGCTATCTTCTTTCTCTTCCATCTTTTCCCAAGTAAACTGTCTTTTGTTATACTGAGCTTTGCCTTTTTTTAGTTCTTTACTGGTGCGGGGTTTAGGATCGCTGGGAGCTGCACTTTCAACAGAGCAGTGATATGGTGTGACGTGGTGTGGTGAGCTGTCCCTGGAGGTAACACGCATTATATGTACTTGAAGTAATTAACACCCGCCTCCCTGCCATGTGGTTAGTTAGGACAAAGCTCAGAGGTCCCTGGACAGGGCTCCCCCCTCCCAAAACAGGTGGGAGAGCAGGACCTAGCTGTCTGCAGTTTTCTACTGAGGAGATCAAACATCAAATCCTAGACACTAAACTAACTGACTGCTGTTTGTTGTTGGGTGAGGGAAGCTGGTATTATCCCAACCCCTGAGAACAAGAAATGCAAGCAGACGGACCCCTCTGTCTGCAGTGTCCTTGTGATCTCCGTCCATGATGGGTCTGAGGAGGAGGTGGCCACAAGTGAAAGAAGAGAGGACTCACAGGGACTTTCTACCCGCCTCATCCCCCTGGGTCTACCCACATATCAAAGCCACCCTGGAGACTGCTCCACTCCCCCAGTAGTTTTCACTTGAAAGTGCACGTTTTTATGTCCACATACAGGCAGAGGCACCGTAAGCGAAGTTCATCTGTAATTTTGTATTTGGCTACCCGAATGGGTCTCTCTGTCATCCTGTGGGTCCTGAGAGCTCAGGTGTTGCCCACCCCAGTCAAACACAAACTAGACTAAGCACATAGTACTTTGTTTGCTGGCCCTGGAGAAAGTGTCACCAAGGGTCACTCACTATCTCTGAATAATGAAGGTCTCCCTTTGCATGCCACAGGATGCCCTTAAATTTAAATGTCTAACAGTCAATTTTTCTTTCCTTTATTTTCTTTTTCCTTTCTTTGCTTTTGGAACGAAGATTACTCTGATGATGACCTGTCAGGGAAGAGATAATCTTCCTCTCTTCCCTCAGAGGCAGGATATCATCTTAATAAGAATGTTCACAGGTCAGCGTGAGAGTGATGGGGATGCTTTCATGGAAATCCACCTTCAGCTCTGAGTAATGATTAGATCGCAAAGGCTGGCTGAATTAAATTGACTTCTGAAAAAACTGGGTGGGGGGGTGAGGGTTGTAATTCTGAACATAAGCTTTCTTTTCCCATTCTGAAAAACAAGAAACCGATATTCTCTTTCAGTGCTCAGGAGTCAAAGGGAGATTGCTGCCCAGATGAGTAGCAGCTCTTCCCCATCTGATGGTTTCTGATCTCCAATTACCTTGCAGGCCACAGCTCACCCTCTCTGCTCCCTCTTCCACTACCCCAGTCGGCAAAGTGAAAGTCTGAAGGCCTCCTTTGTCCATCAGTTTCATTTTTTTTAAGTTAAATCCTATAGGAGGGAATCACACTTCTAAGGAATTCCATGATGAGTGCTGGAAGATTAGGAATTCTTTGCTTCAGAGAATGCTCACTCTTCTCCACTTTCTTTTGCCTTTTCTGAGTTCAGATTTCAATGATCCATTTTTATTTTCTGATTTTTTTTTTTTAAAGCAAACTATCTACCATAGGCTGCCTCTCCCCTGATGGGTCCATTGAATCCTGAACACTGAGAAAATGCAGAATCAAAGCCCCAGTCTCCCTGGGTCCCCCGCAGGCAGCCAAGCCAGCAATTACTCATCTTCCTTGCTTGGCACTTACTTGCTCCCAGGATCAATTAAATGTGTGAAAAACACCCTCTCTCTAAATTGCTCAATGAATGGCTGAGTCACTTCACACTGTTGCTAGTTTAGAAAAGCCACTTGGAGCTGACTCTTCGACACCACCATCCCCACGACCCGACTGTCCCGGTGTCACCAGCCAGGACAGATCTACTGTACTAGAAGACGGTGCTGTTCACAGGAGCCGACCTGGGTCCCTGAAGGCAAATGCTGCCGCTCGCTAGAAGGCTCCTTCTGATTCTGAAGTTTGGCTCCCACTAGGGATTTTATGATGCAAGTATTTTAAGTACAACTTTGAAGGTTTTGCCACTAAAAACATTTTCGTATGGCTTGGGGCCCAGCTGACTGCAAACTACAAGAGGGACAGCGCCATGTATTGGTCTCTAGTGACAGGAAGGAGAAAAACACAGGTTTCTAAACCAGTGGTGACCTCGACTAATGAACTGGTTCAGGGTTTGGTTCATAGTGGACTTGCTTTTATTCAGCTCTCGCTGTTAGCAGCTACACACTGATCACGGTTGTTCACGTGGAGTTGAAACGGGCAAAAACATCAGCCTGATAAGGAGGAGATGGGTCAGATTAGGGCTTGCCAGTGAATGTGGCCTATTTCAGAGAAAAGTAACTCTTTGAACTCACTGTGTGAAGCCTCAAAGTGACTTTGTCCTCCATGTGCCCCAACGTGCAGCTTCATTCCCGGAGTTTTCTGGGTTTTATCTGCCTGGCTTGATTTCCATCTGCGCCCCAGGAGGTCTTGCTCTGGCCCATGAAGCCAACTCATTCCCACAAGACCCGAACCCACAATCGGGGTCCACAAGCTGCCTCTGGCTTCCCACTTTATTTGGTTGATTTATTCGTGTAGTCCTTGACAATTTGCAAAAACCCCTCATTTTTTCTCTTCGAGTTGTGGGTCACTGGGAAGCAGGTTAGAGAAACGATTGCCCAATTTTGCACCCGAGGAAACTGAGACTCCCAGGAGTTTGTCACTTGCTGGTTGCTAAGTGGCTGGGTCAGAAAGAACACAAAGCTCACTGTCCTGTGACTCACTGTTGTGATGCAAAGATTTGATCAAAATAAGAAACTGAGCCAGGTGTGGTGGCACACGCCTGTAGTCCCAGCACTCTGGGGGTGCTGAGGCAGGAGGATCAAAAGTTCGAACCAGCCTACACAATTTAGGGACTAAGCCAGACCCTGTCTCAAAATAAACAAGGGCTGAAGATGTTGCTCAGTGTGAAGACCCTGGATTCCATCCCAGTACCACCACCACCCAAAAAATTACATTTTAACAATTTTAAATTCTTTTTTTTTTTTTTTTTTTTTTGTGGTGCCGGGGATCGAACTCAGGCCCTTGTGCTTGCAAGGCAAGCACTCTAATCACTGAGCTAAATATCCCCAGCCCCGAATTTTAAATTCTTTACTTGCTGATAATTACATCTTTTGCTGATGGGGAAAATAAGCATGACATATAAAGATTTATGAAATTAGTAATGACTTGAAAATAAATTAGTAATGACTTGAAAATAAATTATCACATACTGTATATATTTGGAAGTTATATATGTATATATGCACACTCATATACATCTATACATACAAGGGTGATCAAAAAACACAATGAATATTTAAATTTAAAATAATTCTTGCAGTAAAAGACGCATTACCTTTAATCCCCCTAAAAACACTTCCCCTTGATTCAAACACACTTCTCCTATCATGCTTTCCATTTTGTGAAGCAGTTCTCAGAGTCCTCTTTCATGAGTGTCTTTATGAGGTGTGATTAAAAAACAACAAAAAAAACCCAGTGAATCCTGTTGCCAAGTGACATTCCACAGAAAGGCAGGCTTGTGAGGCCATGACTGTGTGTCCTCATCAACCTTAGTCACTGGCTCTGGCACCTTGCAATTTCTTGCTCTTCCCCAAAATCAAAATGATCATGGAAGGTAGATGTTTTGAATCAATTCAGGACACTGAGGCAGCCATGACAGCACAACTAGAGATGTGAATGAAAACTTCTGGAACTGCTCCAGAAAGTGGCGAGAATGATGGATGAGTGTGTTTGAAACGAGGGGAGGTATTTTGAGGGGGCTAATGGCAATACGCCTTTTATTGTAATTTTTTTTTAAATTTAAACATTCACTGTACTCTTAGATCACACCTCCTATAGTGTCTTATGCACATATTAGGCACAGTGTGTTCTTGTGTTTCAAATGTCTGTTGAAGTAGAGAACATCCAGCTTCCATGTGGACAGCAGACCCCACTACCACTGACCCTTGTTGTGACCACCGTCCGGTTCTGTGCCTCCTTTGCATTACTGTTTAAAACTCTTAGATCAGAAGGGCATTTCCAAACCAGGTGTTTAGGATGAGAAAATAGAGTCGTAGGAGATGAGGACAATGAACTTTTTTTTCTTTTTCCAAATGATCAGGATCTGAAACCAGAGGGAGGTGGAATTCGAGGAGGTAAAACACAGAACAGCCCCAAAAGAAAGTCTAGTCCGGCAGTTGCATTTCTGAAGGAAATGCAAAAGAAATCAGACGCTAATCCAAAATAGAAAAGATCATTGAGAGATTGCGAAACAATAATGATTTGCATTAAATCATCAGCTGCTTTCAGCATAGATGGGAAAAGCCTGCTGTAAAATGCTGCAAGATATTTGCACCGAGGTTCAAACTAGATACGCATTAAAAACATTCTCTAGCTTTTCACACAGGCACTACAAATGTAAGTCATTTTTCACGAGGGTCTGTTCTTTCTATATTGTTTTCTTCTTTGTGCTTTATTTTACTTTTGGTAAAGAGATGACATAGGACTAGCCAAGGGGAAATGATCCATTTTCAGAGTTGGGGAGATAGAATTTATCTTCAAAGAGGTAGAATATTAATTATGCATGGAAAGAAACTTTTAGCTCCAAGACATTTTCAGTGAAGCGAGTGGCTTATTTCACTCAAGATCCTAATCAAACACAGTTGCGATATCTCAGAGAGAAACAGGACCCCAGCACCTTCCCTGGAAATCTCTCTGGGGCTTGCTCGAAGCCTGAGCTGGCAGTGAGGGCTGGACACATCCTGCACTTCTCTTCTGTTCCTCCTTTCACTGGACCGCAAGATTGGGACGCAGGAGCTGAGCTGATCCCACGGCCCTGGAGACAACACCAGACAGCCACGGACTCTCAGCATTGGCAAAGACTGGCTGGCCCAGGCGAGCGAGTTTCCACTAATGAATCCGGCTGACCGAGAAACTTCCCCTGGCTCCAGCGCCCCTTCCCGTAAGCCAGGAAATGTGCTCTCCCTGCCCAGGGGATGGCTCACCAGGGACGTCTACTCTCTACTCGCTTACACCCTGACTGTGTGAGTATTTTCAGCTGTAGATCTCCAGTCCTTTTAGGTGTTCCCTCTGGATTAATCGGAAATCATGGCTAGCCTGTTTGTGGGTTTGCTCACAGTAATTGTAAGGCTGTGGAGAGTCCAGTATTGATTTTTCAAAGACGCCGCCACTTTATAGGGCCTGAAACTTACACCGTAGAATCTAGAGTCACTGAGAAATAATTGTCTCATATATATTCATTCATTCATTCATTCATTCATTCATAGATCCTGCTACGTCAAGTGCTATACTAGGTGCTGGGAATATGCTAGAAAATAACACAATCTTGCTCTACTACAGGCATGTCCAATCCACTCTCTTCTTAATGTTATAACAACGAATATTAGAAATAAAGGCACTGATACTTATCAGGGTGTATCTTCATGGTGTCCAGGGTGGCTTTGAGACAGAGAAAGTGAAGCAGGATGCAGGGATAGAGGACAAGAAGGAGCAAGGAAGCTGCTGATCTAAGTGGCAGGGACAGAGACCGCTGAAGAAAGGGACATGCACAACCTTCCACCTGGGGCATTCCAAGTTGGGGAAGGGGGCGGGCTTAGCATTTGCTTTGTCAGGTGAGTGTGGCCGAGGAAGAAAGGAGCAAGAGAGTGTTTTATGATAATGGTCAAAAATAAACAGAAAAGGAGAAAAAGAAGGATACCGGTCAAGCAAGGATGCCAAGTGTTGGCCAGGGAATCCCTGGAGCTGGGGATCAGAGTGGCCAGTGCGTAGGCGCCGTGCATGGAGATTGTGGTGGAAATGCTGGCAGGGAGGATGCTCACAGGTGTGGCCACAAGAGACATGGTGATGTGAGGTGGAAGTCAAGCTCCCTGGAGGTGAGGCAGCCCAAGAACAGAGACCAGGAGGTCTGAAGGAGCCCTAAAATCAGTCCTAAAATCAACAGGAGTATAGCCTTAAAATAGAGCTAAAATCTCCACAGAATGCAGATCTGTAGAAGACCGTGGCAAGGAGCAAAATAACACATGGTCCAATTAACGAGCTTCAGAGGGGGAGCAGGGTGGGCTTACCCAGCAGGTAAGAGTCCTATCTTGGAAGGGTCACTAAGAAGGAAGACGCCCGCCCATCCCATCTGCCAGCCCAGAATACACATTGTTGTGAATGAAAGCCAGCCACCCTGGGGGTGCCAATCGGCACAAAGAGGGGATACGCAAGCCTTGAGGGCCGGGGCATCCCAGACAGGAGAGTGGCCTGGGGGCCTTGGCATCTTTGGATGTCACAGTCAGCTGGATCACAGGGCATGAGCAGCTGCAGTGGCGCGGAGAGGCCAAGTTCGGTCTGGCCTTGCTGACTCCTCAGGGCTGGGAGCTGAGAGCCTGGCGAGGAGGACCATGGTCCCTCAGCCTGGGAAGAGGCCGTACCATCCCCTACGCCCCCAGCCCAGTTCCCGACCTGCTTCTTGCTGTGGGTCTCAACAATAGACACATTCTTTCATTTACTCATTCCTGGTCTACTATACACAGAGAATGTCACTGGGCATGCAAGTGGTGAACTAAAGAGACCCTGATGTTTTCAGCAAAATGACAACCCAAAGACACAGACAGCAGTAAACAAATACACTAATGGACGTAGACAAATAGACTGCTAGGAAGACTCTCAAAGCAAATTTGCTGTGAGAGAATAACGGGGGAGGGAACGTGATTAAGATGGGGACAGTGAAGGTTTGTGAGGTGTGACATGTAAGCCGAGCATTGAAGGACTTGGAAAACCTAATGAGAATCTGGAAATACATCAAGTACCCAAAACTTTACATTCGATGACACTAAGGTTTTTAGACTGCTGCTGGTGAGAGGGGACAGATTGTGTCCCAGACTGTTAAGAAGTATTGTAAGAGAAAAATCAGATCTAAACATAGAAAAATAGGGAAATGGTTAATTGTGGTATAAAATATTGTATTATTGTAATTATTAAATGTTTATGAATAAATTCCACCAACACGGAAATAAAATCACAGTATGATACTCAACGAAAGATACTGAGAAATCAAATTGTGTGAAGGAAAGGAAAGGAAATATCCCCAATATTAACAAGTCATGCTGAGTGTTAGGATTAGGGTATATATTTACTTCTTTATCTGTCTCCATTGACATGAGCAAAAATAAATGCATTAAAAGTGAATCCCTCTAATTCCTTCCTTCAGTGCTTGGCACAAGGGGCATCGCACATGGTAACAGCATTTAACCAGTGCTTCACGAGTGCCCGAGGCACCAGGGCTCCTGTGTATGGTTTCAGACCAGACAGGAAAAGCTTAGCCGGCTTGAGGTGACCCAGGTCAATATGATGGAAAAGGAGGGACTTTGCTTGTGCCTCAAGATAGAGCGGCAGTGGTTGCAGAAAGGAGGAAGGAGAACACAGGAGAAACCACAGCGTGGGATGTGCAGAAGCAGGTTCAACCTCGTGCAGGAGCCACCATACGGAGGGGACATGAGGGCCTGGGCTAAGCCGGGCAGGGGGCAGGCGAGAGCTCAGCCAGTGAGGGGTCCGGCAGGGGAGCCAGCTGCAGGGACAGCTGGACTTGAGAGCCTGATGGCAGGAGCCAGGAAGTGTGGCGCATCTGTTCACCCTTCATTCCCCATACTTGAGGAGATGTCAGGCACAGTTTGAGGAACACAGGACCATTAGTGAACATGTCTCACCAAACTTATGTTTGAGTGTCTTAGAGAAATCAAGAAACAAGTTTGATAGCAAATGCACTAGTATATTAAAAATCGACCTGTCACTGCACAGAGCAGAGTGGGATGAGGAGGAGCCGAGGCACATGCGAAAGCTGGCAGTGGCCTGTTCAGCAGGGTGTCCCACCAGGCCACCTGGAGGCCTACTCTTGCTGAGGCCCGGCAGGGGAGATACTTAGTGGTATGGACACTGAGGCTCTGGAAGGCTGCAGGCCTTGGTAATGACAGGTTCTGGAGCAAGTGTGCACGGTGCCAGGAACACCAGATCACTGAAGTGTGAGGGTAGAAGGAGCCGAGAGGACCTTCATCATGAATATTAGGGCCACCATAAATGATGACAGAAGTAACACTGGGGAAAGTGACACTGAACCAGGACAGAAATCCCAGTGAACAGGGCAGCCTCGTGATAGCATCAGCATCAAGGAGACTACAGCGAGTGATGTCTCACGGCGGGAGAGCCTTGGATGGGGGGGTCACAAGGGAGGAAAGGCCTGGAGCTGTCATAGGATAAGAGAAGATGCTGACCCCCGCTCCAGAACCAGAAATGGGGGTGAGGAAGGCAAATGGCTTCCACTTACACTGGCAGGAGGGAAACCAGGTTCTCAGGGTTCTGAGGTGACACTGAGAATCAGGGACTTGCCTGTTGTAAATCTAGACAAAGAATTTTTGAATCCCCGGGCGTGTTTCAGAAACTGGAGGGTTGGTGGGAATTGAGGCCAAAATAAAGGTTGCACAAGGGGTGTTGCACTCATCAGCTGTCCATCACTGTGACAAAATACCAGAGAGAATCAACTCAGAGGAGGAGAGATTCATTTTGGCTCATAGTTGCAGGACCTTCGGTCTCTGGTCACTTGGTTCCACGGCGTTGGGGCTGTGGTGAGGTGGAAGATCACGGCAGGGAGCACTTGATGGAGCAAAGCTGCTTATCTCTGGTGGCTGGAAAACAGACAGAGCTTGCGCCCCTCAAACCCATCAAGCCATCAGCCCACTGGCTGAGGCCAAGTGCTTGTGGTCTAGTTACCTCTTGTATCAGTCAGTGCTTACTAGAGAAATAGATTTCGTGAAAGATAAACAAATACGTAAGAATTTACAAGATTGGCTTACAATGGCCACCCGTGGAGACAGGCATGGAAGGGTGCAAAAGGTTTGTGCGCACTACAGATAGGAAGGATCCATTGGAAGACCTGGAGCTTGCTGTAGTGTCCCATTGGAGCCCGTATCAGAAGGCCAAAGGGTCTGTGCTAGAAGGCTGAAGGGTCTGCAGTGGGAGGCTGAAGAGTCTGCCCTGGAAGCCAGGAGATGACGTCCAAGTGGGAGCAATAACTGGAGCTCCTCTGAAGAAACAGAAGCAAGCCTTCCTTCTTCACTTCCCTTTTATGACATTCTGATGATAGTCCTCCCCAGGGTGGGTCTTCTACACCCAGAACTGTGCCGATTCAATTTAATTGGGCATTTCCTACTCAAATCGACATGATCCATTAACTATCACACCTAAGGCCCTACTCCGAGCACTGCTACGCTGGGGACCATGGCTTCAACAAATGAGCTTGGGGGACATTGTCGCTTCAACCCATCATGGGTGTCTGGGGAATCTGAGGCTTCTGTGGGGTGCACCATAACAGAGAAAAGTAGCACAGTGAGGGCAGGGCTGTGAGCCCAGGGGAGTAGGAAGCGGAGGGTCCCGTGGCTCCCTCTTAACCCTCATTCATGATGGTGAAGGGATTCGGGGAAGCTTTCTCAGCCAGCCTGGGGACCTCTCTGACTCCTGGGCTGGGGAGGAAGGCCTAGAGGACACAGCCTTCACAACAGGACACTAGGACACACTCGTGGCTCGCAGTGTGGGGAGTGCCAGGGGCTCCTCATGCCCCTGGTGGGATGATCTGGAGAGATCTGGGTAAGAGGTCCTACAGAATGAGAATGAGCAAGAGGGAACTAGGTGAAGGGTGACGGTTAAGGAAGTGGACAGCACAACACGCACAGGTAGAAAGGACAGAGAGTTGCCAGGAGAAGGGAAGCAATGGCCGCAGCAGTATCGCAGAAACCCTAAGGAACGTGCCTGGATCTCTTGCAGGGAAGCTTGGTTTATCTTGAGATTCAGTGAATTATTTACGCGAGACATTTAGTGGTGGCAGCAGCACCATCTTCTCCCAGTGGAATTGTATGAAAGAGCACAGGCCTTTGAGAAACAGGCAGGAGGTAAGATGGCAGACACAATAGATTTTTTTTTTTCTTGCAGTACTTGGGATGAGACCTGAGGTCTTTGCACTGAGCTACATCCATAGCTCTTTTTAATTTTTTTAAAAATTTTTATTTTGAGACAGTTTCTCCCTAAATTGCTAAGTTGCCCGGGCTGGATTTGAACTTGCGATTCTCTTGCCTCAGCCTCTCAGGGTTCAGGGATTATAGGCATGCACCACCACACCTGGCTGTAGTATTTGAGGGGCATGGTGGTGAGATATAACAGAGGGGCCTGGGTCTCACTAAGTTGCCCAGACTGGCCTCTTTCTGTTGCCCTAACTGGCTAATAGCAAATGATCTGTCTCTTTAAAATATATTTGTGATACACAATAATTACATTCATCTTGGGGAACTGGTAAATATACATATTTCATCTTGATCATTTTTACTTGCCCTTTCCCCCTCCTCCTTTCCCTCAATCCCTTTCCCATCTCCTCAGTGCATACTTCCCTGTTTCCTACTATATCTCTTTTCTCCTTCAATTATTTAATTTTTGGAGACCCTCATAGTAGAGAAATCACCTGACATTTAACCTTTTGTGTCTGATTTATTTCACTAGCATTATGATCTCAAGATTCATCCTTTTTTCTGCAAATGACTCAAATCTATTCTTCTTTATGGTTGATATATGTGTATATACACCATACCTTTTTATTCATCTATCGATGGGCATATAAGCTACTTCCATGATTTAGCTTTTGTGAGTTCTGTATAAACATGGATATGCATGTCTTACTTCAATATATCTTTAACTCTTTGGGGAGATACCCATAAGAGGTATAGCTAGGTCAAATGGAATTTCTACTTTCAGTTTTTGAGGAATCTCCACACTGCTTTCCATCATGGTTGTACTAGTTAACATTCCCACCAACAAGGTAGAAATGTTCTTTCTCCCACAACCTCACCAGAATTTTCTGTCTTTTGAGTCCTTGATGATGGCCATTCTTTCTGGAATAAGTTGGAATCTCAGTGTTATGATTTGCATTTCACTCATGCACAAAGATACTGAACATTTTTTATGTACTTATTGGCCATTTGTACTTCTTTTGAAAATAATCTATTCATTTCAACTGCCCATTTTTGATTGGTTATTTATTTTGAGGAGGTCTAATTTTTTGAATTCCTTAAATATTCCAGATACTAGCCCTCTGTCTGAGGAGTAGCTGCCAATTTTTTTCCTATTCTGTAAGTTGTCTCTTCCCTCTGGTGGTTGTTTCCTTTGCTGTACAGAAGCTTTTTAATTTGATATAATCCCATTTATTGAGTTTTGGTATTATATCTTGTGCAGCTGGGGTTCTGTTCAGAAAGTCCTTGCCTTTGCCTATGTCTTCCAGAGTTTTACCATTTTTTTTCTTCCAGAAGAATTCAATGTTTCTGTTTTTATATCTAGGTCTTTGTTCCATTTTGATTTAATTTTAGGACAGGGTGACAGACAGGGATCTAGATTCATTCTTTCACCTATGCATAACCAGTCTTCCCAGCACCATCAAATGACCTGTATTCAAGAGAAGTGAGAGGCTGGGACTTAGGCTTTAGAAAGATATCACCTTGGGCGCATTCTTGGAAGACAGTACTGGTCATGGACCACGGCCTGACAGGCTGAAACTGAGTCACGGGTGGCTTCAGGGTCTGCTCTGAACAGAGGGCTGCAGAATGCCTCGGAGCCATGGGCAGGTGCATCCCTGGGCACGCATGAGTAAAGCTGGAGCTGGTTTACAGGGCCCTTTCATGATGCATGGTGGGACTGAGGTCCGCAGGCTGACTCGCTGGCTGTCTCCCTCTGGGAGTTCAGCCAGCCGGGCAGGACTGACCTCAGACCACAGCTGAGAGGGTCTTGAACTGACCTTTAGGGCTACTTCAGACTCTGCTGAGAGACTGGAGTCAGCAAGCCTGTTCTTGTGGCATAGACAGGGGTAAAGAAAGTAATGGAGAAACTAACTACCATTGAGAAGGAGTGAAAGAGGTTTGGGAGGGTTCTACTCTTCTCTTTTGAAAAAAATGTATGTGCACTAAAGAAGCAGCCAAGGAGTTTTCTAAATGTTTAGAAACCAAAGCCTTACATGGGGCTCATGCCTTTTCTGGTGCATCAATTCCGTGGCTAGGACAAGTCTCTCTAGTTGCTAGACAAGTTCTGCACATAGACTCCTGCTCGGATCTTTTCTGACTGGCTCTTACAGAAACATTTCAAAGTTTAGTCAGCAAA